>JBCFYV010000012.1:21412341-21807435 GCA_039000515.1 Timema cristinae | reverse complement strand
TCATTGTATGAAATGATTAATCTTACATTAAAAGTCAAAAGGGAAGTTTTGAAATCAAATCATTCAAAGATCACGATAAATAATATGAATTGAATTTTTTGTTTAAAAACTGTTTATGACAATTAAACAATGGGTTGATAGTAAAAACCAAACGAATACTTACAGATTGGAATTAATTCGTTCTTATTTGTAAGATGTGTAGTGTTTACAAACATGCTTACAAAACAACGGAAAACTGCACTGGGCAAACATTTTTTACTTTTTTGGTTCAAGATTTTTTTATTTAAATGTAAATATCAGTCTGCTCTTACATAAAATATACATTTTTATCTAGGTTAAAGGAGAGTTTGAGCATTTTAGTTCATTTTATATGACGTACACACATCAATAAGAGTGCACTGATCCACTTCGATGGACGAATGGCCTAAGTCATCACTATATTGTTAGACTGGCCTGTCGATGAAGGAGAGACCGGGGTTCGAATCTCGGTTGGATCTACTCCCCCAAATAGTTTCCCACTCTCCTTCCACGCAAGTGAGACCATAATACCTCTAAAATACGTCTTTCCTCGTTTCTACTTTCGATAAATTATTAAATTTGAACAGGTAGTGAATGAGAAGTGGTGATTTAAAAAAAATTATTTCATAACGCAGTGATAAATTAGTTTTAGGCACCCCCAAGGCTCAAAGCAAGTTCCCTTCGCCCTGTAGATGACCTCCCAAGCAACGTATTCTCATGAATAAAGAGCAATGTTTATATACTAATTAAATTCGAAGTAAGTTCTCTATTGACTTCTATTTGTTAGTTTATTGAGCTTAACACCCCAGCTTAGTGCAAGAAGTCCTCTCTACACCCTTGTTAAACACTTCCTTATCTCCAAGATAAACTGAGGGTGGTGTGCACACCTTCCATAACAGCCCACACACACTGGAAGGGCTGATATGACAGGCAGCATCCGTCCGCTGGAGCACAATTGATAAGAGATAAATCTTGTAGTCATGTCACTAATCCGCGCTGCTGCAGTGTCGAAGGGGCGGTAAGGGAGAAGGGTGACCTCTTTCAGCTACTGCGCATGCACCCCAACCTGGTCGCGTTCAACGTTCACCTCCATGCCATGGATTAACGACTAAAGAGGAATTTATTATCTTAAAAAAATATTCAATACAAGTTTTTTCAGCTCAAGGACTCTTAGTAAGTTTATTTGATTGGTAAGGTCGATATAGAGAGAGTACAGTCGATAGAGAGGGAGAGAGGATGAGAAAAACACATTGGTACATCAGATCTGGAAACACCATCCTTAGTAGATATCTGGAACCCAATCTCCAACCAAGAGCGATGCAAGTCTAACGACTTAAATCACTGGTTCATGACGAGAGTAGTGACTTTAACTAAGGATTAAGGGGGGATGAAAGGTAAGGCAAGCAAAGGTCAGTATTTATGTAGCTCTTAAAAAAAAGGTTATTGTACAATAAAATTAAATCTTTCTCCATTAGATACATTTAATTAAATATGAAACATATAATAATCTGAACAGTTCTTGAATATTGGTCATTAGTGGCGAGTAATTTGATTGGAAATCTTCCTATTTATAAAAATGTACAATCAAATTCCACTCTAATCATGGCAAGTATTCTAGAATGGTTGAGATTGCTGCGCAAAATAAATTATATTAGATGTATCCAATGGAGCAATATTTTATTTTATCCGTCCATTTGTTTCAAAAGAGTTTTTTGCTATAAAATTTGCAAACATATTGACCTTAACTTGCGTCTGCTTCCTTCCCAAACTAAAGGTAAGAATGGCAACTTGCCTATAATAAATGCATCATAATTAGGTGTTTATTAGCACCGTATCCAGTTCGGACTATATGCCTATCATTAGTATTAAGAGAATATGAGATAAGCGCCAGTGATAAATACAATGTGAAGAGCCACGTCCTATATCCTTTGTCTTTATTAAAATCTTGGTCTCAAGTTCTTAGGTAAACTAGAATAATACGAACCTGATGCCCTAGACCCCAATATCAACAATACAAAGAGACATACATCTTTTTTGCATGTGTTCTAAATTTATATGATTTAAAATGTAGAACGAACTGATGAATTTACAGTAAGCTGTACAGGTGGGTACTCGGAAAACGACGTCAGTCTGGTCTGATCTTATTTTCTCGTGAAAGAGAGGATGGAATTTGAATTTAGACCAGATGTACTGCGGATGTTTTATCTTTAATAGTATCCCACTTTCCCTTTCCTCAAATGCCGGTACATTTAATTTAGAACTCTACTCTCATATTTTACAATACATTAATGTAAATATCCGCAGTTACAATAAGTTACATAGTAGTGGTCAACACTTTGGCTCTGCTGGTAGCGAGTCTGATTACTAAACTAAGAATCCATGCTACGATTCATGGCGTAGGACGAAAAGTTACTTTTTGTGAAATCGTTGTTTCTCCTGTCACAGCAGTGAAATGATGGTTGGACAGCTGGATGTTGTGTTTGTTTTAAAATTAAGTTAATTTGTAAGTCATGTACTGATGTAATATTTATGGTCAGAGATAATAGGTTAAAGTAAGGAGATGAATACAATCAGATAGAGTGAAGATGGTTTTATAGGTTTTACCCATCACACCCACCCCCCTAGGCCTTCTATGGGAGTCTAGGGGAGGTGAAAAAAGGTAAGGATTTTTACAGTACTTATAGGAAAACCTTTTTTTACCAAACTAAATAAAAAAATTGCTCAAAAAGAAACATAAAGTTTAATTTTATTCATTTGGTGATAGCAACAGTTGTAGAATATCTGCCATGAGCATAGCAGCATTAGATGACAAACTTTTTAAATGATGATAAAAAGTTGTCATTAAATATATTACATGACAAAAATGGCAGATATTCAAGAACTGTTGATGTCACCATGTGAAAAAAGTTAAGCTATATGTTTCTACTGGAGGAATATTTGATGTCTTTTGACAATACAAGTTTTTTAATCGAAAAAATTGCAAAAACATTCACCTTTTCTGGTGTCCCTTACACTCCCACATTAAACTCTTTTTAACAAACCTATGGAAAGACACAATATGTGTATAGTCCTAATTTTCCATCTTCCATGGATAACGTGACCAGACGTCCCGCTTTTAGTGAGACAGTTCCACTTTGGGGAAGTGTGTCCCGCTGTCCCCGTGATTTTCCATGGGACGCACAATTGTCCCGCTTTGGAGGGTAGTCCATTTTGTGAACTAAGTAAATTAATAAAAAAACGTTATTACTCGTCTAGACGCTCAGTGCGCCAGCCCAGTGCCTATCAGTCCAGTCTAGACGACACGAATCACTCTCCACCACACCACGTCAATGTGCCCACAACTTCGGAAATACAATATTAGTTCTGACTCAAGCCTTCTTTGGAAGTATTCGGTTGGACTCGTTTGTCGTCAACGTTCGTTAGCAGTCCACAGGATTATTTATAGTTCATTTGATCGGCCAGTAACCTCAACTGTATTTATTTATTTCGAAAGAGTTGTATTTAGAATTTAGTAAGCTATGTCCTATGCATTTAAGTTTGCAAACGAATATATTTTATAATGTCAAAAAGAAAGTGCTCTTTCAGCGCAGACTTACGGGCAAAATATCTGTTAAAAAAACATAAAAGTGAAACCAACAGTAATGATGTCGTCTGTGAAAAATGTCGTACTAAGTTTAGTGTTGAGCACGGTGATTCCTGTGATGTGGAAAAACATTTAAAATCTCATTGGCACGTAGCTCCAGACCAGGCTGCTTGTTCTAGTAAATCGATTTCTTTGTCTTTCAGAAGTAATGTGCCGTCCAAGAAAGATCTTGAAGTTTCTGCTGTCAAATGTATCTGGGCCTATCACACTGTACGAGAAAATTACAGCTTTCATTCCAATGATTGTGCTTTGAAAGTAATAAGTACGTGCTTTTATCCAGTTTCATTGTGCCAGAACAAAATCGCAAGCCATTGTAACTCATGTATTTGCACCATTGGCTGATTCAAAAGGGGGTTAGAAAATGCAAATTATGTTTCCTTAATGACAGACGCATCTAAACACATGTTACAAAAAATATTACCCGTGTTGGTGAGATATTTTGATAAGTTTTATGGAGTGAAAGTAAAAATATTAGACTTACAGTCTCGGCCTGAGGAAACTTTCAAAATTTGCTTCAGTTATTTAAAGTATTTGTTGCAAAGGCATAATCTAACAGACAAAATAATTTCTTCCACTGGGGATAACAAAAACTGTATGTTTGGTGGTGCAGGAAGAAAAGGAACAGAGAATGTTTATCGCAATTTGGAAACTTTTTTGCAAAGAAATATTTGGGGTATTGAGTGTGCTTCGCACATTATACACAATGCTATATTAAGTGAGTCTGATGGTTTGCCAGGAGATGTAGAAGTCGTGGTTGTGAAAATATATTCACAATTCTATATTTACACAGTAAGAGTGTAAAATTTAAAGATATCGATATTGAGTACCAGAAAATGTTGGGGTACAACAAAACACGATGGTTAGCGCTAAAGCCTGCCACGGAAAGAATTTTCAAACTGTATTTGCCACTTAAGGATTACTTTCTGAGTCAACCTAAATGTCTCGTGGTTTTGAAGACATTCTTTGAAGATGAACAGTCAGTAATGTGGTTATATTTCATACAAAGCCAACAGCTATCTTCCAAAACTCAGTTTTAAAAGTGGAAGGTCAAAATGTTTCTGCCATCAGGGTTACTCCAGAGATAAAAACAATGAAAGAGAACCTTCAAAATAAGATTAATACTAGATTAATTCCTCATGTACTGCGCAACTTAATGACAAACAACTGTTCAGGATCTGAAAAAGAGAATTTACTAAGAATATTTTAACATTTTACGAGACATCACTAAAATATTTAGAGCCGTGGACAATGCATTTTGAGGAATTGGAAATGTTTGAATGGGCAAATCTGGAAAAAACTCCAGATGTTCTGTTGATAAAAAACACTTCGAAGCGTAATCTGATACAGATCTTTTTGATGAAATGACTTGTGTAAATAAATTCATTGAGAGCCATATTTCAGTATGGAATGATAACAAATTAGAATATGATAAACGGTGGCTTGACCTAATTAAACATTTGAGAGAAAACTCCATAAATCATCATTATATCAGTAAAATCACAGAATATGTACTAGCATTGCCAGGAAGTTATGCAGCCGTTGAAAGAGTTTTTTCTGCAATAACAAAAGTGTGGACATCGGGAAGACCAAACTTAAGATGAGCGTTTAAAGATCAATATTAGTGACAAAAATTAATTTTGACTTAAGTTGCCAAGACTTTTATCCAATTTTGCGGTCCTCACTAGCACTGTTGAAACAAATAAGTTCAAATACAAAGTATGAGTATGACTGAGTCTGTATGAAATATAGAAATGTACACTTATAATAATTTAGATGCTAAAATTTACTGAGTAAATAAATATAATGTGCATTCTTTTCTATTTACTTGTATGTATTTTAGAGGTTTGTTTAAACAACAATGAAAAAATATTTGTAAAAATATACATCTAGCTTAACTGTTCATACATTTCCAATCACATTCCCCAACCCCACAAAAAAATAAAAAATATTTAGGCTTACGTAGAATTTGATTTCTACTTGTTTTAAACAAATTACCTCAGAACAGCAACATTAGAACTCATCTAAATGCGAAACTTTTAACTTATATCTTATTTGCAGGGGTCAAGGATGGTCTCAAAATACGACTTTTCAGGCTTGAAATAAAAATAAAAAAAATCTCGGGACAAGGGGTTCCTCAGCCCTACCGGAGAGGTTTTCCATACAGATTATATCCCTAAAACCCCCTGGTATAAACATGTCCCACTATAGGGCAAAACAAAGCTGGTCACGTTATCCATGGACCACTATTGGGCTAAGAACTATCCACGTTTTACAGGATAATGTGTTCTGTAGCAGTGACGTATTTTCAATTAAGGCAAGGGAAGCAACGCTTCCCTAAAATTATAGAAGGAAAAAAGAAAAGAGAAAAATGAAATTAAAACAAACTATTATTATTATTCTTATAGAATAGGTCGCAGCTCTTCTTTCGGAGTAAGTCGTTCTTTCTCAGACTGACCGGCCAGCCAGCTGGTCTCGCTCACTCTTTATTCCGCCAATCGTTTGTTTCCGGTTATGTCCGGCCCTCATCGGGGAAATGGAAACACCGTATCCCTAGGCAAGTATTAGCGCATGAGTTTACTATCTTGATTGGTGTACAATCATACATTTAATACTTTTAGAATCTTATTTTTTAGTTTGTTTTAACCGATATTTATTGTTTCTAGATATAATTATGGGCACACTATTACAAAAGAATGTATTTACCACCAATTTTAAATAAGTTTAGTTTTATTTTACGGAATATTGACACTTGTTTTATCCTCCAAGGGAAGTGTTTTTTTTTTTACGTACAGTAGTAGAATGACGATTGCGTCAACAAGTGCAGCAGTGGAAGCTGCTGTGTATTCATAAGACATATTTTGAAGCGTAGTTTTTCGTCCCGGTTTTTTGACGAGAAAAATAAAATACTCGTAATTGAAACAGGAAGAATCACTCCATCTTCAGGCAGCCTATAAAAAAACTTTGACGTTTCAATAATTAATTTTATGAAAGTGTATAGTTGATATTGGTGTGTTGGATTGGCGGAAAATTATATAGTTTACCATACTATTTACTAATGATTATGGTGTGTAGAATAAATCCTGATTCAAAACTATAAGGCAGGCCAAAGGTCATATTCATTTTCAGGCCACAACCCAAGATAAAATTTCGGCAATAGAAATTGACCATTATTATTATTATTATTATTATTATTATTATTATTATTATTATTATTATTATTATTATTATTATTGTTATTATTATTATTATTATTACCATTATCATTATTATTCTTTTTATTTGAGTTAGAACTACAATTATTATTTAAATACATACATTATTTAATGATTGTGGTAATATTTTTAAGATCGCCATATTATTTTGTTTTATTCCATAAATAGTTTGGGTCACCCCCCTTTCTTTCTTCCCCTGAATACTTTTAACTATATAAAAAAAATACCAGTGTGAGCTTCTAATTATATTTGGGTTCATCAGACCTCCTTTATTGTAGCCTCATTGCATCCCTTTGTTCAGAATTGACCACACGCCACTGTCCTGTAGACTGTATCATGCACGGTGGAAGATGTTTCAGAATATCTTGTTGTACAAACATAACATATAAGGTGGAACATAGTTGACAAGGCTATCATGGATAAACGATGTGATTTTCTGTTCATAAACATTTTAACATGCTATCTAGTTTTAAAGATAAGTCGTTTTTTATAGACATAATTTATAGCTTCACAAAAATGAAACATAACATAGGTCTACTACAGTTTTAATATTATATATATATATATATATATATATAATTATATATATATATATATATTTGTAAATTAAAGAAAATACTCTTTCAGTAGAAACACGGAGGTTAATTTTCATCACATAGTGATATAACCCAGTTTTTGAATATTTTTCAAATTTTTTGAGTGAAAATATAAAGGTGTCATTACATTCCAGGGCACTCTCAACAAATATTTAAGAAATGTTGAGGTCACCATGTGAATAAAATTAAGCTCTACGTTTGTATTGATGCAATATTTGATTTATTTTGACCAACAAAATGTTGATATATAAATTGCAAAACCATACATCTTTTCTCGCGTCCCTAGATCCCCATCTTTTACATAATACATTTCGTTACAAGTAAACTGACAAAGTTAATGATTTTACCACCATTTGTTGATCTCTAAAGTTATAAATTTTCATTTTCGCTTAATTTTCGCTTTAATTATCCTTTGAAACAAATAAATACGTCAACAAATAATTGTATGTAAGCACCATTCGATTACGTGTTTTTTTAAACTGTGCGGAAAGCTTTAGAACACGCCAACAATTTAATTCGAGGTCTTAACGTATAGTAATACAAAAATAAGAAATTGTAAGTATAAAAATAATGTTATTTAAATTGAAAAGGGACACATGGACACGAGAATTAAATCCATAACTTTTGACTTAGTTCACCAATGCTATAACACTGAGCTATCCAGAAGTCGTCCCATGCCCAGGTTAATTCTTCACTCATATTTTAAGGAAAATGCTGCTATAACCGTAAATAAATATAATAGCTTGGCTATTTAATCCATGGTGATATGCGCACTCGTACTGTCGTCATTGTATTATTGGCAGTATAAATACCTCCCGAGTTGAGGATGGCTGCATTATCTGATCGTTCTAGTTCAAATATGAGTGAAGAATTAGTCCAGGCGAGGGACGACTCCTGGATAGCTCAATGGTCAGATCATTGTCACATTGTCCATGTGTCATTTTTCAATTTAAATAACATGATATTTAGTTGCGGCTATAATCGTAACTAGTAAATATAAACACTTACTATTCCAACCACCATAAAAATAAAAGATACCTCCAAAAGAAATAAAAAACTTGTGCAACATGTGTTGAAGTTAAAATGTGAATTTAAAATTATTTAAAACTTTGTATTGATATAATAAATATCTTTCTAAGTATTTTGTAACACAATGTCCTAAGTGAGGTTATACAATATAGCTTAGAAGCTGTAAATTAAAATTAATATCAATACATTGAGACATGCGTTATATTATTATTAATACCATTACTAGGTATTCTATCTTACGACAGGTATATTTATTGTGTGAGTTCCTCTTCCTTTAGCTCCCAGAATTTACTTATTTCCCTCAAGTCATACAATATTTAAATTCGCCTTTTTCCTAATCCCATATTTGCCTCAACTTTACCTTCTATGACGCAATGCAGAAAATAGTTCCTTTAAAAATGTGTCTGTCCAGTTTGCTTGTACCGAAGAATCAACATCCAAAATGGTTTCTTCTCACCCACTCTTCTTAGATCTTTTTTCATTTGTCACACTGTCTGTCCACCTGATTATCTCAAATCTTCTTCAGCACCTCATTTCAAATATTTCAAAGTATTTATTTTCCATCTTCCTGAGAGTCCAAATTTCTCCCCATACAAATGCGATGTTCCAAATGTAGCATTTCATCAGTTTATTCCTCCCTTCTAAACTCATAAGAAATATAAATAGTTATTAAAATATATGTTAATTTCTTAACTGAGAGATGGACCCTTTTTTCCGAACGAACGGCTCTTTTACCCCAAAAGGCTCGTTAAATATTACGATTTTACCCCACAAACAGGCAAGTTTTTATTTATGTGGATAACAATTTTCTCAATACAAATCCAATGACTGCGCGTAAATTCACATAGTGGAAATTCATCATTGCTGTAGAGTATATATGTATTAAAAAAAGAAAGAAAGATAAAAGGTCCTAAAACCTCGGTACCCTACGAGTTGTTTATTTTTGCGGACAGAAGTGTGTGACAATGACCCGACAGGATTTTGGCTGCAGGAAAAGGGACCGTAAAACCACACAATTGGTACGAGGCATACGTAACGACAAACATGAGGTAGGCGTGGCTTCCCTCTGTCGTTACAAACCAGACTTGTGCCCCATTTCATGCTGACGGGAACAAGTACAGTTGGATCGACTTAACAAGAAATTTAGCCAGCAGTTCACAGAGTCTACGATTTTTTTTTCAGTCATCGCGTCTTACTACCCACTTGGTTTATACGCATACGAACTGATTACATTAATGTGCTAGGAATGAGGAAGGTGGAATTTAGAGGAAATGTATCCTTGTTTGAGTGAAGAAAGAGTGGAAAACCATTTAGGAAAAAACATTTTCATTACACCCAACCGGAATTTTATCCAAAATCTAGCTATCATCGTCATTGGGAGTTTGTTGCCTTATACCAGGCGTGTCAATCTCGTTTGATTATAAGGGCCACATTAGACATTTTAAGTAATGAGAGGGCAGTATGTAAAAACAATAAATTTTCAGTAACTTAATTAAAAATAATTCAATGCTTAGTACCTTAATATTAAAATGATAATGTAATAAAACTCTTTATAGGAAACAATAAGACTCACCCAATAAATTTTACCAAAAGTTTGAAATCTTTTATTTGCAGAAATGTCCGTAAGCCATGATCTATTGGATGTTTGTTTGATGTCAGAAAACCACTGTCAACACGCTATTATGTGCCGGAAAATAGTCGATATTGGGCGCGCAAATTCGACAACTTTTGGGTAGTGATTCATGTCGAAGTAAGAGTAGGTCCTCTAGGTCATTTGGATACACCTATCTCAGAATTATCCAAATTATGCCAAATACAATATTATATTCTCAAAGGTTGTATTTATATAACGTCATTGAGAAAAATTGGGTCTAATTTTTTAACGGTTCTTACAGAAGTCCGCGGGCCATACAGACTCATGAATAGAGCTGCATGTGGCCCTATGCCTGCATCAGGCCATTCGAATAATAAAGCGAGTACTACAAGATCTACTCTAACATATTCAAAAGTCACGAGGTGGTTGGTTATATGTAGGTAGAGTTTTTCTAGGACGGATCGCATCTAACTGTTACAAAAGTTATCAGAACTATTTAGATATATTCAAATCTCAATTCCTATAATCCGTAGTTGTCAATTTTTAATATATGGTATTAATGCCAATAAACTAACACTATTAAAACATTAATTACATGAGTAAAATATTTTAGTTTTTTGCCACAAAAATGTGTTTTTATTTTCTAAAAATTTATTTCTAACATTCTCACTTTAACTGTCACTTTGGAGAGCTGAGTTCACTTTTGATACAAAGTGTTCACATATTCCGACATATTAATTTTAATTTTTTTTTTCCACAGGTTGGGACCGAAACAATCAGACGATTAGTAACTTGAAAATTAACACTTTGATTGAAATTTAAATATTTCTTAGCTTAACAAAAGCAAACTACATACTACCCTTTTTCACTTTTTTAAGATAATATCACTTAGGTGAGCTCCACGAGACGTCAGGCAAACCTCAGCACGTTTTACATCAATTTATCAGCATGGATCGGCTAATTGTTTCGGTTCCAGTTATTACCTCGACACAGCTACTATCAGTACAAGTGGGAAAGTGGAAAATGGATTCAGTCTCGTCTAGTCTGATCTGAAGGTAGCGTAAAGGTCATTGTTTGAATCCCAAAGGCGTGTATTGAAGGTGGATTTACCTCTTAATTGTATCCTTCTCTTCCTTATGATTTAAAACTATTAGTGTATACAGGGTGTACTATAACATGTGGGAACTACTTCATCACTGAACAGGAAACACAAAAACAATTTTAAAAAGTTCATATAAACACGTGTCTGATTTGAGCTTGTTTCCGAGTCACAGCCAAGTTATTCCACTAGGCTGCTTGTGTACCATAACCGATATCTCTTGATCTATTTACTATATAATATGTTATATGGGCTATTCCTGAATATTCCAAACACCTGGTATTTTTGAAAGAGTGTGGCATTCCATGACACAACAGCTGCAGGCCATTTTGAGCACTTCTTATGAATATATGACAATTTAGAACCATGACTATTGCATATACCCAAGTAATAGCGACTATTTCCTGCAGTTGTTTACTTTTTTACCTGAGCTGACTGTCATTGCTACAGAAAGGGAGAAACCACTGACGCTCCAAACCAGCAATCAATGAAGAGGACCTTATACGAAAAGTACAGCTCATGGAAATAAAGTATTATTATTAGCACCACGTCTTACTACCCATTCGGGTTATACGCACTTACGCTAATGTGTAATGTTAGGGTGATTGTGAGATGAAATGAAGGACCTACAGTTTAACGTGGAATCCGAACCACGGTGGAGACCTGGCATTCCCCACATTCACAAGATGTCTTGTCAGAGGTTAAGGAAGGGTTTGGTAATCAGATAAATCTTTGCCGGGACCGAGGATTGAACCCCGGCCGCCAGCATAGAAGTCTGACACCTTACCCCTAGACCACCAAGTCACCCGAAATAAAGTAGAACTAAAGCTCAGTGAATAAATAATATTAGATTATGACATGTAACCTAACTTAATCCAACCTAACCTCAAAAAATTCAAAATTCTGTATTAATTAGCTATTATTAAAAAACATCCAAATAGCACCCCCCGTTTCAATCCAGGGCTTACACAATTATCGCTCCAAAGCTGACCCCTACCTGGGTCGCCCACTTGCTCGATGCTTTGGGCGCAATTTTAGCGGTAAAAAATAATCAGTGCACCCTTCTTATAATATTAAATTTTAAAACATATCCATATTACTGGAGTACAACATGAGTATAGCTCTGAAACAAGGTCAAATGGAAGACATGTTTATATTAACTTTTAAATTTGTTTTCTGTCTCATCACTGAAGCGGATACCTCCTGTTAAGGTACACTCTGTATAGTTGGGTATCCTGAACGGCTAATAAGATATGGTGCGAAAATCAACACTCTTAACATTACTTAATGACCCTCAAATATAAAACATGGATTAAATGCACGAGCCTGTATAATTACATTTTTTTAAATTACTTCATTTTGCATCATTGTTATAACATATTTAATTTAAGGTTTAGGAATGAGGAATGTATTTGAGAGGTTTGAACTTTGACCTCCCAGTAACTTCAATACAGTCTATTGCGACATACGATTTTTGCTAAATCAACTGTCCTATAAACTAACCAATGCAAGCTTTGATTTATATTAATAAGCTCCTTATCACGTGTCTAAGTAGTAGAGTTGTCATTCACAAATAATATATAGTACGCTGGTTCGTTTCGAGTGGTGCTGATGAAGATATTTATTGTTTGACTATGGATTTGTTTGCTATATAAGTTTATCATCATAGAGCGTGTATTTTAGTTGGTATCAAATATTATAGCGGCAAATTCTCATCCACGAAACATTAATAAACGTTAATATAAACTTTGGTCTAGAAACGCTTAGTTTCAGATCTAGGAGATGTTTTATTGTTCAATTAATAAGCAGTCCAACAGAAGAAGTGATGCAACTAAACAAGAAAAAGTTTAACAAAAACAAACACACAAGAAGACACCACATATTGCTCATAGTGGAGTCCTGCTTCAAAGTATCCTCTGATCCTGTGATCCATTCTTTGTCGTACTTTGTTGAAAACAATTGAGGGGTTATGTACTTTCTCACAACCATTTACGATACGCTCTCTTAAAACCTCAACATCAGACACAGAAGTTGAGAAAATAATGTATTTTAAATGTCAACAGAGGTAAAAACCCAAATATAGTGATCATTCAACGGATCCCCTCAAGACCAATACATCTATGAGGAAAGAAAACCTTCAATAACTCTAAAATTATATTTCTAGGCCCTTGTTTATTTTGATATTTATTAGTGTTTTTTCGGATAGAAATACGTCCATAGAATATTTGATACCGATTAAAATACATCCTGTATAGTTTTGAGTGTGTCATATAAGACGTACTGCCGAAGATTAAGTTATATATTTTGTTTATATACATCTTTTTCGCCACGTCTTATTACCCGTTCGGGCTATACTCGTAAGCACTATTTAGGCCTACGTGTTTGGGATCAGAAAGTTTGAATTTATAGGAATTGGACACGATTCAGGGGAAAGAACAGTGGAAAATAATTTAGGAAAAACTACTCCCAACATATGTGACTGGGATTCTAGTTCCCATCTCCCCATTATCAGAGATCAAGTACAAATAGCTAAAGTTACGCCTTAGACCATTCGGCCAACGATGCGAGTAGATGCTACGTATGGTGTTCTGATATATGTATGTTTAGAGAGAGTAAGGAGAGTTCTTCCAGCTAAGTCTTATAAATAAACTAGTCCAATTTCAGAATAAAGTTTATTTTCAAGTGGGTAGTAATTTTTTTGAAATTTGTTCTCTCATTAGGCCAAAATGTGTAACTGTAAGATCTAGTGAAGGGTTTCATTATGCTAATATGGGGTCACAACATTCCCATGAGATTTTTATTATTCCTTCTTCTATTCCGGCACATTATCAATTCCATTACTCCTCTCATGTAGAACCTCAACAAAGACATGTGAAACACGTGTGATCCACATGAGAATAAGGACCTTACAATAGCTCGCCTTTCTCCGAGTACCAGCAAAATCTCATAATCAAATCATAACCAAATAATTATAATTCAATTTGATGCTTTACTTGTAATGTGCTTTGTTGTGAACCGTGCCTAACCCCACGTTTGGGCATCTGCATATTTAAAACATTGGGAAAAAGATGAGGATGGTTGAATCTATAGGAAAGGTACCAACATTTTTGTGGAAAGAGAGTGGTGAAACAATAAATGTGGAAAAACAAATTACCCTCAGTATATCCAAGTGGGTGTAGATATAGCGCAATTTTCTTAATAATTACCATCTGAAAGGTTTTTTTTAATACCAGGAACCTACTATTATAGCAAGGTCAATGGGCATGGTAGGTAAAAAGGCCTTTTATAAGACTCTCTACAAGAATATTAGCCTACACTATTTTTAAAATATCACATAAACTCTAGAGAGAGCATCTTGGTTATATTTTGAGGAGAATCTAATGCACTAAGAGATAATTCAATTATATATATATATATATATATATATATGTTAATATTCTCATCAAGTGGTACACAAACAAAGGCATCAGTTTAGTCTTTTCTGGTTTATCGGTAGTGGGAAAGGTCAGGATTAAAATACCGGTTTGATGAATTGGGACTTCCCACTCTCGCTGCCAGGTTTCATTCTCATCAGAGATCCCATAGGATATATTACATATGGAAATGACCGCTCAGAACCAATAAACTGTATGATTCTCATCTATAAAAAAAAATTATCTGTACGCTTGTAAACAAATTAAACATTTATTTATTTGAGAATGACAATATTATATTTCTAACCGTTTATCTTCAGATGAAAATTATTATATTTTATGCAAAAGTATTTGAAAATCAGATATTGTACCTTTATAATACACATTTAAAAACAATAATATCTAAAAGGTCTTTCATATCACTGCTGTCTAGAAATGTAAAACTTAGTATATACAAATGGTTTTACCGGTTGTTCTCTATGTTTGTGAAACATGCTATCAATTGGTGTTTGAGATGGTATTTGGTACAAATAGGATAAAAATACTAGGTAGTTAAAAATGTTACATACCCTGTACTCATCACAATACATTATTAGAGTAGTAAAATCTCTCAGATTACGGTGGGCTGGACATGCAGCGAGAATGGATGTATTTAGAACAGTTTTCAGGTTATTGACAGATAAATCCAAAGGGAGGAGACTATTGGGAAGACCTATACGCAGATGGAAGGATAACGTTATAGTGTACCTGAAAGAGATAAGGTGTAATAAGGTGGAATGAATAAAACTATCTCAGGTTGGAGATAGGTTGTAATGAGGTGGACTATATGGAACTAGCTCAAGATAAGGATAGATTGAAATGAGGTAGACTAGATGGAACTAGCTCAAGATAAGGATAGGGTGTAATTAGGTGGACTGGATATAACTAGCTCAAGATAAGGATAGAGGGTAATGAGGTGGACTGGATAGAACTAGCTCAATGTAAGGATAGAGTGTAATGAGATGGACTGGATAGAACTAGCTCAAGATAAGGATAGAGTGTAATGAGTGTGGACTGGATAGAACTAGCTCAAGATAGGGATAGAGTGTAATGAGGTGGACTGGATAGAACTAGCTCAAGATAGGGATAGAGGGTAATGAGGTGGACTAGATGGAACTAGCTCAAGATAAGGATAGAGTGTAATGAGGTGGACTAGATGGAACTAGCTCAAGATAAGGATAGAGTGTAATGAGGTGGACTAGATGGAACTAGCTCAAGATAAGGATAGAGTGTAATGAGGTGGACTAGATGGAACTATCTCAAGATAAGGATAGAGTGTAATGAGTGGACTGGATAGAACTAGCTCAACGTAAGGATAGAGTGTAATGAGATGGACTGGATAGAACTAGCTCAAGATAGGGATAGGGTGTAATTGGATGTGCTGGATATAACTAGCTCAATAGGGTGTAATGAGGTGGACCGGATAGAACTATCTCAAGATAGAGATAATGTTTAATGAGGTGGAAAGTTAGCTCAAGCTATAAATAGATTGTATCGATATGGACTGGATATAACTCGCTTAAGATAGGGATATGATGTAATGAGGGGACTGGATAGCTCAAGATAGGGATAGGGTGTAATGAGGGGACTGGATAGCTTAAGATAGGGATAGGGTCTAATGAGGGAACTGGATAGCTCAAGATAGGGATAGGTGGCATACTTTTCTAAGCGTGACAGTGGACTTCAATAGGTAAGTATGTAAGTAAGATGGTTGATTTAAAGATGGCTACATTTTTTTATCTGCTCCGTGATTTACTTATCATCTGGGCCATTCACATATTTATACTAATGGTGCAGGGACTAGGGAGGTATAATAAGTAGGAGGTGTTCTTGCTTTTTCTTGTAGAGAGAATGTAGTACCATTTAGGAGAATACCTTCACGCAAACATACCTGTATTTGAGTAAGCAGTCCAGTCTAATGTGAAAGAAACGCGTGTCTGACCAGTGCTGTCATTTCACCAAAACTTTATTAGCTATATATACTTGGACACGAAAAGAATGTGCCTACATCCCTAAGCCATTAGTTTTACAACATATTTCCTTTCATCAAAGATTCTCAGAGTCTACTAGCCACCCATACCATGGCATAGCCCATTAATGGCTTGATAAAACTATTTTAAAATGTAAAAAAAATTCTTGACAATACAAGATTGATATCGATCACAATGTTTAGCTTCCATATTGGAATTTGTCAGCATCCATCAAAAGTGGGATATAAAGAAAACATAGCTTGCCATTTGAATACATAAACGTAGCTAATTTAAATCTTAAAAAAAGTTCAAATGATAGCTCAACTATTATAGCTGTCACATTTCGGCCCTTTCTATTGAGTCATTATGGAGTTAGCTCTGTTATGTTTTTCATAGATGTCACTGGTCTCAACCTCCGGAAGTATGGTAATTTATTGAAGATGAGTTAAAAGTTGTTAATGGAGACCCCTATTTGAATAAATATTAACTTCTAAAAGATAAAAATTTTCAAAAGTCCAAAATATTTTAAACTTTGCTTTTCATCAATATTATGGATGAATAATTTGAAAAGTCAATATCTACATCTAAGTGTGGATGAATTAAAATAGATAACATGTTTGTTTAGTGATATATATATATATATATAGTCTTAATTTAATCTACATAGATGTTATAACACAAATGTTTCGAATAAGTTATTCTATAAAATCTACAATATCAACTCTATAGTCGTGCAAAATAATACCAAAATAGTTTGATTTATTTACTTTGAAATGAAAGATAGCTTGGTCAACTAAGTAAAATGGTTATTGCTAAAAACAATTTAATAAATCAAATTCGTAGGTGATATAACATTATTAAGTCACCTGTATTAGTGAACAAAAGGTTTAAGACGTCAAGGTTCAACTGGATTTCCTGTGACGTAGAGGCCATGTGCATTGCCACTCATTTATCTTCCAAATCAGTAACTCTCAGAATAATGGTTTAATTACTTCGGCTTATAAAGTCGCAATAAAAATAATTCCAGTTGGGAGAGTAATATATAGTAACATTTTATACATTAACGCAAGGCTTGAAAAAAATAAAATAAAGGGCGCAAAATTTGTCTTTGTATTCGTCCACAGTGTGAGGTTGGGTAAATCTTCATACCAATCTAAACATGCCAGCGGTGCAATGAAAAAACTAAGAATGTATTTTATGTTAATTTGCTTTTTGTGGGAAAACAGTTAAAATCCCTTCCAATCAGTAATCGGCTATTTTACAAATGAGTCGGTTCTGAACTTCCCGGTGCCAGTTATTTTATTTTAGTTCTTAACTTTTTGTTCTTGGTTTGACTTTACTTATAATCCCTCATACCTATATAAACAAATATTTTTTTTTTGCTAATAGCCTACGAATAGCTACAGAATTCAGCATTTGGTGGACCTATAAGCATAAAAGGAGCAAATGATGTATATATTGAAAATTAGAAACTATTTTTCTGTCTACTATCAGGCTAATTATTTATTTCTAGATTTATATTATATACATATATATAGAAATTATATTTATATATACATACACATAGTGAAATTATAAGAATATATTTATAATTTCATTTATAAATATATATGTTTTAAACTTCCATTACAAGCAATAGAATATTGGGTTTTCTAGGGTTCGATAGAACCGAACAGAACCATACATAAACAGTTAAGATTGAGGGTGAGCAATTTTACTCCAACATAATATAATTATTGAAATTAACAGTGACGGCTCATAGCTAAAATTAGTGGGGGTGCTGTTCCAGAAAATTTTTAGCCTTTGTTTTAAAATTGTGTAAAAGGAAAAAAAAAAAATTATAGAAAGAAAATTTATTCAGGAACTTGATAAAATCTTAACAAAAAAAATCAAACATTATTTACTTACTTTAACTTAATTTGTTACAGTTCAAGCTTTATCCATACGTTTAAAAATGAAATCCATTATTCTTGTTTTAATTTGCGCAAAAAGTTCAATAATTATCTCCTTGATCTCTGGATGACAATTAAGGAAATTTTTCTCCATTGAAAGTACTACAAGCGCATTTGGTCTTTCTGTTAAATAAAATAACCGATAAAAAAATCAAATAGAATAGCTGAAAGCAGAATAATAATCTAATTCTACACTCTTCTACACTTGATCACATTCAAGAATATGGTACACGGTTTTTAAGCACAACACACGCTGAGTAGAAAAAAAACTTCCTTCCACCATCACGACAGAGCTGGCACTGCGAGATCAACTGCGCTCTCTCTACCTGACAGTCCCGCCTTCCTCCCTAACCCCTTCCTATGTGCGCATGCGCTCAACAGTCAAACCCCACGTTGCTGGCAATGTGAAGCGCACAGTTCCATACAAATATTTTTGTATATTTTTCATAAACTGGGGAATGTTTACTCAAGTACTGACATTAATCTTAAGGAATATATATCGTACTTCAAAAACAAATAAAGAATTAAAGAAAAAGGACTCAATATATTAAATGTTATCGATAATATCAAGTGGAAATAGGGGGTGCTGCAGTTCCGCAGTGCCTATACACGAGCCACCACTGGGAATTAATTCACTGAGACTAATTTATGTTTAGGTCTATTCTAACTACTTATCGAAACATAATATAACAAGTCCCAAACCTCGAAATAATCTTAATCACTAAGTAACTCCACCACCAGAAAATATTATCTACTACGATATTTGATTTATTTTCACATTATAAATTTGTCCCACATCTTAGATAGGTTGTTATCACATATATTTATTTATATAATGATCCAGAGTTTGAGTTTGTTGTGAGTCTAAAGAGTATCATTGGGAAATTTGAGTTGTTCTCTTTCACGAAAGAGCAAAATAGTTAGCCGAGATCATGTTGTTGTGCTTGTTTTATAATTAAACTAGTAGTTAGACCCGTTCTTTGCAAAGGTATTCCAAGTCATATTATATCAAATTTTGAAGTTGAACGAGCAGCTTCCCTCATTTTGGTAATCCTTCCTTGTAAAATTATGGTTATCACAAACCAATTATGGCAATTAATAAATTAAAAATAAATCAAATCATACAATCAAACCTAGTACCTAATACACAATCTGAGTGCGCGAACAAACGAAATACATAGAAAACGAAATCTTTACCTAGGCAGGATAATATAATAAGTGAAATGATGTAATATACATTGTTGCAGAAACATGTTGGGAAAAATAACAATACTTTTCACTAGAGAGCTTATAATAAATAATATACTTGGTTACAGAAACATAATACATAATATTGAGTTTCATGGTTCAAGAGAGAGATTTACTGTCCCCTAGGTAAGCCGCAACAGTTAATTTATTTTAATGGTTATGTTGCTCTTATAAAATAACTAATTTATCCTTATATTTTTATCTCTATTTTCACCTTTAAGATAATCCTTAATTTTTTTATTATTTTAATTTTTATACTTTTTTCATTTGCCTTTAAATGTAACACATTTCTACCATATCGAGAAGGTTTTTCATTTTATTATCTTAGGACGCTTTGAACACTCTCTGCATTAAAAAATTAAGAAATTTCAGACTTTTATGTTTATTTGGCGTGGTCCCTATACCTGCTTAACGAATTTTTAAGTTCTCTACCACACAGAGAAGTACTGCAGTGAACACATTAGTTTGGGAACTATTGAACCTCCTTTCCCATTTTTTCTTCAACTATGACATTTCCCCATTTTAAAATTTATCGATTTATTTGTCTTGTGGGACAGGGTACTTCTAAATGATTGCCAAATTTAAATTTTCTATCACACCTAAACGTGTTTCAACTCATTTAAAATCTAAGATGTTAGACTCTTTTAGTTATTTGGAGCACTCGCTTCAATTTCCTTCTGAATTTAAGTTTTCGTTAGTTTCTATTAGTTTTGGTAATTTTAAGCCCTAAGATCCCTATCCTCCTCATTTTCCAAACAAAATTTATAAATTTAAATTTTACGACTTATTAGATTAGCTGGAGCTGTTCTTCTCCTTCACAGTCAAACTAATTTTTTTTACTTAGCCCAAATTTTTTTCTGTTAAAAAATCTCCCCTTCTCCTTTATTCCCCTTTACATGTCTGCCATACTTTAATTTTCTACCACACTGATAAGTTGTTATTTCTATTAATTTCGGGAGAATGGAACCACCCACTCTCTTTTCTTCAACTCATTCTTAGAAATTTCATATTTCAATAATTATTTCATCCGGATTAGTATTTATTCCTGTCCACCAAATTTTATACTAATATTTGAACCCTATTCATAACCCAAAATCTAACCAGTGGGGTCCAAAAATAAAAATAAACTAATAAAAACGGCAATAGGAGTGAGTTGTATGAATTATAAAAAAAAAAATGAAAATCTGAGTACAACAACTGTACCCAGAACTCGCAACCCAATCCGGTAGCGGACTATACCCGACAGTCAGCCTCAACAATGGTTAAATGTACACCTGAACCACCCACCAAAAACATAAAACTCTTAAAAGTTGGGAAGTTATAAAACCTAAGGATATATAAGTAATAGGAAAGTAGCATAAACCGAGAAGTCAACAGAATTGATCATTTATTAAAAGACTGAATTAAATATTTGCAACATGTCAAATAAGGAGGAAGTCCTTTTTTGAATTAATAATGTACAAAAATCTTGCTCATCATGACACAATAGTTTAGCTTGATGAACAATAAATATGCCACAGCATTTAATATCCCTATATTTAAATTATCTAAAGTCTCTGCTTAATCATGTGTGACCAGATTCCAATAATTTCAATAATAGAAAAGAAATTATTAATATTATGCTGAAAGAGAATTTAGAAGACAGAAAGTAGATAAATACGCCGAAAGAGAATTTTGCTTACATTTTATAAATAATAACCGAAGCCTCAGCCTCGTCCAACTATTACCGAAGCAAGTCTAAGGGTGCTCTATCGCCGAAGCGATGTTGCCTAACCCAGTGGAGTTTCCCCCACTGAGCCATCACCATAGGGTTTCCCCGAGGTGCCAGCTCCCAGCGTCTACCAAGGCATAGGCCAGGGCAGGTTGCTGGGAAAAGGGCTTGATTTTCTGTTTGCGTACCAGGTCTATGTCTAGACCCTTAACCGCGTGAGTTGAACATATATACCCAATGAATGATTAAATGAATGATGCTGAAATAAAGACTTTTATGTAATTAGTACACTGTGAGGTGAACAAGTGTGATAGTGAGTGATGTCGTGGGGAGGGGAAGGATTTTCCTTCTTAGGGATGGGGCAGGAGGGTGTGGGGATTTAGGGTAGGAATTATGCCGTCACTGCTTCCAGGATGATGTCTACTTTTTCTTGCTTGTTTTGTGCTGCTCTGATTTTGGCAAGGTATGGACGAAAAAACTGGAGTATATTCATAAAGTTGAGTTCTTTCAGTAGACTGATGACTTCTCTGATGTCAGAGGCTGTAGTTTGTGCTGAGGGCTCAATTTGTTGAGTGTTGCGTCTGACCGCTTCTTCGTAGCTGTGGTGAGTTCTTGTGGCTTCGTGGTTTGGGTGCTGGTTCGGTAGCTCCGGGAAGTTCATTGGGCCGATGTTGGGAGGTGGTCTCGTCAGCCTGGTTTTCTTGTAGTCTTCTTGGTGACTTTTCTTGTCTAGCAGGGCCATGTAGACTGGACACCTGCTGTAATTGGCGGTATGGTCTCCTTTGCAGTTGACGCAGAAGGCTGGGGTGGTCGCGTCAGTCTTGGAACAGTTTTTGTAGAAGTGGTCTCCCAGGCATTTCACACACCTGGGGAGGTTGCTGCAGTAGGTCATGGTGTGTCCATAGCGCTGGCACCTATGGCACTGGACAATGGAGCGTTGAAGTTCTATTCTTACTCTAGTAGCGTTGATATATTTGGTCTGGAGGTTGTCTTGATTGTTGGTCGTCTTTGCCAGCGTCACTTTGAAAGTGGGAAGTCGGATTTCAGTCGATGTGGTGTTGTTACGCGTTTGGGGCTTTCGCGTGAACTGAGTCACGCTGGTCACGTTGTACCCCATGTCGGTCAGTTCTTCCTTGATGGCGTTGGTGGTCATGATGTGTGGCAGTCCGTGGATCACTAATTTGAGAGGTCTTTCCTGTCGTGGTGCAAATGTGTAGAATTCTTGCTTCATATCTTTCAAGAGGTGTTTGATGAGTTCATAATCTTGCTTGGTCTCGGAGGTGATTTTTAGTCCGTCTTTCACGAAGTGGATCTTGATTGTTGATTCTGTCTCTTTTGCAGATTTGGCTATTTCTTGGTAATTCTGTATGCCTCTTGTGTAGATGGGTGGTGGTTTGAAGCCAGGGTTTGATTCAGTGTTTGTCTTGGGGTCGTTCTTATCTTCGTCATCATCGGGATCTTCAGTCTCTGATAGTGGTTTGAAGTTGTTCGCAGTCACAGTTGGTGTTGGCTCATCTTGGAGTCTGGGACGTTTATTTCTCGTTCTGAGGCTCTTCTTTTTCTTCTGGCTTGAGAATGCCCCCTCGCCGTCCGGGTCTGACTCCATAATTTCCTCTTCTGTCATGTAGTAGTATTCCTTTTCATACTTGAGTTGGTTGGTATCCCCTGCCTCGTTTTCCAGGAATACATTGTAGTGTGTGTGGTCTTGAGTGATTTTCCTCACCTCAAGGTCTGTTTTCTTGCTGGTTTCCATGTACTTCTTGATTGTTTTCTTGAGGGAGGTCTTGTTGTGACTGCGCGCTGCCATCTCGCCAGCCCTGAAAAGGGCTGTCTTGTGCCCGCGCGCAGTAATCTCCTTCTTGCTCTCTTCGCCCTCTTGAGTGACGCCGGTTTGGGGTCCTACTTCCGCTTGGCGCGATCCCTGCATTCGTTGTCGTGCCGTGCGTGTGTGTGAGTGTGAAATTCTATATGTTCGGTGCTCTATCATTTTCACACCCAATCTTATATATCATTCAGCACAACTCACGGAACACAGAACAAAGGGACTACACGTGGAGGGGTGGTAATCCAAAGAGAATAAACAAGGGGAAGAATCCACATGCGATGGAATCTTCCATATGTTTCTAGACCACTTGGGAACAGCCTGGACACTGGGGTGAAGAGTCTCTTATTTTCTTCTGAAGTTTTTGGCCTTTTTTTTTGCTTATGGATATTTGGGAGGCACCGGCTCAGTCTATTGTGGCATGTTGTTGAGGCCACGCGCGTTATTTGTGGCTGGGAATGTAGTGTCCGTAGCTGGCTCAACTGGGGTCGACATCCATGCAATGGGGTCTCTGTTTTACGACTTATATGTTTGCACTTCTAGCTAGCAAATGCTACATATATATCGTCCAATTTTTTAAATAATAACTGATCATACCCATTCTCTGTAACCCTATTTAGAAATTTCCCATTTTTAGATTTTTCTGGCTATTTGTATGGGGAAATTCAACTGCCTTTCTGCCAAATTTCAGATTTCCAGCTCATCTAAAAGTGGTTTATCTCTTCTTGGCACACCCAACATAATTTTTACCGGCCTTAAAAACCCCCATTAATAACATTTCTCAGAAATTAAACGGGAAAAACAGCTTTAGGAATTTATGAAACCATTTAGGTTGTGATTTAGAGTCAGTCAAGTAGAGTTTCGAAAAAAACAACAAGGTTGTGTCAAGCAATGTCACAAGCCCCAATATATCGAATTTCAGCGAAAACTTTATTCAGCCCCTCTTCGAATTGGCTTGGCTATTCAATCCATAATGATTGCGCATCTGAACAATTGTCATTGTAGGCCTACTATTGGCAGCATATGCCTTTCTTAGTCGAAGATGGCTGCGTTATCTGATCGCTAGTAATCCTAATTGATTACTCATTTGTAGTTCACGGCTGCCACAAATCCATCACAGAGTTTTCTTTAAAATATGAGTGAAGAGCAACCATGGTTGTGGGGCAATTCGAGGATAGCTCAGTGGTTAGAGCACTGGTGTACTAATCCAAAGGTACCGGTTTCAATTCCCGTTTCTACTTGTCATTTTTCAATTTGATTAAAATTATGTTTAGATGTTTTTATAACCGTAATAAAATATAGTAGCTTAGCTATTTTTAATATATTTAATTATATATTTAATAGTTTAATATATACTAAATGATTATATTCATAAAATACATAATTATTTGTAGTAAGGAACAATATATATTCTATTAGATAAGGGTAGATATCAAATTAAAAGATATGAAAAAGATAGAAATTAGATTATTAAAATAAATTATATTGACAATATTAATTAAGTGTATTATTTATGAAGAGTCAATGGACTGAGTGGCAAAGTTGTTTACAACAGAAAATCAATTACAATCAATAATTGTGAGTGAAAGTAAATTATGTAATGAGAAAAAGTTTTTAATTAGGTTAAAAGTAATAAATTGAACCGTTAAAAACACATTAAAAATGTGAGTCGAAAAAGTACATATACAATAAAACAATAAAACATATTAAAATACATGTGTTATAGACAATTAGTTGAAATAAAATAGGGTGTATAATATTGATAAACAAGATAAAATTATGGTTAGAAATAGAGTTCCATAGATAATTGAGCCTAGGCCACAGACAAGGAAATAACAGATACACAGCCCCTAGGTTAAAAATGTTGCACTCCTTTTCGAGGCTTTACTCCCTCAACGTTGGGATCGCTAGGTGCGATCCCCAGTGACTACAGCGCAATCAAGTGAGCATTTTTGAAACGACTCACTTTAAACTCGAATGTACTAAAAGGCAGATACAAAATATGAGCTCCTGTCGGCTGGCGGTCACCTAGCAAGCTTCAGGTAGCACCCTCCCCCGCCCCCTTCTCTAACTCCCAGCCCCTCGTCATAAAGTACCCTAATCCTGCCACACAAATAAGTTTACTCTGACTGCACATTATAAAGAAAACTTGAAACACGATGGACCTTTTTTTTAACTAAGGGACTGGTTGTCAACTGCAATTATTTATTAAGGAGCATTGAGAAGAATTGCAGACGTTTAGAAATACCAATTTATTTAAGAAGTAGTTAGATATTTTGAAATATTGTTTTCATCAAAATGAGGGAGATAGTTCTGACCAGTTAAACGGTTTAGATTTTAACTCTAAAGTTAAAAAAAAAATCGGGAGTCATCATATATAATCGCGTAAAACAATTCCACAATTTGTGACCCTATAAAAATATGACTTTATTTTTGATAGAGGAAGGCTATATAGAGGTGTCAAACTATTTGCTTTAATCTTAGAAGTACACATTTACACGTAAAGGTTCTTTCTTTTTTTAACTTTAAATTCTAAATTCAAGCCTTCTAGCCAATCAGAGAAACCTTCTTATAATGTTTGCCAGGATTTTGTAGAAAACTATGTTTTAAAATATCCGGGATTTCTAAACGGGTGCGTGGGTCTAAGTGCTCTCCCATTTAGTGCCCAACTTTGAGTATCCTGAACTGGGATGATTTTTGAGCACATCTTTATTAAAACACATTTTTAATTGAAAATAAAGATATTGATGGTTTTAAAACCATACATATATGTTTAGAAACCATAGTTTTCGTAATTTTTCTATAAACTGTATTAAACATAATTTTCTAAAAATGTGTTCATTAAAAGTTACTTTTGTTTATATTTATAGTACATTCTAGTGCCAATACATACAAATAGTGATGATATATCCTGTGAAGAAAAGGTTGAAAGTTTGAATATAAATAAAATGACTTAAACAATCATTTGAAAAAAGAATTAGAATCATAAGCTTTGAAAAATTTTAAGTTCTCCAAACGTTAATATAAGCTTACATACTAATCCAAAACCAACTATATCAAAACTTTGTCAAACCTAAACCGAATCTAATACATTACATTTTAGCGATTGAGGACTACTTCTAAACAGATTAAACCAATACCATTTTAGAAAACATTCTAAGCGAGTTGAAAGTAAGGAGTGGATTTTATTTAGAATTTAAGACTTAAGATATATTGCTCAAATATATATAGAAAGAATTAATTGATACAATTGTTAAGTTAATTGATGTAATAAAATAAAATAGCAGATCAAAATGTAATTTCTCGGACTACTCCTAAATCAGTCAACATCTCGCTGTCGTACCAACACTTAGTGTCCTTCACAATGACTTTTGTAAGTTTGTTTGATGATTCTTGTTCCTTTCATGAATTTATTATTGGACAGCAGTAATTCTCATTTATTGTAACTCTTTAATATTATTCTGTCTTCATGATTTTTTAATTTCGTTTTACAGTTACCATGATTATGGGTGACCTGGTGGTCTAGGGGTAAGGTGTCAGACTTCTGTGCTGGCGGCCGGGGTTCAATCCTCGGTCCCGGCACAGATTTATCTGATTTCCAAACCCTTCCTTCACCTCTGACAAGACATCTTGTGAATGTGAGGAATGCCAGGCCGCCACCGTGGTTCGGATTCCACGTTAAACTGTAGGTCCTTCATTTCATCTCACAATCACCCTACCATTTCACATTAGCGTAAGTGCGTATAACCCGAACGGGTAGTAAGACGCGGTGCTAATAATAATAATAATAACCATGATTATGACACCTATCTGTCGAAACATGTCGGATTGAGTATTCCAGTATTTTTTTCAATGCTGTAAATTCAAAAGGAGTAACGGGACAAACAATAACAGATAGCACTTAGAATATTACAAAATTATCTAAATCAATTATATCCGTTTCAAATTGGTTAACCTATAAATTAAAATTTTATACGTGTCAACTCTAATATCTATATATAATTTTAGCATTGTTTCAATAAATATTGTATATCTTAAAGTCGTATATTAATACTCAATCATTTAATCATAACCTATTTACAGATGTTAACCTTTTAACCCAAAAGTTTTATAGTTTGAATTATGAAATTACATGTACTTGAACTTTGTTTTGTCTAACCTATTTTGGTATCTGTAAGTTTTAAACATTTTAACGTGTTTTTTTTATGTATTTTAGACTTGTATACCTTATATATTGATCAATTAATGATGAATTATTTATTACATTATCATTAGTTAATCATAAAGGGCCCATACATATAAATACATTTATATGCAGTTTATTGAAGCAATTCTTCAATATATTATATACCCTACACTCCATTAATTTATCTTAAAAGTTTGCAAGCTTTATTTTATTAATTACTATGATGTAGTAGTGTAGCTTATAAAATAATACTATAGTCTAGTCTGGTCTAGCATTGTCTAATCTAGTCCAGTCCATTAAAGTATTGGTGTCACCTTACAGTGTAAACTAATTATAGGTTACATAAATATTATTTTGAAACGCGAGATACAAAATAAATAGGTATCTCAAACTGCTTTCCTAATTGTTATCTTACATCTGTTATTAATGAATAGTACTTTAAATGGAAAATAATGAGTATAAAACTTTACAAATACCATTTTAACGTTATTTATCACCACTAATATTCGATATTAATTTATTTTATCTGTTCGATCTCTTAGATATGTTGCTGGGTATCTTGCCTATAAGATAGAGCGGAAATTTCATTGTAAACTCTGCAAGAATACATTGACAAAGTGTGATGCCAACATGGAGTCAGGGCATGATAATTTAATTTTTCATAGAGCATATCTTAACAAAGGGCAAGATGACTTAGGGAATCTCAAATCCCCTACAGATATGTTCACACACATCACGGATCTTGTCCTAGAAACCTTTGTTGAGCTATTTCCTGATGTGCAGCACCAAGAAGGTATTGTACATATAATGTTAGGAAAGGCATTGAGGAAAATAAGGCTAATATACCCTCACTGGCTTAAACAATGCAAAAAACACAAGCTATTTGCACTAAGCCACCTTCTTAAAGTTAGAATCCACAAACACTTGCAGTGGACTGCAAAGGTGAACATTCATTGTTTAGGGAAACCGACGCAAAAATGAAGAACGTATTACACCAATAATTGCATCTCGTTGAGTGAATTTGGGAGAGTTGAGTACTTGTGACTAAGCTGATTTTGAGCCCAATTAAATTTAATAGCTTAACTGTGTTTTTCACATATTTCTATGAATCTAGACTATTTTATCTAAAGTAAGATTTGTAGCGTGTTCCATTTCGAAACGTTGAAATAATTTAAGACTTTATAATTTGTATTAATTGTGATTGTGTTGCAAACAAAACCAGCTTTTTGGCTTAAACTTTAGGTTAAAAACTTTTGACTTTTGAATATTAGGTTTAGATAGGAGTATGTTTAAATAAAACACTTTAGTTGTTAGTCTCTAAAAGCTCAAATATTTACTGTATCTAGCCAAACATTCTTCATAAGACTATATAACTATAGTTGGTAAGTTAAAAATAAATACGGTATTCAAATAATGGGACATGATGACAATATGAACTCGAAAACTTACATAAGTGGCCAATGTAATATCAACTACTTTTTCCTTCTTAAATTGTGATTATTTTACTCCATAGTGCCATTGAAAGTAGTTTTAAGAATGTATAGAAATATGTTTTCACTACTAAAATGTAAAGTGATTTGTGCTCATATTACGTAAATAGACACTTTTTACTTTCTCTAGACCACTTGAAGAAGGAAGTATTGAGATCGTAAAAAAATCTAGCTCAAAATGTTGATAAATGTCAACCTCCCAAAACTGATTGATAAGTGCTTTTTGCTATGCTGTCTACCTGTGTGTCTATATCTAGGCCTAGAGCCGAAACAATTTTACTGGTCAGGCTAAATAAAACTTAGTATCTAGGGTTTTTATAGGGTTCCCACAAGGAGTTTTAAGAGTTACCTATCCTACCCTAAATTGAGGGTAGCTTACTAAGGTAAAAAAAAGAAGAGATAAAACAAGTTCTTGAAATCTGCTCTAACGATTTATATTAAATGTCGTATCTGGCCATTGTTTATCATTTTAAACTAAATGGCCCTTCTAATCATCTCATGATAATAATTTTAAGGCAACTTTACATAAGCAGAAATTTCAATATTATCTCTGCAAGTATTTGAGACACGAAATAACTCACTATGGTAAGGTTGTAGTAATATTATAATTTTAGAAAATCTTTACTTGAAATATATTTTTATAAAACCAACAAGGGGCTGTCCATAAATTACGAAAGGATTTTTTTCATTAGGTTTTTCCCAAATCCCCCTCACGTAGGGCTGTGGCTGTTGAGGAACATCAAGAGCTGTTTGATGAGACATATAAAGTTGATGATGGGAAGCAAGATGATACATTGATTGTTGAGGGAGTGACTAAGGAACATTTTGATGTGGTAGAAGTATCATGGGTAGCTGATCGTTGGATGTATGGGGTTGCAATGCTTGTTGAAGGTAAAAAAGAAAATGTCCAGGGTAATAGCTGGACTCGCATTATAATACTTTTATCTCATACCGAGAGACCAAGTTAAATATTTCAGCCTTAGCAGATATTTGAAATTATTTGGGCACCTGTCGAAATGATTCTTCAATGGCTGAAAAAAACTTAGGGATGTGTGAGAGGAGTGTTTGAAAGGGTGTAGTGGGGGTAGGCAATGGCTGCCATAACAGTATCGCAGGCTACGTGTCTTTCCGCTTTCAAAGCGGAATGGAAAACCACGCACCGTACGTATACGATACTATGCTGGTGTGCGAGGACCTTAAAGAAACAAATTTGAGGATTTATTATGTTTTCTCTCTTATAATAACTAAATATTGATATAATAATATCAAAATGAGCGTGGATATGCGGGGATGAGACATTTTGTTTTGATTTCCAAACTACAAGGCCAATTTTTCCTGTAGAGACAATAAATGAGGTGGGGAGTTTGTGGTTTTGTTCGAAGAGCTTAATGGTTTCAAACATGTAAACTTAAATTTTTTAGTAAAGATTCCTTTTCGGCCCTAGACCAGAGATAGGACCGGATTTTGTGAAATACACCCAGTAAGGGATGTAAAAGGGGCGTTGAAATTTTCAAAATTCACTGACCACACATCTTTTTAAATGGTGGCCTTGAAATTTAAAATGAACGTCTCTTTATAGAATTGGGTGAGAACAACTTTAGGGTTTTTCAAATTTCATCGCCTAAATTGGTATAAAGGGGCAAAAAGGGGTGGTAAATTCCATATACTCCAATCATGAAATGTTATATATAGAGGTTTATCAGGTGGCAGAGTACTAATATGAAATTAATTTATGTAAGGCATCCACATTATGGGTCCCGAGGTGCGTTGGAGAAAAGCGGGTGGGGTGTCAAGACTACCAAAACTAATATGAATAACTACTTTTCAGGGTGGTAAAAGATTGAAATTATGCAAATAACCAATGGGATCACTCCAAATAATTATAAATTATGAACATTTTTATTTAATATGTAGGACTCTGGGAAATAGGGTAGGGGATATAAACAGACTAAAAATCTTTAATGTGTGCTAGAAAATTTAAGTTTGACAGTCGGTTAGGAGGACAACTCTAACCAAACACATCTTAAAAATCTAGACTAAGGGTAGAAAAATGAGTTTTAAAATGTACAAAACTAATAGAAACAACTAATTTCCAGTGAGGTAGAAGAGTGAAATTTGGAAGTAAAGTAAAGGAACCTTGCTAAACAACTCAGTATATACATTTTTAATTTTAAATGGGATTCTGGGAAATATGGGGAAGGGGGCGTGGGTTATATAAATAAAAACAACTTTTAAATGTGATAGAATATTTAAATTTGGCAAGTAGGAAGAAGGAGCTTTCACAAGTAACCAAATAAATCTTAATGTTATTTGAAATTTCTAAGCGGTAGTTGAAGAAATGGTAGGCGAAGACGACGTGCTCAACATTTTCATAACTTATACATTCAGCTACTTCTTTGTGTGGTCGATAACTCAAATTCATAGGTATGGAGACTACTCTAAATAAATATAAAAAATTGAAAATTTTTAATTTTTAACTTAGACAATGGGAATTGGGGGAAGGGGCTAGTTACAGCCAGAAATAACTTTTGAGATGAGGTTAGAGATTAAAATTTGAAAGACAATTAGAAATAAAACTTCAGGTAACCAAATGAGTAGTGGAATTTAAAATTTGTCAGAGTGGGTTGTAAAAAGTGGGTTGAGTGGTTAAAAACTTACAAAACTACTATAAACAACTTCTTCTCAGTGTGTTATAAAATTAAAATTCTGCATTTAGCCAAAGATACCACTTCAAATAACTATAAAAGTCCGAACATTTAAAAGTTTAAAATTAGTAGTCCAGGAAATAAAGGGGAGTTTAAAAGAAATATTAAATATGGTAGATAAACTAAATTTGACATGCTTGTAGAAGTACGGCTTTAAATAACCAAATAAATCTTAAATTTGAGATTTTGTGGTAGTTAAAGAAATGAGACGCAGGAGGATAAAATTTTCAAAGCCAGTTGATAAATTATTTCTCTGTGTGATATAAAATTGGAATTCGTCCAGCAAATACAGGGACCAATCAAATTAACTACAATGGCTGAGCATTATAAATTTCAAAATTAGTCTACAGGAAATAGGTAAGGAGGGGGAGGGGGGCGCGTGATACCCCATCACAAGTAGGAGGTAGAAAATTAAAATTTGTTAGAAGTGTAGAGGTATAATTTCAAATAACCACAAACACATTTCAAATATTATTTATTTCTAAGAAGGGTGGTGATATGGGGGTTAACTAATTAACTAATTAACATTAGTCAGGCGGATATAAGGATCAACTCAAAAAGTATCAAAGACTGGATTCTTAAATTTCAAAATGAAGGAGGGGAAAATAGGGAGGGATTTCCCCTGAAAATGTTTCCAAAGATATATAAATACAATTCTTGTGGAGGTAGACACTTTAAATATCGCCATGTAATTCAATAGACCTTCCCGGATAGCCAAATAAAGCGGCCAAATTGAAGCCCAGGAAATGGAAGCGCTTAAAATGTATACAACCAATATAGAACACTCTTTTTGATGTGGTCAGATTGAAATAGCTTATAAGATAATCAAATACGTCTTAAAAACTCAAATTGGAATTGTGGGAGCTAAGAAGGGGGAGGGAGAGAGAGGTGTTTGGAAATGAGAGTAAACTGCCACCTTCCCAAAAGAATATACTTTTATGCATAAAAGAAAAATTAAATTTGCCAAGTTGGCAAAAAGACCACCCAACATAACCATGCAAGTTGGGAAGTTTGTAATTTCTAAAATTTACTGCTGGGAAATGGAAGGGGTCCTTAAAGTTCCCTAAACACCAAAAACTTGATATGGTGGAACACTAACTTTGTAAAGGCAGAGGAAATAGTATAAAGTACTAAAAGTAAATGAATACGCAAACTAAATACTATTTTAAAGTGGATACATTAGATTTACAAATACATAGCAGTTATCGCATATCTAGGAGCGGCATAACTATTAAAATAAACTAATTCAGGCGGCATAACTTGGTGGTCACGATTATCTTTGTAAAATCATGATGCTTCATATTTAATATGTTTCTGTAACCGAGTATATTATTTAATTTATGTTCTTTGGTGAAATGTGATGCTAATTTTTCTAACATTTTTCTATGATCTTGCTTAGGTAAAGTTTGCTTTGTCAATGGGGCACAACGGCCACCCTGTGATTGCGCTCGTTTGAAAACTCAGTTAATAGATTAAGTAATATTTTCTTTCTTAGATTTCGTATCTATTAATTGATATAACTAGTTTGTGATTGCCATGGTTGGTTCAGGATTGTATGTCAAAGATTGATCTAGTACAATATGAAATCAAAGTGACCAGAATATTATGAAATATATCAATGTCCAAATTTATTTGACACATATTTTAATCAAATTTCTGTTAAATCATATTTTTGCATTATTATTATTATTATTATTGTATTGATTTTTTAATGCTAGTGATCATAATTTTAGTCTCGAGCCTGTCCAAACTATATAAACAGAACTTTATTTTACATCTTAATAGATAATTTTTACACAAAACCCTTTGTAACTATGGCTGTGATTAAAACAATATTTGGGTATAGTTAAGAGTATTCTTATATATACTTGTACTGTCAACAATTTTACTCACTTTACTAAACTATATTTTATTTTGATGTAAATAGTTATTTTTAAGAAAATCTGCGATTGTTAAATGTATGAAAATATTGTTCTTTTATAGTAAAATAATCTTGTTTTGAAAAAGTTTTCAGAGTAAAAAAAAAATTATTTCTATTCCCCTTTAATAAAATTAAGAGATATTTAATTCTCCATACAGACACGAGAAGGTGTTGGAAGAGTGTAATAATAGGACAAAACATTATGATCGTTTTGTTGGGTGATCCTAAAAGAGCGTTTAAGAAAATAAGCTTCATTTTCAGTCTTGATTTTACTATAAACTGATTTAAAACCGATTTGTTAACTCTCATTGCACATCTGTATAAAATAATGTTGAATATAATCTTTCCAGTGTTTAAAATAAGACGGTATTACCGATACCCAATATATACCTAGGAAACTCTTTTTATTATATTTTCTATGTATTTAACTTTAAAAAAAATTAGTAGCATATCCTTGTATAATTTGTATTGATTTGACAACTAAATGTAAAAAATAAATGCAACCTTTACAACATAAGTATTTAATTTTAATTACTGACATATTTTGTGTACACGTGTCATACTTCCCATTACAGCTATCCGCGTATTTAATCCAATGGATAAGGAATGAGGAAGGTAAAATGTTTGGGAAATGTGCCCGTATTTGCGTTGAAGGAGAATTATAAGCATATTAGGAAAAAACACTCTCAGTACAACCGATCGGGATTCGAACACATATCCCAGTTATTTGAAGTCTAGTCTAACGAAAAAGTGAATCCTAAAGAATTGTGACTGCAGAAGCTGGTCACAAAATATTTAATAATTCATTTACAAGTGCATTTCCAAGACTCATGTCAACACTGTAGAAGCACTGGTATTGTATATTTGGTTCCAACCCTCCCCATTGTTTGCAAAGTTTTGTTCAATGAAAGGGGGGTGAGTTGGGGTAAGGGATTGCCTCTACCTGATCTATTGTACTAGGAGAGACAAGACAGCAACTTTTAGCTCTCACTCTATCGGTTTGTCTCTCATCAGAAAATTTTTGAAATTGAGTTGTTTCAAAGAATTCTCACTTGGAAGCGCTGTTATCACTGGATATTTTAAGTTCTACCTGACTCGAGGAGCGCAACAAATCTCCCGTAAGGCTGTGTATCTGTTATTTCCTTGTCTGTGGCCTAGGCATTGCATAAAAGTATTTAGTTGGTTTGTTATAAAAAAAATTTAAAAAATTATTTTATTCAAGATTTAATGTAATTACATTTAAACAACCCATAAATAAATTAAGACAAGTGTAGATGAAATATGGGATAGTATAGATGAAACTTATAATATATTGTAATAAGATAAAAGTCAAATGACACAGATTGGAATTTTGTGAAAACAAAGAATTTTTTTTTATATATAAGTTGAAATCTATTCTTATCTATTCTTATTCTCCGAACACTTAAAACAATCCGGCCATCAGCCCACCCCCATGAATAAATGCATGAAACTTGTTTACAGTACTTCCAACGGTACCTCCATGAACACCGCTGAGAACATTTTTATAAAGACTGCATTACTTAACAATAGAAAAGTTTTAAATGAGCAGACCAACTTCGAGAACCAGACTCTGATTGACACTCTCAGTAAACTTCCACAACACACAAGATTAAAATCTATTCCTGCTTGCTCCAGCCCTTCCTTCCATCGTAGTTAACGACCTGTTCGGGCCAGTGTCAAGAAGAGCTTTGAACCTTTCTCTATCCTTTTATATTATCTACTCTTTTCTCTTCCTTCCCTTTTTATTCATTTATCATTAACCTAGTTTACCATGGTTCAATTTTATATCTATCTATCTTCAGATTTTGCTACATTATACTTAGTTCAAGTTTCTACCTCTTTTTGCTTTCACCTTTCATAATCCATGACTTTCTAGAAATTACTTCTGTGTTTACATTTACACATCGTCGTTTTAATTAATTCAGTTCTACTCGATTCTTCGTGCAAAGAACTCATTTCAGGATTCATCTATGGTAATTAACATATTTCATTTCTGCTAATATAGACCTCATACTCACACTGTTATCAAAATTCAATTTTACATTTATTTATATTGGCCTAAATTGAGTATTTGCACCACAACTTACGTTAACTCTTTTTTCTTGTTTAGACCTGAGGATGGTGCCATCGAGCGCCGAAACATGTCGGAATTGTGATTAAACAACCCCCATTCTCAAGGAACAAGGGAATTCAAATTCTCCCAGATAAGAATAGATTTCAACTTATATATATAAAAAAAATTCTTTGTTTTCACAAAATTCCAATCTGTGTCACTTGACTTTTATCTTATTACAATATATTATAAGTTTCATCTATACTATCCCATATTTCATCTACACTTGTCTTAATTTATTTATGGGTTGTTTAAATGTAATTACATTAAATCTTGAATAGAATAATTTTTTTAATTTTTTTTATAACAAACCAACTAAATACTTTTATGCAATGCCTAGGCTCAATTATCTATGGAAATCTATTTCTAACCATAATTTTATCTTGTTTATCAATATTATACACCCTATTTTATTTTAACTAATTGTCTATAACACATGTATTTTAATATGTTTTATTGTTTTATTGTATATGTACTTTTTCGACTCACATTTTTAATGTGTTTTTAACGGTTCAATTTATTACTTTTAACCTAATTAAAAACTTTTTCTCATTACATAATTTACTTTCACTCACAATTATTGATTGTAATTGATTTTCTGTTGTAAACAACTTCGCCACTCAGTCCATTGACTCTTCATAAATAATACACTTAATTAATATTGTCAATATAATTTATTTTAATAATCTAATTTCTATCTTTTTCATATCTTTTAATTTGATATCTACCCTTATCTAATAGAATAAATGATTATAGTTAAGTATGAATACCTCTAGAAAAATATTCTCAGATTGACAAATCAAATAAGTCATTCAGTATTTCATTTTATACTCATAGCTCTAGGCAGTGGTTCTCAAACAATTTTGTTCAAGGCACACTGAACGAGTGGATTGGTGACACTACGGGAGACTGTCATAAACATGCGCAGAGATACCTCTCAGTTGAACAGGAAATAATAGTGTCTCTCTCTCTCCTCCATTCGACGACGAATTGAACTTTATTTTGTAAGAAATTACAAGTTTTTAATTAACTACTCACCTCTTTGATTGTAAATCATTACATTCTCAGGAAAGCCAATATATTAAAGCTTTTGAAAATTAAAGTTTTATTTCTTTAAAAAATTAACTTAAATTAGTTATTTATTTTATTAAAAATAAGGGTGACCTAGTGGTCTAGGGGTAGATGTCAAACTTATATGCTGGGGGTCCGGGATTAAATCCTCAGTCCCGTTACAGATTTATCTGATTACCAAACCCTTCCTTAACCTCTGAAAAGACGTGTATTAATCACAACTTGTGAATGTGTGGACTGCCAGTCCTCCACCGTGGAGAAGGTAGAGGTAGAGACAGAGGAAGTAACTTCAACTTCAACTGTGGAAGAGTACAAACGTAAGTTCTGGAACATCGAGAAGTGGAAGTTTTGGAGAAAAGAAAGGATCGGTTATAATACATCAGAGAGTTGTCAAAGCTGAGAAGGAACAAAAGGAAGAAACAGGTAAAGAGCGGCACCCGTTGAAACCAATGGAAGCGTCCACTGAGAGAGAGAAAGCAGTGGAGGGGGATGAGGGGAAGGCAATGGAGGAAGAAGGAGAGAATAAGTTGGAGGATATGGTAGATCCTGGTCAGATATACAAACAATTTGAGGAGACTCTACAGCTGTCAAGGCTGGAAGAACCGCAAAGCCTTCACCTGGCCACGAGACAAGTAATAAAAACTGGCTATGAGAAAAGTCATTCTCTTGCTTTCACCACCCCGAGGCCTTGGACAGACTACAATTCAAGGCCATGAACCTACCTATGGAGGTGGGACAACAACGGGAAAGGATTCAAAAGGTATTTTAAAGAAGGGATGAAAAGCTCGATGTAGAGGAGCTTTACCGGCATTTTGTAAAAGCAAACGGTCACATAGCATTTGACTCGAAGGAAGCTTGGCCTAACTGTTATGTTTTTGCACATAGCCCATAGTGGCTAAAGCTGAAAAATTAAAGATTGGGCAGTTGAATGCTATGTGGAGTGCGACGGCAATGGATGAGATCAGGAAGGTGGTGGAGGATCTGAAGCTAGACAGTCTGTCTGCAGGAACCGTATAGTAACCGAGGTGGGAAGATACCACAGCTGTTGGTGAATGTGAGAATAGTGGTATCCAGGAGGTCACCAAAGAGTTCAGTAGTGGTCTTTAATATGCATCTTACGATCACAAGGGTTGATCGATTATGCAATGAGAGAATCACTTGTGTTGAGGTAAGATCAAGAATAGGCGCAGTAATTCTTGTCAATATGTACTTCCAGTACAGAGAAGATACATAACCATATTTAGGAATGACTGAGGCAGTAGATGACGTATGTGGAGGGACTCCTGTTATTTACTTAGCAGATACGAATTATAGGTCACCCCTGTGGTTAAGCGATGTGTGGAGGAGAGTGGATGGAAGAAAAGGAGCATATAGTGCCTATAAGAGGGCAGACAAATTGGAGGAGATAATTGCGGTGAGAAAACTTATAGTAGCGAACCTATCGGGGATTCCACCAATATACCAAGGGAGAGTTGGGACGAGTTACAACACAGACGTGACACTCCAAAATCAAGAAGCTGGGAAAATGGTTGCTAACTGGAAATTGCTGTACGGAGTGAGAATCAGTGATCATAAATTGATCACCTTTGAAATAGAAGGTAGAAGGATATCCAAACTAAACCTCCGAAGAGGCCCCCAGAAAGCCTTTCAAGCACTACCAACCACTTAGTGCATGTCGAGCAGCCTCGCTTCTCACAAACAGATGACCTTATCGGGGTCTTAGCTATACCGGACTCCAGCGTCCATCACATTGCCCAGGGGCCGCCCCATGGAGGTGCCCCAACAGGATATTTAGAGATCTGTCAGTACCGGAAGGTGGCAAACACAGTCCAGTGCTCGTTTTATAAAACGGGTGAGGGCCCAAATCACGTCCCGGCCCCGTACGTCGGGCCGGTTCTATACGACTAAGCACTGTGACCCCCAAAAGATAGAAGGCAAGAGCAGATAGACATGGAAAAAGAATAAGATACAATATAAGGAAGGCAAGATGGGATAGGCTAAGGGGGCTGCTGGTGCTGTCTCCGGAATTAACTGAAGGAGAAAATGTCAATATCGCCGCCAAGGAGTTTACCAAGTCAGTTCAGAGAGCTATGAGATAATTCATCCCAATGGTGAAGGATACATTAAATATAAACAATCAACCATGGAACTAACGACTTGTTGGACTCTGAAAGGAGATAAGGGTAGAACGAAGGAGATATCATAGGTTTATAGATCCTGCTAGTCGTGGACTGCTCCACAATGAGTACAGACGGAAAAAATAAGAGTTTGAATCTACCCTGGTGACGATGAAGAGAGAAAGCTGGGAGCGATATGTTCAGGAGGAATTTAGAAGTAACGCATCGTAAATACCGTTCCAGATAGCTACAGGAAAGGTAAGGCCCCAACAATTATCTCTACACTAAGGAATCGGGGAAGGATATACATTAAACTAGGAATAATCCACGAGGCTGCTGATAGACACCCTACTTCCAGATGAATATGGAGAAGATGACGAAGGACAAGTGATAGTTAGACAGAACATGACGCAGTTACGACATTTATGTGGCGACAGACTAGTAGCCCAGGATGAGGTAATAAGATTTGTGGCTGAAATAAAAAAGAAGGCACCTGGGCCAGATGAAGGTTGGGTCCTTCAACAGATCAGTGAGCAGGTAGTGCCCTTCTTAGTTAGATTAATCAACGAGTGAGTGGCTCAGAGCCGCGTACCAAACGTATTATGGAAGCAAAGCGAAGTAGTTATCCTGAGTAAGGGAGAGTATAAAGATCCGCAGCTCCCGAATACATGCAGACAAATTTGTCTCTTATATGTATGCGGAAAATCGCAAGAAAAGATCCTGCGCAATATATTGCAAAAACCTAGATAGGCTGTGGGGTTGCATCAACAACAGTAGCGTTTCAGGAGGGGCAGGTCTATGGAGGACGCTATGTGAGGCCATGAGTCTTGTAGATAGGGCTAGAGGTAAATACGTAATGGGATATTCATGGACATTTAGGAGCGTTTGACAAATTGTGGTGGCCAGCGCTACCCGGGAGGCTGAGATAAATTAGATGTCTAGGTAACCTTTACAGCAGTCTTATGGGCTACTATAGGGGAAGACACGTGAACCTGAGATGTTTAGGAATGATAGTAAGCAAAAAACCTACGAAAGGCTGTCCCCAGGGGTCGGTCTGTGGGCCAAATATTTGGGACGTAGCACTCAAACCTGGTTTATTGGAGATTGAGTCATTCCCTGAAACGGAGGAGGTGGTTGCCTTTGCGGGCTATAATCATATTAGTTAAACAACATCTAGAAGAGAATTAGAAGCCAAGAGTGAAGCCGTACTCACTGGGTTGAACTCTTGGTGTAAAAAGGTAAAACTGAGCTTAACTCCTGCAAATAAAACTTACATGCTATTTAGAGGGGTACTCAAGTGAAACCTGAAGGTTAAGATTGATGGGCAGACGATAAGATGAAGCTAGGATACTAGATACCTGTGCGTGAGGCTGGATGAGAGGTGCGAATTCATGACGCACGTGGATAACGCATGTGGAAAAGCTTTGAGAGCTATGAATAAGATCATGAGCATAGGACAGGACAGATTTAAATTGTCTATGAGGTTGATCAGATTATATCACCAGGCTGTGTTAGTCTCTATTGTGGGCTATGGAGCTGGCGCGTGAGCTCATCGGCTCAGACAAGTAAGAATCAGAAAGAAAATCATAAGCCTTCAGAGAAGTGTACTTTTGAGGCTATCTGGAGTGTACAAGACTGTTGCCACAGACGCTTTGTGTGTAGCCTTGGTTATCTAGCCCTTGGACATAAAGGTGAGGAGGAGAAAGATATTGTATTGGATAAGGAAGGGGGATATGAAGAAAGTGGATAATCTCACGAGACCAGGGATAACAACAGGATTTCAGGTAAGGAAATATCTTAGAGAGGAGGGGAAAGACAAGTGAGAGCGGAGAAAAACAGGTAGAAGAACGGATAAGATATTTCCAATCATTGCTGAACTGTTGGGAATGGAGTAACTGCAGCCTTCTCCAAATTTGGTACATTTTATTACTGGGCATGGTCCTTATAAGGCCACTCTCTTCACTAGATGACTGACTGATACAGGAACTTGCAATTGTGGCAGGGAGGCGACGCCAGAACATGTCGGGCTGGAGTGTATTGAGACGTTGGGAGATAGACTGAACCTACAGATACCGTTGCAAGCGAGCACGGTTTATTACATACTGTGTGACGTGGACCGATGGATTCTACTGGATGTAATCGTGGATAATTTGTTCAAATACGAAAGAGATAAGTATTTAATTGCAATGAAAAATAAAGGACAAAATAGACTGGTCAACTTAAGACAAGGGTCCAGGATGGAGAGCGACAGTGACATGACAGTAGACAGTGACGTTACAACAAATATGGAATATACATAACGGTACGGCTTGACTAGGTCAATAGGTGGGACAAAGACACACTGAATTATCGGCTGGATGGGTAGAATATGGTGGAATCTCCAGGCAAACCGGAGCCTAGCTGAGGGAAGGGGTGCTCTATGGATTCCAGTAGAGTGAACTGCTGATGAACAGAAGGGTGCCCTGATACCAGCTTGATAGTACAAGAGAACAACATCTTCAGACGGGAGAATCAACCCCTCTCATAGGGTCCAACCCACTTGGCGACAAGTGGATGATGCTGGGCTAGAGCTGTCGGGCATCTGGTCCATCCACCGATCCATCGGATGGCTGCCCTCAGTTCAGAAAATGGATCGGCGATAACAACTGAAAGACCCTGCAGCCAACTATAAGAAGGTCTTGCTTGTACTTAGGGTAAGTTAGTATTAAGTATTTTTATAAATCTTTAGGTTCAGTTAGTTGTAAGTCCATAGGTGGTGATATTGTGGGTAGTAAGCGAAGCGAAATATCCGGTAGGGCGCCTCCCCAGGAGAGCGGGATGCCCACCACCGCTCGGGTTCTCGCCGAAATTGGGACTATTAGATCCAGAGTACACTGGGACACCTAGAAGTGCAGGTTATCGAGAGCCTAATATACCCTGGGTGGACCAACTAATAGGATAGGTATAGGTAAGAAGGACAAATAGGACTTTTAAATTTAGGTGATTATTCTAAACTTATTATTGTATTTTTTTTAAAAAAGAGCATAGATAATAGATATAATGTTAATTCAATATGTAGATCTAGGTCCCGAGCTATATGCTTGGAATCGGGGTAAATAATCTAAATAAATAAATAAAATATCCTAAAAATATACTCCACCGTGGTTCGAATCCTACGTTAAACTGTAGGTCCTTCATTTCTTCTCTCAATCACTATACCATTACACATTAGCATAAGTGCGTATAACCTTAACGGGTAGGAAGACGCGGTGCTAATAATGATAATGATATTAATAATAAAATAACGTCTAGATTGTTGTGGCACACCTTTCAGAACCACTGATCTAGAGTCTCGAGAGATAACGCATCTTGGATTTTGGAACGTACGTACATGGAAATCTCATTTGGTAGAGCCAGTGGCGTATTCTCTGGGTATGCTAGTCCTGCGCTGCATACCCATGATGATATGAACTAGTTTCTAAATTCAATGTTGTCTGTGCAAACTCTATAAATAGTAATGTTTAAATTGTGAATAAATATACATGTATAATGTATCCATATATTATTAATATGTTAACTAATATTTGTTCATAATTCAATAATATTATATTTTAAGTAATTATTCCTCCAAAGGGGTCTTCTACCTACCCAGTACCCAGATTATGAAGCTCAGGACCTGCTGCTTGAAAACAGCAGGCAAAGCAAGAGAAGTTCTAATGACCTTGACCAATATCTATGGGATTGAAACAACCCCCTTGCCCCTTGCCAACAAACATTGGCCAATGAACTAGGGTGTTTAGAGCCCAGGGCCAGCTGAATACTTATCACAAGCAAAACAGTGTTTCAACTGTTGAACAAATATACAAGAATTAATATCACAATGATTTTATTTACTAAGCTAGTATAGCTCAAATAAAAAAAATACAACTAATATTAGTAAAATAGTTGTATAAACAACAATCTTTAGTCTATGCGATAGTTAAATACATATTTGAATATGTTTATGCATTCTAGGCATATGTATCATAATGTATTTGGCAAGCATATTTACCACCATTTTAGAGTAAACACGGTTGAATTAGGGGGGGAGGGTGGGGGATGAGGGGCTAATTTAACTGTAGTAGCTAGACAGAGTTTTGTTTTTAGTATGAAGTTTTTATGGAGTTTTAACCTTGTTCTTTTGGTTGTTGCTTAAAAGTTTAAAACTTTTTGCAGCACACATTATCCAATTATTAGTCTTTGTGAGCTTATATAATTACTATGTACATCAAGGAATCCCAAAAGTTAGGAGTGTAATTTCACAGCTTCAAAATTATTGATCAGAAAAAGGTAAAATAGAATTTATTTTCAGATGCAAATGTCTTAGCAACAAACCAATGACGTAGCGATGGATAAATAAACCCAATAGGGACTGTTATCACAGTTTACGGATTAAATAGCTTCTGGAGCATAGTCAGGATTTAATAGATAGTTTTAGCCTCATAATTACTATTGCAACGTGAGTTGGACAATCCACCTTATTCCTCCCACCAAGTTCTGATGGACGCTTGATCCATGTAGTACTTCATTTTACTTTTTAACTTTTTATATATATTTACTTTGCCTGCCCACTGAGCTTTTTTTTTTTAGCACCGTGTCTTATTACTCGTTCGGGTTATACGCTTTAAGTACTAACTACACTAATGGATTAGGAATTGGGAACCCGCATTGGCGTGGAGGGAGAGTGGAAAACCATTTAGGAAATCCCCCCCCCCCAGTTCACCCGACCGAGATTCGAACCTCGATCTCCCCGTCCTCAGCAGTAGGGCTCAATACGACTAGCACGTTAGCCACCTACGCCACCGAGGCGGGTCACTGAGCTAAGGGTTCCGGGTTTGATTTCTGGTATCGCCTAAAAAGTATTATTGGTAAAATTTGGATTTCCCCTCTCACGGTGATGAAGTAACGGCTGGGGGTCTGGGTGTTGTGTTTGTTCTAGATTTAAGCTAAGACGTGTGCTGATATAATCACTTGGCCCAGTAGGTGCACGCTAAATACCTCAAACAAATTAAAAATGGAAATGCTACCTGTGTGTACTTTTAATTACTCTCAACCAATTTAATAGTGTATGTCACTCTTACAGTCAGGAGTGTGCTCATAGCTCTTACCTTAACCTTTTTACTTAAATCTTAGATCATTTAGGTATTGCGATGAACTGCAGTGTGCTGTGTTTTGATATTCCATTAAAATTTAGTGGATGATAATCATCAGTAGTTTCACGTTTTGGTGTATTTTGACCATAGTTATGGTGTTCTTTTATGAAGTCAGAATATGTAATAGGCTGTAAAAGTGGATATTGAAACAAAGATATAAATAAGTCAAAAAAGAGAGACGAGGGAGGTGCGAAGTTTCCCAATATAGAATGCAAGTACGAGAAAAAGAACTATTGTTCTAAACTAGAGGTTCTCATGATTACATAATTCCAGGGGAAGCATCTCTTGACCTTCTTGATCACCGGTGGTTAAAATTCTTTGACCTCGAACCCTCCCTGCAGCTTTTAGATTACAGCATACCTATTAATATTCTCGTAATACACCACTGGAAAGCGGTGGCTCGTGAAATCAAAGGTACGTGATTCCAATCACTACCCAAGACACCCACACCGGTGGTTACTCAAGCTAAGTTTAGGGTTTGCGAAACATTAGATTTTCGATGATTGGACGGTTGAGGTTCAAATCTAGGCCAGTTGTTTATTAAATCTCTCTTTGAGCTATTACAGCTACTCTAAGAGTACCCTACTCATCTTTATACTTTGTGTAGAACGTAATATACCAAACATGAATGAGGATACATTATTTAAATTGACTAAAATTCCATAAATAAAAGATTTTTTATTTTTAATATAATAAAATAAAATGTATATTATATAAAGAGGAACTTAAATGTTTGCAGTATATACATACACATACTCACTTTTATACATACATACATGTTGTAAAGATTTAAGCTTAATTTATTCTATACATTTGGATTAAAAAGTCTCTGCCTAATGGAAATAATTAACTAATAATAAGCTAACTAACGGTATTTCAGTTTTAAAGAGACAGACTGGAATCATGACGAGGTGTGTTTATTTTTTCTCCAGAAAGGGACAAAGTATAAACTGTGTGAATGGGAATAGAATGAGAGCTAAAGAGCTGTAATGGAGGAAAGGATGGTAACAAAAGTGTGCAAAGACGGAACTAATGTTTCACTGACTTCACTTCCTGAATGCGACCCACTAGCGCTTAGCAAGCATTATATTATATTTCTATTTTGGAGACATTGTTTGTTGGAACTCAACAACTGTATATGAATGTTTTCATATAATTACAAAGTGAATCTCTTTAATTTAAATTTAATCTAACATTCATTAAGTTAAAGCCAAACCCTTATTTGCAGGATAAATATCACAATAATACTATCTAAATGCCTTTATTTTTTATCACGATTTTTAAAATGTAATTGTTATATTGAGGCCTTAACATCGCCCTTTAAGCTCCGTCAGGCAGTTTTGGGAAGTGAAGCGATAGATTTCAACTAATTTAAAATACTACCCATCCTAGTTTAGCCTAATATTCAGTGGGTAAATGTATGAAAGGTTCCATTTTTTTAGGTTAGCTCAGCTTTTAATTATTATAAAAAAGTCGATGGTGTCAGCCTACAATCAAGCCATATTGACCAGGTGGCCACCATCTGTTGGCTAAGATGGTGCCAACTTATGCAGATATAGGGTGTTGTAAATTTGTCAGTGTAGTGATCCTTACAACCAATAATCTCAGTTTTATAGACCAGGGTACCTGCATTTTCATTCGAGTACTTCCTCATTTGTCATCACGAGGCTGAGTTTAACACAGTTCCAGGCACCCATTGCTTCACCAAAAATCTGGAAGTGCCGGGGATTATACCCAGGAGTACTAGATCTGTAGATAGTAGCTCGGAACACTAAATCACAAAGGCAGTTTTTATTTAATTATATGTAAAATATCTATAATAATTATCTAAAAGACGTATTTGTGTGTGTTGCTGAAGAAAAATCGTTGGCCTACGTAACTCAATCGGTAACATATACATACAGCCACCCACCCACACATACACAGCCACGCACTTACACACAAACACACACACACACACAAACATACACACACAAACACACACACCATTGGCTATTTGAATGATTAACAAGAAATTAATGATATTTTATTAGTATTATAAATCATAGAAGACAATCGATATTATTATTATTAAGTACCTAATTAAATTCTTGTTTAGCTAACCAAAATTATATATACCCTAAAATAATAGAGAAATTATTGTTCTAGTTTAGAAATAATATTTTTAAAGTTAAACAAAATTTGTTATCATTTTGCAGAAGGACTCCACCAAAGAGCTTAACTATCATTTTCACACTTTAGTCATTTATAAAAATATAAATTTTTTCTATCACATAGTAACTACTTATTTATAAAAAATATATTTTGAATAAAATATTTTTATTTTGAATAATACTACAGCTTCAAAATAATAAGCTATTTCACATCTCAAATAGCTGCGGATATATAAAAATTGGAAATTTCTGTTAATGTAAATTACTTTCTAAGTCATTTTATGAGAAAATGAAATCTTCCATTTTGTTTGTAACCACATCAGTCTCTAAATACTAAGTTTAATCAAAGTCATTTGAATGGACTTTAGGAAATTAATTTTATTTTCATTTTGTTCTTCATTTAAATACCGTAAATTAAAGGGTTAGATATCAAATTTCAAAAACTCCCCGGGGACCTTATGAAAACCCAAGATATCAATTATTAGCCCAACAGGTAAAATATTTTAGGCTGTAGGATGAAATACAAACAGATGGACAGAAAAACGGCATCGCAAAAACATTCTTTCGATTTTAGGAGGTTATGAAACGTCAATTAAAAAAAATAATCAAAATATTGAGTTCAAATTTTTTTGAGATCACAGTACTTCTCTCTTTAAGGGTCCAAGAGAAAGTAAAATATGATGTTATAACTTTTTTTGGGTCACAACATTTCACTATCCTCTCATGTTATATGCATCTGTAGTATTTTTTTTAATTTTATTTTTTTATTTATAACCACGTCTAACTACCCTTTCGGGTTATACGCTTAAGCACTAATTTACGCTAATTAGTTAAGAATTGGTAAGGTTGAATCTTGAGGAAATGAATCAATTTTTGCTTGGAGGGAGAGTGGAAAACCATTTATGAAAAACCACCCCCAAATTCACCCGAAACCGAGATTAGAACCTTGATCTACCCGTCATAGGTAGTCTAGTCTATTGCGAAAGTGACGGTTAGACCATTCAACCACTGAAGCGACTGAATTTAAATAATATTCTATTAAATATTAATGAGTGACTTACAGATAAAATTGAGATTACATGCCAATATGTTTTTGTTACATCATACGCACCGCTGGGTGCGTGGATTAATGTAATTTTAATATAATCAGTTTTGGTTGATGACGAAATGGTTCATGGTTCTAATCTTGTCTGGGTTTATTGAGAGTGATTTATCCTTTAGTTTTCCCACTTTCTCTCCAAGTAATTGAGAGTACCTCTCTTTTAAATTTTACCTTCCCTTAAACAGTAACATTCTTAGCTGCACCTAGATGCAATTTCTGGTTTGGGTGAATAGTCCGGCAGATAACTTTAAGTATTTAACCGAAGTGGGTTTTGCGGTCTACAGTTTATTTCTCTTTTATGTTTGGAATGTATGGATTTAAAATAACAGGAAATAGCGGACATCATTTTACTGCTGAGCATTCTGTGTTGGAATATATACAAATGTTAGAAATATTGAATTTTAAATTTTGATGGCTGTTTAGATGTACTGGCTCATAATTTTTTAAGCCCATACGCAATTTGTTTGTTGAATATGTACGTAAAATATTTCCTACAGTAAAAACGTTTTTAACAGTTAATATTTCTTTTAGATTTAAACTTTAGTAATTTGAGTCTGAATTTTTCAAAAAACTTTTGATAAGTTGGTTTCTGAAGATGCGAATGAAATCCAACCAATATTTAGAAGTATAAAGCTAAATAATATTGAAAATAAACATTCAACACCGTTACAAGCACAAAACCCAAGTAGACAGTGCCCTTAATGTTATAGATAGTTTCTTTTAAATTATTTTTATTAAGTTTTTATGACTTAGGTTACAAATTTTTTACTTAATACAACGCCCACTCTTTGACGGAGGAAATAAAAGAGAATAGTGAAATAAAGAAACGTATTAAAATATTTCAGAAGACTGAAGTATCGTTAGAAAGTTTGGATGTTATTGGAAACCAATTTCAGATAGCATAACTTCAAACTGCTTTAAAACAAGATGCTATTTAATTTTAACTGCTACTCTCGTTGCTCGCAAGTTGCAACCAAGTGTTTACAAGAAGAAAACAAAATTTGGTCATCGTCAGCGGCTAGCAGCGTTCATTGTAAATACGTTTTATGTAGTTTCGTTAGTCTTACCTGTGTCAATGGTCACATGGTCTAACACGTCACTCTCAAGTAAGACCAAATTGCTAGTGATGGGTAGATAAGGGTTTGAAAACCGGTCAGGTCTACTAAAGTTTTTCTCCTAAATGATCTCCACTCAATAGAAGTGCATTCCCTCTAGAATTCATACTTCCTCATCTCCATTCCATTAGCGTCAGGTCCTGGGTTTGATCCCCGGTGCGTCCACATTTTCTGTGAAGATGTAGGTGTCTGGAACTGGCTCAAATCAGCCTTGAAGGTAAGGTGGAAAGCTGATAAGGGAAAATTACCACAGTATACCTAGATGGGGTTAAAACTATGATCACTTAGTAGCTTGTAAACCAGAAAAGATGGAACTGAGATCTTTGTCCGCATCCCCATCTCTGTGGGCTGGACGTTATTCAGACACCATTTTCAAATCAAATACTATTTACAACAATTAATGATTTTGAAACTTTTTAAGGCTAGGTAAAAAATACTAGGCCTACTCAATGTTGTGTATTTTCAATTTTAATGAAATACCTATATTGTACAATTTGGTAAATTATGCATATGTCAATAATTTTGTGTTGTATCGAAACAAATAATAATTTCACCATAATATAAAACTATGTGCTTACTATGTAATTTAAAACTAATATCTGTATATTTAAATACTCAAAAATAAGAAGTAAATCCTATTTAACCTAAACTTTTTAATTTTGCAAATCGATTAGTTTAAAGGTTTTTAAGGACCCCACCTAATTAAAAATAAATGTGCTTACATCACACTATTTCTTATGAAAATGGCAGTAATGTGGTTTAAAAAATAATATATACTCAATAATCTCAGAACCTACAACTGTTATTAAGATAAAAACGAATCAGGGTATTTACTAACTTTAGTGCCAGTAAAATCTATTAAAATTTTGATAAAAAAACAAACCTCATATATTGAGATATTCATCGTAAACCTTACTTTTACGTATAAACAAGATCATTTCTAATTAAATATTACAAACGGTGTTTATTTATTAATTTATAATAAAGGCATGTGCATATTAGATTGTGCAGTAGATCCTTTAAGAGTTTGTACCTAACAGCCATCACATTTAAACACACCTGTGTCCTTATAGCTAGAACAGCAATCGTGCCACAACTACTTACAGTCTTTGCAGTGAGCCCAGTCTTCATTTATGGGCTTTTCATATTTGTCATCACAACCAGGACAACATATATTTTCTTATACTCGAGTTTATGTTGTGGGTGCAGTTAATATAAAGAGACGTTTATTACCTTAGACTTATTGTGCTTGTAACGTTCTTTCTAATTCCTTCTTGAAGTTAGTGATTTTTTAAATTGAGACCCTGTCATAATTTCTGATTTCTTCCTGTTTATGTTTTGTTTTAAGTCATGATCTGATTTAAGAAGAGGGAGTGATGAAAACAATAAAAAGTCTGCCCCATCATCATCCGCAGTTTTTTCAAAAGGTGGTGGTCTGTTTGTTACAGTCGAGGGCTTAAATTCTTACTCTGAAAAACATCCTGGCTGAATGGATGAATAAAATTGGCTTTGAAATAATTTTACGTTTTTTCAAATATGGTAATTCTTTCATATGAAGAGTGGAATATAGATTAATGTTCCCTTGAAGTGTGGAGTAATTGCTCTTTCAGTATTTCTGAACAGCCACTTGTCACATTCTGTTGCAAAAACAGTCTTCGGGGTCCTCAAAAAAACTTTATCAAGAGGTTACATCATGTGAATGTCATGTGTTGGAAGTGGTAGTTGGGTGATAAACTTTCATCTGCAGAAAATCACTACGTCCAAGGTACATTAACAAATATTAATGCCCAAACTGAGCAGAATGGGATCGTATTCACTAGGCTTCACAAATATTGTAAAATGCTCTAGCCATTCAAGGAATTGTTCAGTATTCATGTATTCTTATTCAGAAGTCAAAGGCACTGTTCATTTAGAGGCATCTATGTACAGTTTAACAATCAGCCTCTTTTGAGAGATGTTGGCAGGAGAATCAAAAATTCATGATGGGGACAAGGAACATACAACTGTCACTGTAAGCCCACCTTTCCGCTGACACAACTTTTGCAAAATGCTGGTTTAATTTAGATTAAATTATTTTCGGAATGAAGTTTGGCACTGTAGAAATTCCACTCTCATCCATATTATTATTATTATTATTATTATTATTATATTATTATTATTATTATTATTATTATTAATATATTATTATTATTATTATTATTATTTAGCACCACGTCCTACTACCCGTTCAGGTTATACGATTAAGTACTAATTACACTAATGGATTAGGAATCGGGAAGGTTGAATTAAAGGAAGTGAACCCGCATTTGCGTGGAGGAAGAGTGGAAAAACATTTAGGAAAAATCACCCCCAGTTCACCCGACCGAGATTAGAACCTCGATCTCTCCGTCCTCAGCAGTCGGGCTCAACACGACAAGCGCGTTAGCCAACTACGCCACAGAGGCGGGTCTCATCCATATTAAAAATCCTATGGGCATGGAAGCTCTTTTCTTCTGTAATTGTCTTTAAAATATAATAACAAGATTTGGCATAGTTCTTTGTTGAACCCCATATACATTCCTATACTTTACATCTCAGGAACACTAAGAGTGAGGTTATTTTGCTTGCAAAATCCATAAACCCAATTTTTCCAAACCCTTTTTAAATTGTTTTAAAGGATGAATTAATTCTATTTAATTTTGCAAATTATTGCACGTTATTGTGATAAACTCGCTCCCGCTAGCACATATAGCCGTAATAACAAAGGGATCATTACGATTTAAAATGGCGACACACTTTGTCTTGCCCGTGCCTTGGTTGTCGCCAAAGCTATATGTGATAATAAAAGTGAACCAGGATGCATGGATGTGAGCACCTTTAAACAAATCAAAATTGGTCGTCTTATTCAAAAACTCAAAGCAGAGGAAATGTACCGTGATGCCCGTGTGAACTGACCTGAAACAATTTCAAACACACCTCTCCGAATACAAAATCACGGTGTTCAGGGAACGTCGGGGAGACAGGTCCTATATGAGGGGCCTACTCCTCCCGAAAATTCCTTTACGGGCTACCTTGATTTGTATTTTCACGACGATAAGCAAAACAATTTTGATGTCATAACATCCTTGACAGCCGCATTTAAGTGCTCGTGCTTTTGCCGTGAGTGCCGTCTGCCATTTGATCATAAGTATAAGCAAAAGTGCGAGTCCACGTGCAAAAAGTACTACGCTAAAGCAGTTTGTAGCGGAGGCCGATCTGTGGTCTGTAAAGACTGCGGGCGTTGGTTCACAAACCAGACGTGCTTTGATAACCATAAACGTCCAGGTTTTTGCAGAGGTCACAGGTCAGTCTGTGATGGCTAAAAGGTTTGCGAGGTCGTGGGCAATTTTTCAGTTGGAAAGAGCAGAATATTCACATAGGTGTTATGAGACTTTTGTAGAGTATGCAATTCATTAGTCCTTTTGGTCATTTCTGTAATTTGAAACCGGCCCATCAAAGCCGTCACTGTAATAGAGTAATTTCATGTTTGTATTCTATGATTTTGAATGCAGGCAAGAACTCTTCTTCAAGGTGCGGCCGGCACGTACTTGCACGAACCTAACCTATGTGTCGTGCAGTCGTTTTGCAAGACCTGTGTTCATATAGATGCAAATGACCATTATTGCGCTGAATGTGGGGGCGATAGGACTCGCATATTCATGGTTAATACTACAATTGCCCAATTTTTAATATATAGAACAAATTAAAGCTTCAATAATTAGTTTAAGGATATCACCCTCCTAGGCCATAATGCAAATCCTATGATGGAAATTTTATTTAAAGTATAGGATGGAGGTAAAAATAGACTCCAGAACTTATAATGAACGGTGGGAAAATCATGTCCATGCGTTACGGCACGCTCCACTTTATTGACTCACTGAACTTTCTCCCGATGTCGTTGTCCAAATTGCCCAAAACGTTTGGTTTGGACGAGTCTTTGGCCAGGGGACATTTCCCCATTTTTTCAACAAAAAAACGTGGGGTGTAGGGGTCCCTTCCCGCCAAAGGAGGACTATGGCATCGGCGAGATGTCAGTTGAGGGAAAGGAGCACTTTGAGAAGTGGTATGACGCCTTGGTCAAAGAAAATTATGTATTTGATTTTAAACGCAAGTTCGAACTGTATTTTGTGAAAGATGTAGAGATCCTACGGAAGGCCTGCCTGAAGTTTAGAGAGATGCTCATGGAGAAAGCAAAGGTGGATCCTTTCATAAAGGCGTGTACGATAGCTGGAGCGGCCATGTTGGTTTACCGCCAAAGTCATCTTAAGGAGGATATTATCGATATTATGCCTAACGGTGGCTATCAGTGTGCAGACCAACAGTCGCACGTCACTGTACAATGGCTCTGCTGGGAGGCCCATCAACGTGGTGTCTCTATTCTTCATGCGAGTAACGGCCGTGAGGAATATGTGTTAGGGCGACGTGTAGACGGCATTGTTAAAGCTGAAGATACTACCACCGACTTTCAGTTCTGAGGCTGTTATTGGCACAGTTGCCCTCTCTGTTACCCTGACAGGACCACCCCCGTCAAAAATAGTCCCCACGAGACCATGGAGACGCGTTATGAAGCGACCATGGCTTGTTTGGAAAAGTTTAAGAACACCCGCTACCCGGTCGTACAGATGTGAGAGTGCATGTTTAATGCAATGAAACGCACAGACAAAGACTTGCAGCAATTTGTACTCCGGAACGAGGTGTATACCAAGGATCCTCTCAGCCCCAGGGATGCATTTTTGGCGGGCGTACGAATTGTATCAAGCTATTCCACGAAGCAGACCTTTCTTGTGGGGAGAAAATCAAGTACTTGGATGTGTGTTCATTGTATCCTCACGTTTGCAAGTACAAAAAATAACCCGTCTGTCACCCCAAAATTCACTTGGAACCAAATTGTCCGTCTATAGATCAAGTAGAAGGCATAGCCAAAGTTACAGTGACGCCTCCACGGGATTTATTCATGCCTGTAATGGCCTACACGGATGCACGACAAGCTAATGTTCATCTTGTGCAGGAAATGCGGGGAGGAGAAAAACCAAGGTGCGTTTCAGCACAACGACAAAAGAGATCACTGGCTTACAGGCGTCTGGGTGACTGACGAGATCCGGAAAGCCGTTGAGGAAGGCTACACCGTTGAAGCAGTACACAAAGTGTGGGAGTACAATGTATCTGTTTACGACCATCAGACACGTTCTGGCGGATTGTTTCACGGGTACATTGATACTTTTTTGAAAATTAAAAAAGAAGCCAGCGGATGGCCAGAGTGGTGTACCTTACAAAAGAGGAAAAGTTAGCTTATATTCAAAATTATGAGGAAAGGAAAGGGGTAAAAACTCGATTTCGACTCTGTTTGTAAGAACCCTGGTCTCCGCACTCTGGCTAAATTTTTAAAAATTCAATATGGTGAAAGTTTGGGCAAAGACTCGATTTACCACACGTAGCCGTTGTTAACGACTATCAGGGCATCCACCAGTACCTGACGGATCCGTACATCACCGTGGACAGCGTCATTGATGTAAATGATGAGGTTATTTTCCTCAATTACAAGGATGCACGTGACACGTTGCGCCCTAACCCTAATACGAGTGTCGCTGTGTCATGCTACACGACTGCTATGGCTAGGTTGCACTTATACAGCATCCTTGAACAATTGGGGGACCGCATTTTGTATCATGATACAGATAGCGTTCTATTCACCGAACGCCCCGGTGATTGGAGTCCACCGACCAGAGAATTTTTAGGTGACCTCACTGATGAACTTCAGGATTACGGTCCGGGAAGCTACATTAGCGCCTTTGTATCTGGCGGTCCCAAGAATTACGCGTACCGAGTTTGTGTTGGTGGCGATCTTGCCAAAACAAAAACGGTGTGCAAGGTTCGTGGGATCACTATACACTATTTAAACCATAACGATGTTAATTTTGACGTTTTGAAAGCGATGGTCACCGATAAGGCCGCGGAAAGATACATACAGATACCGCACAAAATTGTAAGAAAAGGTCTTGCAACTCTATGTACCACTACGCAGACTAAAGTCTACCGGCCCATGTACATCAAACGTCGGATAACCGATGATTTTAATACGTTGTCGTTTTGGTATCAGAGTTCTTGTAAACGCACTCGCCACGACTAAAAGGTGATTATTTAGACTGGCTGAATAATCATCTTTTTTTCTTTCTCTCTAGACAGTTCCACTGACATACCATTTTTCAAAGATTTTAGATTTTTTTCATATTTTTTTCTGCATGAAAACGAACATATTTTTTAAAATTTATTTTATGAACCCGGGTTACTTTTTTATATTTTTTTTTGCCAGTACAATCCTCCACCTACCTACTTTTTTTCTAGTCAATTAGTTGTTTGTATATATTTTAATTCTAGTCAACTGTTTGTATATATATTTATTTTAAATCTAGTCAAATATAATAAACTGTTTGTATATATATTTATTTTAAATCTATTCAAATAAATAAAATAAACTGTTTGTATATATATTTATTTTATTTTAAATTGAAAACCTTCTCTATGTGTATATATCATATTTAGTACCAAGGCCACTATTCCCTCTATATTATAAATATTCACAGTATACTTTTCACTGTGTGTAAATAAATATTGTAAATATTCATTGTATACTTTACACTGTGTGTAAATAAATATTGTAAATATTCACAGTATACTTTTCACTGTGTGTAAAACCAGTTATGTTTATTCTAATAAATATATATTGTAGATATTCACAGTATACTTTACACTGTGTGTATACCTTTCACGATTTAAATAAATATTGTAAAAACTGTTATGCTTGTGTCTTAACATCAACACCCACACCTCCTTCCTATCCTATAAATACAAGCCCGTATAGCTTATAAGCTCAGTCTGCACATTCTGATCACTCATCAACTACAAAAATGACGAAGCATACGCCATCAGGATTTGCAAATGTAATAGTCGATTCCGAAGGTAAATGTGCAAAGCCTCCTGTTGTCTATAGGGGTGAAAACGTTGTGGATACCTTTCTTCATAAACTTGTTGAAGAAGAAACCATGATCATCGAGTGGAAAACCATTTAGGAAAAAACCACGCCCTGTTCGGTTAACGCACTGCAAAATGCCTCCTCGTCCCAACAGGCATCCTTGTGAGCAGCATTTGGAGGTCTTTGATGTTTGTGCCGAATAAGATTGGATAGCTTTGCGTAGGATCCGCAGCATTTAAACGGCATAATGTCAATTGGAGATGCAGAAAAATAAACACTCTTTCTCTACTCACAAACTGCATTCCCTCCTCTCACCTTTTTCAAAATGTCACAGGCAGAGTGCTACAAACACCTGAGCACGTCTAGTTTATTAATTCACGTTTAAACATCACACTTTGTCCTCCGAGATATATCATACAGCGTGCTTAAGATTTAAATCGCTTACAATCCAAATAATAGATTGACTTTGGAAGGAAAACGTTACCGAAACGGCCCAGACCGAGTATGTAGTCGTTGGGCGTTTCACCTATAATTTTTGCACATTGTTAAATCCTAGAGATTTACGGGTTCTTCGGACTTTACCTCCGGTGGTGGCGGGCACGTAGGTGACTGGTAGGTAGGCGACTCTGGTTGCGAGTACTAGGGCGACTCTGATGGTGAATACTCGGGTGACTCTGTGGGTGGCTGCGGTGGCGGTGGTGTCGTGAAGGATGGAGGCGGGTGTGGAAGGGTGGTTTTACGGTCTGCACGGCGTCGACAATATTTACCAGCTGCTGCAACTTGTCCATCTTGAACCGCTCTACAAACGCTTATAAATAGACCACCAAGTGGGCGCCCGTCTTTATAGCCACCCCCTCCCTCCTTCATTCGATACCACACGGTAAGAGAAGAAGAACAGTGTCACGATCTATTCTTGTCTCGACTTGTCTTGTCTGCCCACCAACCTGGCGCTGGGGAAAAACCGTTGCCAGGGTCAATGACCTCGATATCTATTCTTGTCTCAACTCGTCTTGTTGGGCCGACATACTGGCGTCAGGGAAAACCCAAGGGGTTTGCGACACACTGACCTAGTTCACGATCTATTCTTGTCTTGTCTGTCCGCCAACCTGGCGCCAGGGAAAACCCGTTGCCCGGGTCAATGACCTCAATATGTTTATTATTAAAATGGCACCTCAAATTGTATTCTTTGCAAAGATAAACTGTTTCATTTCACATTAGACATAAAGGAATACTTGCCACTTTTTTCTGTTGTAAAATAAACAAATAAATCCTATGGTTCAAAAACCTCCCTTGTCCATTTTACTAACTTTTCAGTATTAAAGAAAAACTTATATACAGACTTATTTACTCAAAAATCTATTATATACAGTTTTACTGTAATCTATGTTATTAAAGAATATTACTAACAAAACTATAAGTAAATTATTGATACTGATAAAGAGCTAAATACTTTTATCGTGGAGAAGGTAACTTTTGTAAATTGCAGAAGGAAAAGGCTGGTTTTGAAACACACACAATTAAAAAATACAGGTTTTGGAACAAACAGGTTTTATTGAGATAATGGAATTTATATTTAGAAATAAGAAACCACAAATAAATTATTGCAGTACTTATTTAAGTACATTTTTTACTCCCATTGTTTAACAACATGTATTACAACTTAAGATGAGCTTCATCTTTAGCATTAGCTACAAAACAGGAAGAAAGAATACGATATGGCATGACCTACTGACCCCATTTCACCGTCCAAGAGTCTCCCGACGTTCCCGTAATTCAACAACAACACATCCGATATTAACCGTGACGCGCAAAGAACTGACTGAGCCAACCCAAGTTCGAGCGGTGACTGCTAGATGTCGCGGAGTGATAGAACATTCCAAAGTGTTTGAGAAGGGAAGTAATTCCAGTTCTAGTCCATCAGAGAAGATTACCGAACATTATCAGAGCTTCATGATCATGTGTTCATCATGCGTATCTCCTTCCTCATGACCCAATTATGTTCTTCCCACCTTGTTGCAGGTACTCTCTTGGATTAATTGTAATCCAAGCTCTAAAACTAGAGGGATTTAATACATAAATATAAACAAAACCTACAGTTAAAGAAAAATAAAATAAAATAAAGAGGAGCGCTTAGAGTGAATATCCTAAAATTGTGAGTTATAAAGTGCTGGACACTTAACATGTCCCCAGCGCACGCAGCTCACTCTTTTGAGTAGCGGGATACTACGGTCCACCTTCACAGGTTGAATAACATATTAATATATAAAATGGTCGAAGGCTAATCAAGGATTTTTGGACATTGCGCTTTTTTAGACATAGGGATAATATGGCGTAACTATGTTATAGAATAATTTCAAGTCTTTCATTTATGCCAAACTTTATTAGATAACAAGCATATGATTTGAAGAGCATTTAATAGATCGTTATATATATATATATATATATATATATATATATAAAATAATCGTGAGTGACCAAGCATTATAGACATAAATATATACTATCCAATAAAACATTGTTCCATATACCTTTACACTTTCCCTTCTAATCATTACGTTATATATTATCATGTACCCTAAAAATATTAAGTAAATATAAATGTTAATGCATAACATTAATAGACTTAAATATGATCATACTTAATACAGTAGATGATCTCTCCTGTAATCCCTAAGCTCCAAACTTGAGGGATTCAATACATAAATATAAACAAAACCTACAGTTAAAGAAAAATAAAATAGAATATAGAGGAGCGCGTAGAGTGAATATCCTAAAATTGTGAGTTATAAAATGCTGGACATTTAGCATGTCCCCAGCGCACGCAACTCACTCTTGTGAGTAACGGGAAACTACGGTCCACCTTCACAGGTTGCCTAACATATTAATTTATAAAATGGTTGAATGCTAATCCCTCACACCTTTTCTAGACATAGGGATAATATGGCGTAATTATGTAATAGAATAAATTCAAGTCTTAGAATCTTTTAGATTTAATTTATGCCAAACTTTATTAAATAATAAGCATATTATTTGAAGAGCATTTAATAATTCAGTTATATATATAAATATAATAGTCGTGAGTGAGCAAGCATTCTCAACATAAATATATACTATCCAATAAAAACATTGTTCCATAAATATTTACTCTTTTCCTTCTAATCATTACGTTATTTATTATGTACCCTAAACATATTACGTAAATACAAATATTGATGCATAACATTAATTTAATATGATCATACGTCTTACAGTAAATGATCTCTCCTAACTAACACATTTTTGATGTTGTTGCGAAAATGCCACATGTTACTAAAAGTTTTAGTTCCATCAAAAATACCTAATGTCAATACCATTTAACTTTAACGCTAATAACCTACTAGCATAACTCAAAATAGCCTTCGCCTATGTCCTAAACAAGGATTATAGTACTATTATAAATATCGAGGATATTTCCTAACATTACCCCTTTAAGTTTTTTTGTTACTATTTTGGCACAAAATAAATATTAACAACACTATCCTAAAAATAACAATCGAGAAACTAGTAAAAAAATATAAAGTTAAGTTGATATATATAATAATCTAGTGCAATACTCCATTCTACTAATATTGAAAATCTCGGCACCATATTTCAAACATTTTCCCACCTTAATGTTTACCAAACCCAAAATGCCACATTTGCAATTGAGATGAAATAAAGTTAATTTTGAAATGTTTGACTTTCAATCATTATGGATAATATTGAAAAGTTCTGATCTAACAACACTCTCAAATTTTCATATTTACTACACTCATCTAACCTAAATACTACTGAGAAACAAATAAAATTAATTGGTTGAGTATAAAGTTCGCGCATAATGCCTAATATCAATAACACAGAAAAATGTCGGACTTTACAATACTCTCATTATAAAGTAAATCAAAGACGAAGATTTACGCAAATACTTTATAATTAAATTTGATAAAAAGATCTAAAAACAATTTTAACTAGTTCCCATAATTTACATTTAAACCGAAATTGGATTTTATTCTTACATTAACGTAATATGTCCGTTAAGCCGACGCTTAGTCCTACATGGTCGCAGCCAAGTCCAAGAGTGACGTCTTCCTCGACGGATGGTCTTTTATATGGCACACTCATCGAACAGGATAGGCACAAAGGAAGGGGGCGCGCCGGCAGAAGAACATTCTATATTATTCTGGCAAAGCCTGGCAGTTACCATCTTCTTCTCGTTTCTTGAAGTTGGGCGGATTGATCATGGTAGTGGTGGTGCCGGTCTCTAGTGGCGAGATGCGGAACTTGGCTCAGTCTTGGCAGTTGTTCGCTTGTGATTTGTGTAGTCGGATGTTTGTTGCGCGAGGTGCTCGGCAAGATTAGTGGTATTGGGTAAGTGATGTTTATACTTGACTGTCCCCATTCTGTTGATTTGGAGCAATAATTGCTACACTCCTAACTGGCACATTTTTGTACCTGTTGCGAAAATTCAACATGTTAATAAAAGTTTTAGTTCCATAAAATATACCTAATGTCACTACTTTTAACATGTACGCTAATAACCTACTTGCAGAACTCAAAATAACCTTCTCTAATGTCATCAACAAGGATAATAGTACAATTAAAAATATCGAGTATATTTCCTAACTTTACTCCTTTTTTAAGTTTCCGTTACTATTTTGACACAAAAGATATTTAACAACGCTATCATAAAAGTTACAATCGAGAAACTAGTAATAAATATAAAGTTAAGTTGATATATACAATACTCCAGTGCAATACTCCATTCTACTAATACTGAAAATCCCGGCATCATATTTCTAACACTTTCCCACCTTAATGTTTGCCAAACCCAAAATTCAACACCATTTGCAATTGAGACGAAATAAAGTTAATTTTGAAATGTATGACTTTCAAGTATTATGGATAATATTGAAAAGTTCTGATCTAACAACACTCCTATTTTCATATTTACTATACTCATCTAACCAAAATACTACAGAGAAACAAATAAAGTTAATTGGTTGAGTATAAAGTTCGCGCATAATGCCTAATATCAATAACACAGAACATTTCTGACTTAACAATACTCTCATTATTAAAGTAAATCCAAGATGAAGGTTTACGCAAGTAATTTATAATTAAATTTGATAGAAAAAGATCAAAAAAGAATTTTGACTAGTTCCAATAATTTACATTTAAGCCGAAAATGAATTTATTCTTACATTATCTTAATATGTCCGTTACGCCGACGCTTAGTCCTACATGGTCCCAGCCACGTCCAAGAGTGACGTCTTCCTCGACGGATGGTCTTTTATATGGCGCACACTCGTCGAATAGGAGAGACACAGGGGAAGGGAGCGTGCCGGCTGAAGAACATTCTATATTATTCTGGAAAAACCTGGCAGTTACCATCTTCTTCTCATCTTTTCGTTTCTTTGATGTTGGGCGGATTGATCATGGTAGTAGTGGTGGTGGTCTCTAGCGGCGAGATGCGGCACTAGGCTCAGTGTTGGCAGTTGATCACGTGTGGTTTGTGTGGTCGGATGTTTGTTGCGCGAGGTGCTTCGCCAGGTTGGTGATATTGTGTAAGTGATGTTTATACTTGACTGGCCTCATTCTGTTTACTTGGAGCAATAATTGCTACAAATAATGGTATCATTTTCTTAATTACCTTTTCAATACGGGAAAAAACCATATCTTGCAGCATAACTTAGTGCTCTCTAATCGGAAATATAAGTTCAACACTTTCAATGTGGTGGAGGGCATTGCTACGAAGACATGCAGAGACAATTACAACCATTATAGTGTTTTTATTCTGGCCTCCACAGCCATCAGCGAATAGCATAACTTTTGTAACACCAGCCTTCATAATACTATTACACAATCTATACAAAAAAAAAACTGCACGAGAAATTTTGTTAGAAGATTTAGGTCAATTAGCTTCCGTCTATGAGTACACAAAAACATTGTTCTTAGTCAGGTGATCTTTTGATGTGCCCACACATAATATAAAATTATACATATTAATTTGTCTACTGTAATAGGCAGATTGGTCGGTGACTTTAGGTAACACCTGTTTATTTTGACAATCTTAGGACCACACTAATGTATCCGCCTTTTCCTCCTTCAACCATTTGAAGAAAGCCTTGGCTCTTAACGAGTGAAATCTCTTCCTCGCCATAAGATTACATTTATCTGCTGGTCTGGCACGTTTTATTTTTACTAACAGTTCCAGGCGAGTTGAGCAAGCATCTGTTACAGGTGAACGAAAAGCTAAATTATAATGTTTGTTCACGAAACTACGGAAGAAAAACTTTTTAACACGTAGGATAATATCTTTACCTTCCATGTTATACATTCTCTACAATTTATTAATGGAGAGCTCACCAGATAAATAATACCTCAAAAATTCACCATAAACACTGCAATACACTCCGTTTTGATTTGTAGTCTTTCGGCCTTGTTTTCCTCCTCGATTTTATTTCAGTGTTTCTCCCCATAAATGTTTTTTTTACAAATATTTTGAACCCTTGTCTTTTCCACATTTAACACATTTAGGAATGTCATTTCATTTGGCACACTGGAATCTTAAAAGATGTTCCCGGTCTCTGTGTATCCTTCTTTATGAATTAATTAGTATACATTGCTTTACGTGAGCTATCCGGTTTTGTTGCTCTACTTCTCTTAGTCACCGCTGTACTACAGTATTTAATTATGAGATGATCTTGATGTAACTTTGATGGTATTTTGTAAAACATTTTATGGAAGTGGTTAATGTCTCTACTAGTCAACTTACTGCATTATAGAGCTTAATATTCTGATTACAAACTGGCTTAGCTGGAGGAGCACTTGCAGAGTATCTGAAACAAACCCATCTGAATTAAGAACATATTTAATCCGTCACAACATAATAACATTAAGCAGAATAAAAATAGTAAAAACTTGAGTTAATAGAAATTAGTTTAGCTTACCTCTTTATTTTCCTTTTGTTTTTACCCATTCAAAAAATGTCTTGATTTTATTCTACCTCTTCCTGGAGTTATATTAACACAGTATCCACTATTTTAATTTTTGTCAATATTTAACAACAGAAAAAAATCAAACTTCAGAATAATGCGTTATAAACACAACCTCAAGCGAACAATGTTTATCACATACAAAAATATTCATTATTGTCTATGTTAAACAGTACAGGGAACAAAATAATTTAATTTTCTCTTCGATAGAATTAATATACCAGTTAATGATCGTTATAGTAATTACAACAAATGGTATTTTTATTATTTTTAGAGTTGAATGGATACAAATAGCTTTTGGAATGAATAATGTAATGGCTGCATACTGCTTTATATGGCTATAGGTGCTTTAGAAACAAGCAGGAGAAGGCATGTTTTGGAACAAAATCAATTGTGGCGAAGGAAGCTTCTGAAACAAACGATTGTTGAATCTTTTGTGCAAAGTGCCCTGATGCATATAACTCATTTTATATGTTTTTGTGGATAAGGCAGGTTTTAGGAATCAAATATGTGTCCCCCCAGTCACTATTGAGTTCCCGATTTTCACTATTACTTTCTCTCTTCTCTAGTGACGTGTTACACTCGGACTGGTTACCGTTATACTGGCTCACGCTAGCGCGCAACCGCTTGTCTTTTAAATTACCTTCACCCTCCCTTCTCCCTTAACTCCTATCACAGGAATGTCAGACGTGTGATTTAAAAGAGTGCTGTTGGGTTATATATAAAGTATACATGTTTTTCAGTTTATTTATTTACTGCTGGTCAGACTGACATTCTTCGCCGGCCGTATCTGGCCCGCAGGCCGCCTATTGATAACCACTATCATACAGTGTCTGAGTCAGTCAGTTTTCAGTTCTGTCTTTTTGTATCGTGATCCATAGCATAAATAAATTATTAATACTATGGTCATATTGTAATTAGAAGTAAGATCAAGGGTGTGTATGAAAGTCCACATTCTGAGAACGTCGCTAACCTCTCACTAATATTTTCCTTTTAACATGTGAATATTTTTATAAAATACAGAGTAATGTTCACACATCACAGATTTGTTTTATTTTTCACTTCACATACCTGCATTCCAATAATGTTGACCCCCCCCCCTAAAAAAACTTATCTGAAGTCGGTGCCACTGATGGGGTTGGTAAATAAAATTAAAGTGGGTAGATAATAATTAAGAAACTGGGATGGCTGGTCTAGTAGATGTGTCTGTTGATCACTGACACACAGAGTTTAGTGTTCAAATCCCAACAGGAGGCAGTTATATTTTTCCACACCTAGTGAGTGTCATCGATGGTCACGGGGAAAAAGACGTTGGGATTTAAATATGCTTGATATACAGTAAATGGTGGGAAATGGAGACGGTATAATTTGGTTCAAATATGGTTTGTTTAACTGATTTTCTACATATGTTTAAGTATTTTGTTACTATAACCCACATTAGTGTAAACTCGGATTAAATGGTAGTATTTTCTAGTATAAATTATAAATTCACCGATGATGGTGAGTTAAATGGTAAAATCCCTGCTGGGTGTATTGCATTTTTTCCCTTTTTAACTCCAAACAAGATTTATATATATATATATATATATATATATATATATATCATCAAAATTCAACCATATTCATTCCTACCACTATAGATTGGTTAAAATGCGTACTGTCTGGATGGATAGTAAGACGAGATGGGGATTGAAATATTACTTTGATTTTCCCATACCCTTTCTACAATGGTTTTACTTACTACAGACAACCCTACGCAATACTAAAATTTTACTACTAATAATACAGAATAAACCTCACTGTTACCCATTTGCACCAAACTTGGGTTTATTATATTAAAATAGATTCTCCCACGCATGTTCGCCTGGATTAAATTGAATATAAAATATAGTCACTAATAGACAGATACCGCTTCGGTGGCCGAATTATCTAATGCGTCACTCTCGCACTATACTAGACTGATAATGAGGGGGGTATCAGGGTTTAGATACCGTTCAGCTGTACTGAGTTTTTTTTACTAAATATATCTTCCCTCTTCATCTAAGCAAATTCATGTACAGTTCATCTTAATTCAAACTTCCTCATCCCTAACACATTAGAGTAATTAGTAATAAAACGAATATTTAGTAATATGCAGTGCTTGAAAAAAAATTTATACAAATCACTCGCAACAAGCAGTTACTAAAATATTAATAGGAATGACATGATTTTAAAATGGATAATGATATTAATCATTTTATGTTAAAATTTGCGTGCTAAATTTTACCATAGATTATTCATCCATTCGTTGAGTTATAACTCTACTATTTTTGTAAAAGTTGGGACACCATTCCCAGCCCCCAGATTCCTGGGGCCTTGCCAAATATAAATAGATGTTAACGGGGGTAATGGAAACGCTCCGACGTCTATCTCACGTAACATTACATCTACATTAACTCATCATCCACAAAGGCTAAGCTCGTCCGCGTCTTTGTGTGCTCTAATCAAGAAGTTGGTGAGCCTTGATACAGCGTCAAGCCTATAAGTCTCAGAGGATATATTGACGGAAGGGACAACTTTAAAACATTGCTTCCTTTTGGGGACTAAGGGAGGTGTGCAAGAACGTGTAGTGAATGCTCATTGGACAAATATAGTGGTCCCAAGCACACTATCGTTCCACCTTTTAACCTAGGATGACCTCAAAAATCCTAATCCAAATGACTCATAAATGCATAAATTTTTTCCGTAGAATATCCCATCGAGTTGCTTTTAGAGCCATCTTTATGTCAGATTAAAAAAAACCTTTAAGGGCCCTCAAAATTTAAAAAAAATCAGAGTATGTTCACACCAAATAGCTTCTAGATTTGTGTAGCTATGAAGAATTTTAATGCAAAAACTAGTACAAATAATTTCTGAAAACATTCAATTTCAAAAATTTTGTCTGTAGAAGACCACTTCAAATATCTTCTAGAATCATCTAATTTTCAAACAATTTCTAGAATAGGGCAATTTTAAATGGATTCAAAGAAGACCAACTTTCAAAATATTTCCGTATGAAGGCAACGTTAAATATTTTCCAACCCACCTCAGTGGCGTAGTTGGCTAACGCGCTAGTCGTGTTGAGCTCGACCACCAAGGACGGGGAGATCGAGGTTCGAATCTCGGTCGGGTGAACTGGGGGTGGTTTTTCCTGAATGGTTTTCCACTCTCCCTCCACGCAAATGCGGGTTCACTTACTCTAATTCAACCTTCCCAATTCCCAATCCATTAGCGTAATTAGTACTTAAAGCGTATAACCCGAACGGGTAGTAAGACGTGGTGCTAAATAAATAATAATAATAATAATAATAAAAAAATAATAATAATAATAATAATAATAATAACATATTTTCCAGAGTCATCTAACTTTATAGATAAATTCAATCTTGACACACTAAAAAGAGTTTCTAGAAGCAGCCAGATTTCAAACAATTTCTATGGTAAGACCCCTTCTAATAACTTTGAGTAAATCTAGATTTGAAAATATATCTGGGTGAGGACTATTTAAAATAGCTTCTAGAGACACCCAAATATCAAAAATTTCCCAAGGGCAGGCTACTCTAAATATCGGGTTTGTCAAATTTTTTTTAATGGAGAGGACTACTCTAATTATATTTTAAAATAGTTTAGAGGTGCAGATTATTTGAGAGAGACAACCAATGACCAATCAGTTCTAATAATTTTTTTAATCTAAACAAGCTCTATTGAACTCAGAACAAATTACTATAATACATAAAATGATAACTTATATAGAATATTCAAGATCATGTGGGAAAAGTGTTCTTTTAAAATGCACCTAGAGGTAAAATAAATACTTTTATAATCAATTCATTCGTGGCTAAGTTAAGGGTCGATGAATGTGTTGCCCTTACAGTGGCATAATCGGTTATAGCCACTACTTTGTTAGAAGTCCAGGGAATAACAGCCTATGCGATGTTTAATTTATCTTTGCATTAATCTAACTAACAAATTGTTGTGTGGAACATATCGAGGTAAAGTTTCACATCAAAATTATTTTATAAACTATATCTTATATTATGGAATGTAAGTATTAAGTCACATAAGACTTCAATTGAAGATCTATATAGAACTCTATAAGAAATCTCAGAAGTAACACTGTTCTCACAATAGGTGGCACTGTATTGTTCTCAAGAGACTACCGACAAACTCTACCTGTAATTCCATCCGTTACTTAATCTGACGAGGTAAACGCTTAACTGAAACAATTTTTCATATGCCCAGACGTTGTAATACTTTCCTTTCCAAACAACATACGCATCCTCATGTGCGAAGACAAAAATTATACATCTCCATCGATATATTGCTTAAACTCGGCAATGGAGTATTCGCAGATCAAGAACACTGGGTGTTATCGAATGACTCTCTGCAGTGTGTCGTGATCAAGGATATCCAGGAATTAGTTCAATTTACTTATCTCAATACACGTCTTCTACTAAAACAAGCCTCTTTTCTAGTTACAAGATCAAACTATTTTAGTTCTAAAAAGGAATCGGCTTGTAAATAAAATACTATTTTTTAAAGGCGCCATACCGCAATTATATGTCAATAGGTACTACCATTTCAAAATTTAAAATTCCCTTGGCTCATTTGATTTACCCATACACACTCCTCAATAAACATTTGAACACCCATCATTTTGCTGCGTAATTTGAATCCACCTAAACGTGTGATGAAACCCGCTTACACGTAAACAGTCTACAAAATTAATCATATAGGTGACTGTCATGACAGGTTGTACTACAGGAGAATGGGTCGTGATGCAAAGAATACCCACGATTCTATCAAACCTGCCCTTCCAGTTTAGATGCATGTAATTTCCTATCAAGGTTTGCTATGAGATGACCATCAACACAACACAAGGACAAACCCCGAAGGTGGCAGGAATTGATCTCACAGCAAGTTTTTATCACTTGGGAAACTATATGGGTTGTATTCCCATGATAGTTTTAGCAGTAGCCTGAACCTATTCGCTCCTGATGATAAAAACCACTAACATAGTTTACAAAGAGGTTTCACCTTAAATTTTTCTCCTTGATCTCCTTCAATTAATACAAACATTCTGTGTGTATAGTCTTGAAACCGAAATAATTAAACTACATTGCATTTTTTTTATTCTGAAGAAACATCTTTTATCAACTCAAGGTTTTCATCATGGTAATTTATACCCAATACCTTGCTAGATTTCTTCTCTCCACGGTAAATTAAAGAACACGGTTTTAATACTGACATTAACGAGAGTGATACCACAAGAAAAAGCTCGTAACTTATAAATTTATTCAATTTTCAAAATGTTTCTAGTAGAGACCACTCCAAATAGTCTCTACAGCACCCAATTTTAAAAACTTTCCGTGAGGCACTACCAATAGATTCTAAATGCATATATTTTTCAACAAAAACATCTCTATCGATGACAGCTCCAAATAGCTTTTAAAAGCAACCAATTCTCAAAAATGTCCAAACTAATATAATTACAAATAGTATAAAATAAAGAGATAACATTAAAAAACTGGAAATAACGGATTCCAAATATCTTTCAGAGTAATTCAATGGTGAAAAAATATTCAGGGTTAAAACAAATCAAACAGCTTCAAGGAAAATCCGACTCTTTAAAATTTATTGGGGAGGATCATTGAAAATTTAGTATATCATTTAAATTAAATGCGAGGACTACTCAAAATAGCTCCAAGAGGCATCCAATTTTCAAAACATTTCTGGGGATATTATATAATTTTTTTTTTAAATGGGGAGGAGGATCACTCAAAACAGCTTTTAGAAACATCCATATTTCAAACATTTATTGGGGATGGGAAGAGGTCAGAACTAGCAGGGTGAAAGGCAAGTCCATACATTCGTTTTTGATTGCCCCTCTTACACCGATACAGTTCTGACACCACAGCTATTAAATATATTTTGTTCTTTCCTGGCAAACTTTTCTTTAAATTTGATGTCTCCAGGGGGTATTTGGAGTTTGACAAGATGCCATCATTAAGTTAAGCATTTGGGAATATCTTTGGGGAGTTAAACAAATATAGAGGGGGCAAATTTATTCGTCACTGTTTCCACCACCACTGAAAACATAAATATTTTCACACAGCACACAACTAAGACAGCTTACACTTTACACATATTGATTACTTACAGAAACACAATTAACACAACTTGCCCTGAATACATATTGATTTCACACAGCACACAACAAACATAACTCGTACTATAAACATATTGATCACACATAGCCCACAACTAATATGCTTCGCACTAAGCATATATTGACTACAAACAGCACATGACTAACATAGTTTGCACTTAAAAATATATTGATTACACAGAGCACCACGGGCGTCGTTAGCGAGGAATACAGTGAGACACGCCATCCCCCTCCCCTGCTCAGATAGGACAAATTTAATAAATTATTGAACTTAGGGAAAACTGGTTCTCACAGTGGGAATGCAAATAATTCAATTTAAATATTAGAAATGCTAATACAACATATTTTTGTTAGATCTCCACAATAATAATCTCTGTCAGCCCCAAAATCTCGAAGATCATAAGACTTAAGAAGATTACATTTTGCAGTTAAGTAACCCCGAACCCAAAAGGGTGCAGAAATACATCATGAGCAACATTCCCATGGGTGCCCCTAAGCTAGGGGTTGGGGGTCCAAATAACCAAAATAAAAAATACAATTTTATTATTATATTATTATTATTTATTATTATTATTATTAGTAGTATAGTAGTAGTTAGCACCGCGTCTTACTACCCATTCGGGTTATACGCACTTACGCTAATGTGTAATGGTAGGGTGATTGTGAGATGAAATGGAGGACCTACAGTTTAACGTGGAATCCGAACCACGGTGGAGGCCTGGCATTCCCCACATTCACAAGATGTCTTGTCAGAGGTGAAGGAAGAGTTTGGTAATCAGATAAATCTTTGCCGGGACCGAGGATTGAACCCCGGCCGCCAGCATAGAAGTCTGACACCTTACCCCTAGACCACCAGGTCACACAAAAAAAAAAAATTGAAGCCCATAGGAACTAGGATCTGAAATGTTTCAGGCACGTAGCTTCTAGCCCATATCGGTGAATTCTTGGTTAGAGAAAATTCCAATGGGAGCGCCCAAAAGGGTGAGATATCCTAAAAACGGAGTCGACAAAATCTCGACGCTCAGAGGACCTACGCTGAAATTTTGTAGACATAAAGCCCCTAACCGAAAGGGTGCAGGAATATTTAGTGAATATAAATTCCTAACGAGCCTCCCAAAATGGGGGAGGGGGTCCTAGAAAGCAAAGTAAAAATACTCTCAAAGCACATCAGACCATAGAATCTGATTTTTTTTTCACACAACACAGACAACAGAGTTCAAATATACTCGGGGGCTGAAAATTTCCATTGGGCCTTACAAAATGTGGGAGGGGGAATTCTAAAAGAAAAAGTTGAACCATTTTTGCTGCTCAGAAATTGACAGGCAGGTAATCCATAGCGCATAAGGATGCAGTAATACTTGTTAAAAGAATATTATAATGGGGGTGTCCAAAATGGGAGGCTTTCCAAAAAAACAAGGTCGAGAAATCTAGAAGTTATAATAGCCAAGAGGCAGAAATTTTGCAGACAAGTAGCTCCTAACCCAAAAGGGTGAAGGGATGTTTGTTGATGGATAATTCCCAAGGGGCCCCCAAAATGCGGGAAGGGGTTCCAGAAAAAAAAGTCGAAATATTCTAGAAACCCAGTAGACCTATGAAGTTGAAATTTTGCAGTCAGGTAGCCCATAGCAAAAAAAACAAACATTAATACTAGGTGATCAAAAATTCACATTTGGGCCCCAAAAAACAAAAACGTATACACAATTTGTTTGTTTATACTGAAATATTCAATTGAAGAGTGGTTTCACTGGAGTAAATATTAAATCAACTTTAGCGTCTTTAATTGAAATGTGGCTCTAGGATACTGAAGGTCACTAAAAGAAATATTCCTATTTGCAATCATTGTCCAACTAATGGGGCACATTACTCACCAATAATGAAGCCGTTATTTTAAACGGATATTATGCTAGTATCTAGTAATAGTAGATATTTTGCAATTTGACTTCTTAGTTAACAATTATTGATGCTTCAGTTTCCAAGTTCCAAAAATCATTAGAAAAGACCATCTGTAATTATTTGTTTGTCTTAAATTGTAATGTGTTGATAAATTATAAATAAATTGAGTGTGGTAAGTTCTGGGTAACTTAAAACAATAAGTTCGTATTCTATAAATGGGTCTTCCTATCATAAACCAAATATTCATATAATCCCTTCCTTGAGATGTCCAGAAGGAGCCAGGCTATTATATTGATACTACGTAAGTCTCAGTGGATAACTCATCACCCCCGATCTCAGCTACCTAGGCAGCACCCTTAACGCTACCCTAACAGGCGCCCCTCTCCGCTCGTCACAATGAACTGGGGTGAACTAGCGCCCAAGTGAAAGCGTGTGTACCGCGTGGTGGCGCTGCGCTGACTTTGCAGGGGAGCGCCGGGGGTTACTCTCAGTAGACGCGCGGACAGACGGACGGACGGACGGCCAACATCGTCTGTCCACCACACTTCTTCCTACCCCCCTTCTCTTCATCTCTCGTGTTTTAGTGCTTCCCACAAAACGTTCACTATCTTAACCGCTAAATAAGGACGCGTGTTCGTTTCTTCTCTCGTCTTTTGTTGACATATCGGAGTAGGCAGTTAGTTACACAGCACTACCACGTTTACATCAACTTAAACCAGATGTGATCATCAGTCATTTTATTTTAGAAAAAAATAAAGTTGTTTTCTTGTGATTTTGTTAGGTAATACAAAATAAAAAAGCACCACTGTTCGAATACTGCATTTGTTTAGCGGGTTGCGGAGTTTCTTTCTTTAGTCTCCACTATCATCTTGTGTGAAACTAGTTCCATTACTCAGAGTGCGTATTGTTTGTATTGAAACATCTCGCGCGAATATGAGATGAGGTATTGACAAAACAACGGGATCATTATTTGCGAGTTCTGTGTGGTTGGTTTATTAACAGCTCTGTGTATATTTCTACATTCAGACGGAAGCCTTAGTTTTTTTTAATGGAAATATGGAAAGACTAAATGTGAGTGGAGAAAGACTTTAATGTGGTGAGTCAAAATAATTGAAACTATAATTTCCTCAGATTCAGTTAAATGTAATATTTATGTTAGATCAATAGTAATGCCCACATCTTTGTAGTACATGTATAAATAAGCATTAAATAAACAGAATTATTAATTTTGAGTCTTACTATAGTAAGACATTACTCCAATGTTACTCCAATGATTTTATTTAAACCTAACTAAAATCTATAAACTATATCTTTCTTTCAATTCATAACATAATTGTTATGTTTATAAAATCATAAATTACTAAAGATGTATACATCATTAGTAGTTGGTGAAACTTAATCTTAATAAATAAATGATAAATAAATAATATTATATAAAATACCTATGCCAATTTTACTAACTAATTAATTATAAAGCAAAACTTAAAACTCTATTTTTAACGTTCCTTTACTGTTCATTAATTCACCAATAAAATATTAAAATAATTTTTTAGTGATTACAATATACTTTATCACAATTTAAAATGATTAACTAAATATATTTACTATTTATTTTAATGAATTTAGTATTTTAAAAAATCAGCCAGTCACACGACAGAAGCCATTTAAGTTCTAAACATATAAAAAATGTATTTATAATGCTCACAATTTATGTTAGATAACAATGACTTAAACTATACGATGCAGATACCTACATAATTGGTCGTCTTTAGAAATATACAAATGTCTTCACAGTAGCTGAGGTAAAATATAGGTAACCCTTTTTATTTTACCTGAAAGGAATCGTTGCTTAAGTCTCCAACAGATAATGACTTTTTTTTTTGAAAATACAAAACAAATATAGTTATTGTCTGAGTCAAACTTAATCAACGAAATTAATGTAATATGCTCTAAATTGTTGTTTTTAGTACAATTTAGATTTATAAAACTAGTTAATAAGATAAATGTAAACTATATTGTAAGATAATGATGAAATTGCTTCAATTTCTATCATATAATGGAAGCTTATTGTACAAAGCTGTATTTTCTTATATCACAAAAGTATTAAATTGTAATGTATATTTTTATATAAAATTATTATAATATATTTGAAGGGTTAGTAAAAATAAGTTTATAAAATAGTTATTAATATAAGTCATAGGTTTCAAAAAATTAACTAGTGAATTAAATTTGTTGAAAATAACTTTGAAATGAATTGAATTAAAATAATTATATAAATTATGTTTTTTATTAAGACAGACTTTACAATATGTTTAGTATTATTTCACTCAGGTAGCAATAGTAGTATACTTATAAAATAGTTGCCAAAGTGTAGTATTAAGGTTAGTTTTAAGCAAAGCCCATCAACAATTTACAACAATATATATTCTAAATTATTAAATGACAAATACTTTGATCAATTAAATTGAACTCGGGTATATACATAATATAATTATTTATATCAATTGGTTACACAATATATAGTTCATAATTTATACTGCATCAGTTAATAAGGCACTGTGGATAAGCGAATCAAATTGAATCAATTTTTGTAAAAAAAATTATAAAAAAAACAAACAAATTTGTTGATTTATAATTTAATTAATAAGCCTATGTTTGCAAAAAAAGTAAAATAAAAGCTATAATACGTTTGAAACAAACAATAATTGCCTGGATATTAGATATAAGTATTTTTACTCTATTAAAGCACAATAATTATTAAATTGTATGTAGAAAATAAAATACTACAATGCTAATGACCCACTCACGGAATTTGAAATTGATTCCTTAGCTCTTGGAATGTGAGTATATTTTTGAAATCCCAGGAAAAACTAGATTTTATTAACGTCCGGTGTTGCAGTAAATTGTGAACACCAATCCTGCCGTTTCACCCTTTGCTATGATGACATGCCACGTAACCACGTAACGTCCGGTGTTGTAGTAAATTGTGAACACCAATCCTGCGTTTCACCCTTTGCTACGATGACATGCCACGTAACCACGTAACGTCCGGTGTTGCAGTAAATTGTGAACACCAATCCTGCCGTTTCACCTTTTGCTACGATGACATGCCACGTAACCACGTAACGTCCGGTGTTGTAGTAAATTGTGAACACCAATCCTGCCGTTTCACCCTTTGCTATGATGACATGCCACGTAACCACGTAACGTCCGGTGTTGTAGTAAATTGTGAACACCAATCCTGCCGTTTCACCCTTTGCTATGATGACATGCCACGTAACCACGTAACGTCCGGTGTTGTAGTAAATTGTGAACACCAATCCTGCCGTTTCACCTTTTGCTACGATGACATGCCATGTAACCACGCGAAGACGAAGAAACGTTAGAGCATTTCTATCCACACAGCCGCGGCTAATACATAAACCTTCAAAATATATTGTCAAGATATTGCATGATTTTTCTTGTCAAATGGTGTTGTCATTTGCCGGTTTAAAATATATTTGTATTAAAACGCGATATTATTCTTCGCAAAAAAGCAATAATCTTTTATAAAATAAGGTAAAATACGTGTTTATAAGTTGATTATTTCAAATATATCTGTAGTTGTTATCTTTTCTACTGAAATAATTATATATTGCTCAAGAGTCAGCGGGCTGCAAATGATGTTATCATGGGCCGTGGGTTGAAGACCCCTGTTATAAATTATTCTACTCTCCTAATCCCTTGCACATCAGTGTAATTATTACATATGCCTCTAAACCAAATGGTGGGAAAAATTATGAAAAATTAATATTACAACCACCTTGGTGATAATCGCAACAATTAAAAAAAGGTCGTCTGCATTTTATTCATAATTTAAACGTCCAGTTTTTATCCTGGCAAAATATTTTTGCAGTTAATTATTTCCAATTTTTTGCCCTAAGAATTTCTTAATGATTGCCTTTATGTTACATTTTAAAAATAATCACCAGTTAAATGTGTTGTAATATATTACTCAACTTAAGATGATTGTAAGAAATGTTCCAATTTTTTCCATCCCAGTAGAGTCAGTAATGTTAATCACAGAGGGACACAGCTGAGTCAGCTACTATCAGCGCTCTTGGGAAATAGTGATGTCTGATTCAACCTGCACGGACTATAAATTTCGACCTTTTGCCATAAACTGTTCAGAATACTTCTAGGGATACGTGTGATGACACACACGCACACACACACCACACACACACACACCACACACACACACACACACACACACACACACACACACACACACACACACACACACACAAAACAATAAACATAAATAAAACATTTTTGTTTTGTTTTACGATGCAGTCAAAGAAGTATACGGATGCAATCAAAGGCAGGAATAAAAAAGGAACTTTTTTTTTCTTGAGGGTTTTTGATTTGTTGACGTGAGTAGGCAAAAAGAAAATACGAGTTTATGAGAGTAATTTGTTTGTAAAAATATAGCCAATTCATAAATAATATTTTAAGTTTGAACATTTTTATCAAAATTAATATGGTAGAACTACCTACAGAAACATTTACTGAAAATTAGTGAGAAGTTGTTAATGCATAGGTTGCATGACAGTATTTCTTTAAGTTTGGAGGAAATAACATTCTTTATTTGACAATATTTGACCCTTGTACCTTAAATTAAATTTGTTTAATATATTGAATTAAATAATAATACTTATAATTCATTAAACAATTTTTTTTTTAAATAATATAGATTAATAAACCCCCAAAGGACATATTTCTGAACTGTCAATCAGTAAAAACTTTACATTTAACTTTCTCATACACTAAAAGTAGGACAATAGAAAAAGTTTTGTAATGATGGAACGATCTATTTGAAATTTACATTAATTGTAATTTCTGTATATCATGTGTATCCATGTATGTAATAAAGTATATAGATTATACATGTATATTTGTGTATACCTTTGAATAACCTACACATTTTGGCCAATTTTCATCATAATAATTAATATATGTAGTTCTCCAAAAATAAATATTTCATTTCCAGAATATTTTATATTTGTCAAAAAAAAAAAGCACTTTATCAATGCATAAATTCTATTTTAATTTTATTTGATTCTTTTAAAATACAGTTTGTCTTCATCAATGATATCATCATTAAAACTCATTGTGTTAAACTAACGGAAAGAGACAAACTCCTTTTATTACTACATCTTAAACAATTTTGAGCACAGTCCATGCAATTATTGTTGGTGTAATATATAATAATATTTGGAGGCAACCAGCCTTGGTGGCGTAGTTAGCTAACGCGCTAGTTTCGTTATGAGATAGACTGCCAGGGACGGGGAGATCGAGTTTCGAATCTCGTTCAGGTAAACTGGGATGTTTTTTCCTAAATGGTTTTTCATTCCCCCTCCACGGAAATGTGAGTTCATTTCCTCTATATTCAGCCTTTCCAATTCCTAGCACCTTAGCGTAACTATTACTTAAGCGCATAGCCCAAACGATTAGTAAGACGCTATGCTAAGTATTATTAATATTATTGTTATTATTATGCTGATTATTGGATGCACTATTAAACCGCATCAGTAAATGGAGCGAATTGTTTTGTAAGTGATTTTTATAAGAATATTTGAAAATTTCAATTCTATGTTAAAAAAGAATGTGATATGAAAAAATATTATATCATATGAATATGCTTTTAGTCTGAAAACTATTGCGGTTTACATGAAAAATCCACGAATCAAATGTATCAGCACAAAAAACTCAATGGTTTTGAATACATTTGGTTTGGTAGGCCTATTAGAATCGCCAACCTCAAAGTCAAAGTACTGTACATCAAGTAAAATTGCATTACTCTATTTTTGAAAAAAACTTGGAAAATAAAAGTTGTAAGCTAAAATCTGTCAAACAGAAAACGTACATTGCAAACGCTTTCTATTATATTATTATTATCTTACTACCTGTTCGGGTTATGCGCACTTACGCTAATGTATAGTGGTAGGGTATTTGTGAGATGAAATGGAGGACCCACAGTTTAATGTGAGATCCGAACCACGGTGGAGGCCTGGCATTCCACACATTCACAAGTTGTGATTAATACATGTCTTGTCAGAGGTGAAGGAAGGGTTTGGAAATCAGATACATCTGTGCCGGGACCGAGGATTGAACACCAGACCACCAGCACAGAAGTCAGACACTTAGCTCCTAGACCGACTGGTCACCAAGTTTCTATCATAAATGAAGAGACTTTCCTTTCATGGTAGGGTATAGGTACTTTCCTCGGCAATCTTTATAGCACATACAAGTAAATATGCATATTAGTTGAGTTCAGTTTCTACTAGCGATTTAATATCCTGTGTTTCGACGCGTGTAAGAATATTATGCGATTAGAGAAGTTTTGATTCATAGAGTTCTTTTGTCAATAGAATGTTATTCACAGTGACTGAAGGACTGGTTCATATACATTTTATCTTAAGGTTGTAATTTGATGAAAAACAATCAATGTGCATTTAAATGGTTTTTAACACAACATATTAATAAGAATAACTTTAAAATATAATTTAGAATATCAATTTTAAAATAGCCTGCTTCAGTGGTTGCATGGTATAAGGCGCTATTCTCGCAATAGATTACACTTTTTTTTAAGCACCTGATCTTACTATCCGTTCGTGTAATACACTTATGTACTAATTAATTTTATGATTTTAGAAATTAGGAAGGATATATTAATATGAAGTGTACCCACATTTGCGGGAAGGGAGAATGGAAAACTATTTTTTAAACAACCACTCTCATTACACCCGACCGAGATTGTAACCTCTATCTCCCCGTCATCAACAGTCTAGCCTACTGCGAGAATAGCGCGTTATACCAGGTTGCCACCGAAACGTGTTAATAGAATATACTACCGAATAAGGGTTGATCGGGGTTCAATCCCTGTTGGGTGTACAGAGGGTTGTTTTCCCAAATGGATCTACACGTTTTCCCCCGCAAATGTGGGACCCTACCTCTAAGTTACACCTTCCTAATATATACCACATTAGTGTAATTAGTACACAGGCGTACGAACCAAATGGGTAGTAAGACGTGGCGCTAAGGAAAAAGCTTACGCACTAAGACCTTATCTAAATGAACAAATCGATAATTTAGTGCAAACGTGTTACCAGGGGCTCCAGAACAGGGAGGGGCCGGGGGAAATTTAGCCCCCTAGTTTCTATAGAGGGGGAGTTGAGACTATCTTAAGTCTCCCAATATTTATCCTGAGTCATGAATATTAAAAACTCAATATAATCTGTCACCATCAGCTACAAAATGGTAGTAAAGAGGGTCAGAAGTGGGTCCCACCCTCCCCTTACAGCCCCTAAGAGTTTGTTTTGAAAGGCTTAACACAGATTTACACTGCAGCAAAGGCGTGCGCAGCGTGGGTCGCGTGGATGCCAAGGCACTCCCGATAGCTACAGAAAAAAAAAAAAAAAAAAGTGGGAAAGTTCTTTTAGCCCATGGTCTTACTAACGGGTATTATGTTTATGTACTAGTTACGCTAATGATTTTAGATATTAGAAAGATTTTATTTAGAGAAAGTGTACTTGCATTTGCGTGTAGAGAAAGTAAAAAACCACTTTGGAAAAAATCCCAGTATATCTAACTGAGATCTGAGCCTTGATCTCCCCGTCATAGACAGTCTAGCCTACCGCAAGAGTATAGCGCCTTAGACCATCCTGTCACCGAAGCAGGATTGAGGAAAAGTTAAAACTAAAGAATGACTAGTTTTTTTAGGAGACCGCGTGGATAGCTATTCCAAGGGTAGTGCACTAATTTAGGATTGAGGCTGTGAATACAGACCTGGAAGACAATATTGATGAGTTTTTTTAATGGCACCTTTCAGCCGGTTGATAGCATTGTAATTTAGGGTTGTTTTTAAATGAATAATATTGCAAAATCTATAAAATGTTTCTTTCTTGCTTTAAATTTATTGTAATTGTTAAAACAAAATTCAAACAGATTATCAAGAGTGGAGTAGGACATTTACCCCTCCCCCTCCGTATTCAAATTAGCACCCCTATGAGCTACATCCTCCGCAAGCTTAGTAAATCACATGATGAGACATTATCCAAGCTCTAAGGAAATGAAGGATATTTCTACGGGAGACATATTGCCATTCTGTGAGTGTCTGTGTTATGACTAATGACCAAAATCAAATTTTATAAAAATTGGCAACGCTGGGATATAAACTTTCTCATAACCTACGTGATTTTTTATTTCATATACAGTCATTTGTAATGGAAAAAGGATGTGAGTGTAAAAATTATTTTATGGATTTACTCAAATATAAAAATTATAATGATTTTTTACTTTATATTCAAACGTGTTTATATAGGAAGTACATTTACATTACTATAGAGACAAGATTGTTAACATTGGTGTTTTTTACAATTTTTAACTGATTTTTAATTCTAAATAAAAAGTTTATTAAAGTTAATATAGTTGTTTTCTCCAATAAATATATATAATTAATTACAATTTGTTTCCATGGTCGATATCATATTTAAACTTACCCTTAAGTTTATATTACTATGAAAAATCTCCCCAAAGAACTGTGTTAATTTAGTATTACTAAATATCTTACTTATTTGAAACAATTTTGCTCATATAATAAGATTCTCCAAGTTTTAATAGAATACTGAAGTAACTTAATTTTAAAGTCTACATTTTACTCACTAAAAAATATTTCACAAAACTATAATAAAATATTTATTGTAATTGCTTTAGTTAAAAATAAAACAGAATAGCTAAGTCCTAATTATTGAAACAAATTGGCTCAATATGATAAAATTTCACATTCGAATTGTAGGTTTAATTTTAATACGAAGAAAAATATGTTTTTCAAACCACAGTCTATAATTTTAATATTCGACTAACTTTATAAACCTCAATAAAATTAAAATGTTGGAGATTTTATCCAAAAGCTCTCTTTGCGTGGGTTGAGTAAAATATTTGAATTTTTTGAATCTATTTTAGATATTATTGTTAAATCATTTTTGAGAAAGCAGTATGTAGTTTAAAGACTCACTAACCTTTCTTCCACAACATGAGCCTTGACGGGGTTGATAGTAGAGTAAGTAGAGTTCACGAAAAACAGGGGGAGCCTGAAAAAGTCGAGGGTATTTGGGATGGCAGGAAAGTCAAGGAGAAATCAAAGAAATTATAAGTGAGTAAACATTTCTGATATTTTTGGAATAATATGTGAACCAAGAAGTAGAGAACATAGCCAAATGTAAACTAGTAGTTTCATCTCTAATTCATGCGAGTTTTTTTAATTATTTTGGGTAAATAGCTTGTAAAGTATATATATATATATATCTCTGTTCATATAATATACTTGGAGTGTATATAAAATATTATTTGGTTTGAGAAACCTCTGGAAGTTTGGAAATTTAAAATTTTGAAGTGAATAAGCCTTGTTTGAATGTATTTAAAAAATTAATTGTTTTAGCAGGGATAATCTGGGCTCAAAACCAATTTATGTACCTACCCGTTAGCCTTGAGAATATATTTTAAGGAGAAAGAATGCCAGACTTTAGGGTCAATGTTTAGTTGATAGGCTTACGTACCTTAGTAGGGCTCTTGACGATCTTAATAACCGATAGCTGATAGTTACCAAGTTACAAATATTACAAAAATGTATTCAGGCATAAAGTTATAAGATCTTCTGATCTTTGATAGATAATATGAGTGGTGATGGAACTGGGGCTAGTAGGTTGGGGATGAGGATGGATGAGGGGGAAGTACAGGAGGGGCACTGACCCAAATGGAAAAATATTGCCCACCACCTCATGTAATAATATTGTGCACCTTTAGATATATTTCAATCTCTCTTTCATTAAAGCATATGGAGCTGAAATATGACTTTGCATCAACATTAATTAAAAGAACAAGCTACAACCGTGTAAGTTCGGTTAAATTTATGTTTATTTCAAAGGTATAAAAAGGTGTTGGTAGGTAAATAATTTGATAGTTTCCCAAGCTCTTTATTTTGATTAACAGCCAATCAGCTGTCGAGGGACCCAGGATTAATTCAAAAAGTGATAACAAGAAATCTTGAAAATGGTTGCTTTGAGTCTCACTCTTTATGCCAAATTGTCGATAGTAGAGTTTTCTTATAAAACTATTAAATGACCATTCTATCTGTAATTTAATAATTTTCCTCCTACTAAATATAAAAATATATTTTGAGAACTGTAGTCATTCGAATGATCTTTATAATCTCGTCCATAAAGGGCTTAAAGAGCAATTCAAATTTAAAAAACCTTCTTAATGAGAACCACTCAAACTAATTTCTAAAGGATTTAAGTTTTCATAATTTTTTTTAAGTGAGTACCAAGATCACTGGCTTATAAGAGCATCAAAATGAAGAAAAAAAAATTCTGGGGGAGAGCCTCCAACCACCCCTTTGACTTAAGGGTCATATATAAAACCATCTTTTGTTAACTGTCCCCTTTCACAAAGATGGTTCTACCAAATGTAAAGTAAAAATAAAGAACAAATATACATTACTGAACGAAATGTTTATATTTACAATCCTCTCTTTATATCATGTTATTACTATAATTGATGACAAATAAAACCTCCTTCAAATAAAATTTTACAAGGCAAGGACCCCTGAACCCCTCTAATCTGAGCTCCCTTCACTTCCAAAAGAGCTTCCAGAGCCCTTGCGTGCTATATTTCCAAAATCACTTACATATCTGTATACAAGTTAAACAGATTGTAACAGATTGGATTTATGTGCATTAACTCACTTATTTGAAATATTAAACAAATAAACCCTTTACTCAATACATTTTAACTATGGTTTATAAAAGAAAAGAAACTGTTGTTGAAATTAATGACTAAACTATGACATTTTTAATTTGAAACTATATGCACTGAGGTATCTAAATACAAATTTATTCTATGATAAAGAATGTGCGATAAATTCTTCATAGTTTTTTTAAGACAGCATTGACTTCTTCTAAATGTGTGTTATCAATGGAATATAACTCATCTTTGCTTCAGACATTATATTAAATGTGAAAATGATGCTACCATATGAATATGATCTAATAGTGTTTATCAAATATAAGCTATCCTTTAAAACATAGTGATAAGAAAATACAAGAAAGAAACAAAAAACAGTAAGACTGAAAGAGAGTTCATATTATGTGCTATGTGTTATTATTATTATTATTATTATTATTAGCACCGCGTCTTACTACCCATTCGGGTTATACGCACTTACGCTAATGTGTAATGGTAGGGTGATTGTGAGATGAAATGGAGGACCTACAGTTTAACGTGGAATCCGAACCACGGTGGCGGCCTGGCATTCCCCACATTCACAAGATGTCTTGTCAGAGGTGAAGGAAGGGTTTGGCAATCAGATAAATCTGTGGCGGGACCGAGGATTGAACCCCGACCGCCAGCACAGAAGTCTGACACCTTACCCCTAGACCACCAGGTCACCCACCTCTTACTATCATTTTTGACTGTCTTCATACTTACGGTGAGTTGTAAATGAACACAAGTATTATTTAAATTTAAAAAAATAAAACTTATTTTTGAGCTAAATAGCCAAAATAATTCTTTAATAGCCATATTTATTCAAATTCTCTGCCATTCTCCTGAACATAGTTGTATTCATATTGTAGTCACAGCTTTTCCTGAATATTTAATTTAATTTATATTGTAATCACAATATTTATTTAGTATCTAGTTTTATACGTATTATATCCCATTTCTTGAAAATCAAATTTTTCTACACAATGTCTCAAAATATCTCTTGACTGTTTAATATTCCACATTTGGTAATAAGAACATTCATTGAATAAATAACTTTCTACAAATTTTAATCACCACGTTAATTTATAACTAATTTTGTACATATAATAACTGCAGAATTTCTTCAATATCCATAATAGTCATATCAAGAGAGTTGAATATAATGCTATATATTATATATAAAGTTATCTATTTTATATACTTTTATACAATTATTATAACCTTATATATTATATATTTGTGCAATGTGTAATATACTATATAATATGTATAATATAAGATATATAATATAAGGTTTATAATAGGGATAATATATTTAGCTGCTATTTAGCTAGATGAGTTACATAAAATGTATATGAATATAATATGAATAATATACATTATATATTATACAAATTATGTATTATATTTATCTATAATACTTATAATATGTATATATAATGTACAATACATATACCGTAATACCGCAATAAAATTTAAACACTGACACAACCAACTTATAATTCTTTACCCAAAGCAAAGTAATAAATAAGTTATCAACCATTTAATGAATTTCACGAAACATTTCTTAAATTCACTTCACAAGCTATTTGTTTAATGGTAGCTCATTTTCTCTCACAAGAATATAAGTTTCTACTCTGCTCTACATTTGATTACCACATTATATTGGTTGCTATTTTTATAAATTATATTATTTTTTAAGTCATGTGCTGATATAAAAACAAACGTACAATGAATAATGACCGAGGAAGATTTATGTGGATGTCTTGATTAAAATGAATGCTCTTGTTTACATTAATCTTGATAACAGATGTTTACTGCATTTTTCAACAATTGTAGCAGACAACTTTATTACGGATGCTTTTACAGAACGTTGTGCTGTCATACTGACTAAAGTTACGCGTTGCCAAGCTACCATGTTTAATTAACTTAAATAGACAGTCCTGTGTGCTATATAATAGCCAAATCGAGGTTTGGCAGGGTTGAGTTATGTATAATAATTTTAATACAGTGAGATTTTACTACCCGAAAAAGACCCAAACATATATTATACTAAACAAATCAATTAAAATACGGTTGGATCTAATATTTAAGCTTATAACTCAAAATCAAAGGCTTTACTTTATTTTAACGAATGTATACCTGTATAATAATTAAATAGCATTTAGACCCACTCTTCATTAAGGCTGAGCAGCACCAACATTATTTCAAATTAGAATATTTATCATCCAGATGCTCATATTTTGATAGTTCTTCGTTGTAGTACAATCCTGAGCTAGCTATGGGAATCACAAAACAATAACGGTAATTAGTAGATTAAAATAAATTAAATATTTTACACAAAAAATAAATTATCTTCAAATTGAGTGCACAAACAAACACAATCCGTTAACAACGCAATCTTTACCTAAGCATGATCATAAAATAAGTTACAAACTAATTTATATTGTTATAGAATAGATTTGGAAAATAGAGCATCTAGTACACCAAATAGCATAAATAAATAATAGCCTATACTATTTTACAGAAACATATTGAAAATAATCATAATGGGTTTCCAAAGAGCGTCACGTCTCACTGAGCTAAGTAGCTAGACTTTAATTATTTTCAGACTTCTAATAGAAAAGATGCAAATACACATGAATTCTTTGATTTGTTATCGAAACACTAATGGATCCCCTTTAAAATAGTCTTTATTTTTTGTATTCATCTACTTTTAATTTTTGTTCTGCCTATACAAAATTCAAATCTAGTATTATATCGAAAAGTGTTTTTCTATTAGTCCTTTCCTACCCCCTATTTTTAAATAACAAACTTTCCAAAGTTTAAGGTTATTGTGGGTTGGTACTCTTACCAGTTGGCAAAATTAAATTTTCTTCCATGCCAAAAGAGGAGCTTATACTAATTTTAGAAATAAATTTGTTTCCTCCCCTTCTACCAATTTTAAGTTCCTAAATTCTCAATTTTAGATTGTTTTGATTCATTTAATTATCCTATAATAATATGGTTTATTTAGGTTATTGTCAAATTTCAATTTTAAACTACATCGAAAAGTAGATTTCTATAATAGCTGTATCAATTTTGAGATATTCTATTTCCCGGACTTAAATTTTGAAATTCCATATGTCTAGACGTCATTCGGTTCTCCGGGAATGTCTGTTGACATTCATGTAGAATTACTATTTTATATCACACCAAAAATATTTTTTTATATTAGTTTTAGGAATCTTGATCTCCTTCTTCCCTATTTACTGCTTCTTTATTTTGAAATGTATGGATCGGATGGTAATGGTTAATTGGGGTGGTTCTTACTCACCTGCCAAAATTAAAGCTTCTACCGCAATAATAAGTCCGTAGTTTATTATTTTAACTGACGAAATTTTGAGATCCTCCATTTCACAAGCCTTCTTTTTAAAGAGTAAATATTTAATACATATTTAACATTAATCCCTCTCCATTCCTGGCAAATTTAAATCTTCCGCCTCACCTAAAGAGGTTTATTTTAATTCTTTATTTAGCCCTTCCCCATCCTACTATAATGTCTCCATTTAAAATCTTTAATATTTTATTATTTAAAGTATTATGTACCTTCTTGCCGAAATCCAGTTTTATAATGTACAGAATAGTAGTTGTTTATATAAATTTCGGAAAATGTAACCCCCACTCCCATTTAAACAATTCTACATATAAATTTTGAATTCTAAGACGAATATGGCTATGTGGGGTTGTCCTTCTCTACCTGCTTGACAAATTAAATTTTGGACCACACCTAATAATGCTTATTTACTGATTAGTCCATAATAACCCCTTTTTATCAAAGTTACAAAAAAAATGTAACATTTCCAGCCCTTTATATTTATTTGAAGGGATACTCTTAACTGCATATTGGATTTCAGGTTAATACCACACTGGGTACTAATATTTAACTCTAATTTTTTGAATTTTAAACCCTTTACACATTTTATTCCCTTAACTCCTAGAAATTTCAAATTTTAAGAAATAGTTGATTATCTGGAATTGTCTTTCTACCTGTCTGTCAAATATAGTTTTCTACCTTATCATAAACATTTTTTTCCCAATATTCTAATTTCCACATTTTCAAGAGGCTTATTTGGAAAGTTACCAATTTAATATATTTATTTGATGGTTATATTTTATGGTTTAATATACTACCTTCTTGCCTAGCAAAATTTCAAGTTTACAGACACAGGGGTTGGAGAAATACGGAGTGGGAAATACAGGTGTGAGTGGGTCAGTAAGTGAGTAGATCAGTCAGTGAGTGGGTTTTGCCTTTTATTATAAACTATAAGATATGGGTGAGTGGTTTATTTAAAATCACAAAAGAGTCAGAGCTATTGAAGTCGAAATTCTATATTATTTTTCTTCATACTTTCTCAAGACTTATAAGAAAGAGGAAAATAAAAACATGATTTAATATTTTGAAAAATGTTAACATTTTATGAGCCCCTGGAACCGAAAAAGTATTTTCCATATTAGGCCTGTATTTTTATCAGCTTAGAGCTGAAACATATTTATTGATTGGATTGAAACATGATATCTAGAATTTTCATAAGTTTTCACTTATGGTTTCTTGGAATTATCAATCCACCCCTAAAATTTAGAGTTGATTATTTAAGGATAAAAAGAGAACAAAATTGACTTTATAAAAATATGTTAAAACAATCTTGGTTAAAATTCACATAAATCCACAGTTTAACATTATTAACAAATTGGCGTATCTAACATATTGGGAAATTGACTTGGAGAACACTTTATATAAGTGTATCCCTCCTATTTTGAAATATATCTTAACATATTTACCTAAATTTTTAAGATACGAAAAAACTTTTCATTGCAAAGTTGTAGGACTATTAAAGATAAAAAAACTTCTAGCTTGAAGAGTAATTTATAAAACCAAAGGTCTCCAATCTATAATTAAATATATTTAAAAAATCGAGTCTGTGAAAAGGGAAGCTTAAAATGTACAGAATTAAAATATGTTTCTGTAAGAGTGTAACGCTCTTTGGATAAATTTAATGATCATTTTTCCTATTGGTTATCGTAGCAGTGCATATTACTTCATTTATGCTCCTGTGATAAATGTAATCATCCTTTTTCTCATTTTGTTTAGCAGTGTACATAATTTCACTGACGCTGTTTGTTTAGATATAATTATATTTTTTCCCATTTATTTTATAACAGTGTATTTAATTTAATCTATGCTCTTTGGTAAAATGTGTTGCTCTTTCATCCCATTATGTTTCTGTAATAGTATATTTTTTCATTTACGCTTTCTGGTTATATATGATGCTCTTTTTTCCCCATTATATTTCCGTAACAATGTATAATAGTTCATTTATACTGTTTGGTCAAAGGTGATGTTCTTTTTTTCTATTATATTTCTGTAAGGTCTTATATTAATTCATGTAGGTGACCTGGCGGTCTAGGGGTAAGGTGTCAGACTTCTATGCTGGCGGCCGGGGTTCAATCCTCGGTCCCGGCAAAGATTTATCTGATTACCAAACCCTTCCTTCACCTCTGACAAGACATCTTGTGAATGTGAGGAATGCCAGGGCTCCATCGTGGTTCGGATTCCACGTTAAACTGTAGGTCCTTCATTTCATCTCACAATCACCCTACCATTACACATTAGAGTAAGTGCGTATAACACGAACGGGTAGTAAGACGCGGTGCTAATAATAATATATTATTTCATGTATGCTCTTTGTTTAAATGTGACACTGTTTTTTCCCATTGTGTTTCTGTAAAAGTGTATATCATATCATCTTTTCTATTTAGGGAAGTGTGCCGCTCTTTCCCCTCCTGTTATTTCTGTAACAATATATATTATTTTTTCCCACTTATCTCATGATTGATTTTAGGGATAAATTGTGCTGTCTATGGAATGCGTTCATTTGTGTTCTTATTTTATTGTTATACACATGGGCTTGCTAATGTTTTGATTCATTAATGTAATTTATTGATTGTTATGGTTTTTTTTTATTGTTTAATATTTCCTGTTCATAATTCGTAAATAGTATTTACCTAAATGGGGGCATGTAAAGAACCCACCTCCCAGTTTCCACTTTATAAGCAAACAGCTCTATTAGACAAAGGTGAAAGAAAGTCCAAGGTGTTGGTTATAAAATTTATTATTTTGACCGCCCCTTTTCCAAAGGAACAGAATATATTGACATCCCTATTCGCATTCCCACCAGTATAAGCTGTAGAAACTACTACTTCATCAACAGGACCTTAGGTTTTTTCCAATTTTATTTTTCCTAACCACGCCTCACTACCCCTTAAGGCTGAATGAGGAAGGTTGTATTAATTAAAAGGATTTGTACCCTCATTTGCGTGGATATATATTTATATACATAATTGAGGAAAAACAAATTTGATTACACCCGACCGGGATTTGAGCCCCTAAACCCGTCATTAGCAGTCCAGTATATTGTTTCACCAGTGATATATCCTTTTTGTTCACGTACCCCCGGATGTAATTTATATTTAACTTTGTAACCCTAAGTTTTTGGTGCATTGATTAGCAAGTTATACAAGTCATATGATATAATCTACATCTATGAGAAAGAGGTAAAGTGATTAAAAAAAAGGGCACGTACAGATCGTATATCTCTACGTCCTGATCTCTTGTGGTTAGCCTCTAAATCTGGCCCTGATAAATTAATTACTATAGCCTTATATTTATAATTTTTACGTACCCTCTAAGATGTAGTCACATACACCCAGGAACGTGTACCCCAGGTTGAAAGACACTGCCTTAGTTAGTCCATTAGACCACCGAAGTGATTCGTTTAGACAAATGGTCACCCAATGCATTTGTGGTATGTTCCGCCACTTGTACACAAAGAATATTTAGCAAACGAGGATGGGACCACTTCTACTACTCCTTGTGGTTGTCACTGTGATTTTGTTTGGCTCAATTATCCTGTTAAGGTCATTTGACCATGAAAATCTTATTGTACAATTTTAACACTTGTATAACTATAAGCTATAAATATATATTCAATTATATCAAATAATTATAGTTCACGAGTCATTAGGGGTCAAACTCGCTATTTTATACTTTTTGCATACTATTGTTTAAGGAAACGTAATGAATGTATGAGGCTGAAATTTATCATATCTAGAAATGTATAAATGAGTTGTAAACAATTAAATAATTATAATATTAATATTATTATTAGTAATAATATAAATATTACGTATAATTATAAACACTATATTAATAACATTCATTAATAATATATTTACAATAACGTAAATAATAATATTAATACCTATATACTAATATTATTAATACTATAAATATCTCGTTTTGTACACCTCATAAGAATGTCTAGTTAACCTAAATTTCAACCCATATATTCATTACTTCACCTTAACAATGGTAGTACGCAAAGAGCATACAATAGAAAGCTTGACCCCTTATAGCTCGTAAACCATAATGATTTGAGATAATTTAATAAATATTTATATCTTATAATCAAGGCCAGATTTACTAAAAAATTACTATGACTTAAAATATTTTCAAAATACTTAATATGTTATGTATAACAACATTTATGCTACTAAACAATACACATTGAGCTATAACAATAAGTACTCATTTAATTAACTTCTTATAAAAATGCTAAAATTTAAAATGTCAATATTTATTAATTTATATCACTTCGCCACTTCAGTTCACCGTCATTTCCTACTTTGGGAAGGACTTCTTCCTTCTTGCCTTTCGTTGGGTAAGGCATTGATAGTGTAATTTAAATCCATATCCTGCTGCATCTTTCCCTCAATGTTCAACAGTGCCATGTTCGATAACCTGTCCTCACTCATTGTTGATATGTCTGGTAATTTAAATCTCTTTACCAGGATATTTGAGCTTTGAAACATGGATGTTTGCGTCCAAGTTGTATTCAACAACGTGAACTGCCACATAATCTCGTAATTCGTCATTAATTTCCCGCCACAGGCCTGCATTCTTACAAGGTGCGAAAATACATCCATGATGATTGGCAATTGCGTTTTCTGGTTTTACTCCTATTGCTATAGTAAAATTTACTTCATCATTGGGATTTAGAGCTAGAGATATGTTATGGTCACTGTTACTTACATTTACACCAGTTGATGTTGAATATATATACTCTTGAAGCATTATTTATATGAATGAAGGAGAAATTGAGTCAGTATTCCCAGAGGAAGGTGAAAGATTAAACACAATTACATTGTTAATATCAATATCTCTCACTGGAACTTTACTTTCACAGTCAGCACTAGCTCCAAGTCCGCAGTTAATTTCAGTATCGTCATTTCAGATGTTACTATTAATCACAAAAAATGAAAAGATCTTAGGTGTTTTCTCAAAGACCCCGATATTTTATATTGAGCACCGCTAAGTGTTGCCCTTTGGATACTCATTAATTACGTAAATACTAAGCAACAGCCCCCACAACAGTCAACACGTTGACTCAACACACGCGGGACTCGGAAGAATACATAAGTTATAGCTTATAGGTAATTTCGTTACGACAGTTACGCAAGGACACATTAACAACCTTACAAATATATAGATAGAACAAGTTTACTGTATACATGCAAATAAAAAATAAAAACTGTATTCAGAACTGGCCACCGTTAGAGCAAGGAATGTGCGTGATCAGTAGCACAACGTGAACTTAAATAATTTGCCACTAGGACAAACAATAAAGAGAAACACTTGAAGTAAGTGTGAGTGTGAGTCATCATGAAATAGCTGGCAAGTGGCAGAGACGCCAGGGGGACTCATCTGAGGGTGAATCACTCAGAGGGCGTGACGTGTCGGTATGTTGTGGAGATAATTACATTGTTTGTAAGCTGGTACTGGCACTTGGCAGGTACTAGGTAAGTAAAAGGTGTGTTTTTGGTGAACTTTCCGAGGACGATACACTTACATGTGGTAAATTATATATTAAATACAATTGAAAAAAATACATAATGCCGTCATGCCATGCCGCACCCTGAATAGTGCCGCTCTGAGCCTAGGCCACATGCAAGTAAGAAACATACTCCCAACCTTACGGGGGTTTTTCTGCGCTCCTTTTGCCAGCTTGAGTCCTTCAACACTGGGCTTCGCTAGTGTCACTGCTGGGTGATGATAGGACTAACCACTGCGATCCTAGTGGTGAATAACTCAAACTGCCAAAAGGAGCGCAACCATTGTAACATGGTGGTTAGGTATCTGGGTATATTATTTGTCTGTGGCCTAGACCTAGTTAGCCTAATGGGAAATCCAGCCCTGCTTATAAGTATACACTTGTTAAAATTATGCAATAATATTTGTAGGATCAAATGACATTAATTTGTGTTAAAAGGTTTTATGTATCATAAGGATAATTTTGCTTTCGTTGATCGTGAGATATAAATATATAATCCGGAAACCCGTACAAGGTACCATTACCTGTTATTTTACGTGAAGAGTTGAGTGGGCATACATACCTTTTCACAGGTCTCCCTCCCTAAAACCACGTGATAGAGGGGTCGTGAGAGCATCAAGTCAGAGAGCGGGAGTGAAATAGAGTGGTTTTGTCCGTTCTTATATCTTACTTCCTCCGTGTCACAGAGAAGCATTAGTTCCTTGCCCTTTCTTCTATATATTTCGCCCTTAACCAACCCGCCTATGACAGGAAGATAAATAAGGTGAAAACAAAGATGCGATGTTGATCGATCTAAAGGAGTGGTGAAACAAATTCCATCTGAGAGCTCAACCTCTACTTGTTGAATATGAATAAAGCGTTAGGAACGTTGCAGGATGTGACTGATCCATTATATATTCGATATATATTTTGTGATGATTTATTTCGAGGAGCTAATGTCACAATAATACCGTAACGTTATATTTATTCAAACATTTTGAAGTGATAGTTTACTGAGCTAAATATAAAAGCGGGAGAGCCATTACCAGTTGTTGAACACTCTAAAGGTGGGTTAATATTGAATAATTGGCAATTTTTGTGGAGACACTGCAGTTGGCTTATAATAATTTGGCCTAAAAATAACTTAGGAAAAGTCATTTGGCCTAAAATGTAAATTTAAAACCCTCGGGTATTTTCGGAAAGTAAAAAGTACTGTTAGTTGTTTCATCTTAATACAGATAGCACAACTGGTGCGAGATAGTTACAATATTTCTAAAAACATAGGCATGTCTCCTACATACAGCTTTATCCCTACTAACCTGTAATCTCAATTCTACAAAAAAAAATCCAAACACTATACGACCTATTTTGTATATAAATTTCGGATATAGGCCTGATTCATTAGAAAAAAATTTAGTTTCGTTTACAACCCGTTCAGGGCTACCCTCATAATCAAAATAATGGAGCGTGTGTGAGGAAAGTATAGTCTAGTAAATTATACTAGAATTTTCGTAAAGGTAGAGTAAATAACCATTTAGAAAAAATCAATCTTAGTAGGCCTACATCCAACCAAAATTTGAACTCTGGCCTTCCAACCATCTTCAAACCGGACCAGACGGGGCTGATGCCCTAGCCCAACTGACCATATTTACAGGTTTATATTCTAAATAAATAAGCTTTAATTTAACTTACAACATTTGGTTTCAATGGTATGGCCGAACAGTCTAAAACGTAGATATCGTCTTTCGCCTGCTGATGGAGGGAAGTTCAGTGTTTGAATCCTTGCCGGGTCAACGGATGGTGATTATTCCTAAATGGTTTCCCAATCTCATTTCACTCAAATGTGGGTAGGGTACCTCTAAAACTCTTCCTTCCTTATCCTTACCCTAATTAGTGTAATTATCATATATGCATATAGCGTAGTAAGAAGTGGCAATAAATATTTAAAAAATGGATGTCGTACTTTTGGAATGAGCATGCCAATTTGACTATCTCATCACTTTTTGTCACCTTATCTCGTTGTGACTTCTTACTTTAACTTGAAGAAACTTCAGTTCCACCATAGCTTATGGTGACTTATTCTTACTTTAACTTGAAGTCGCTTCAGTTCCACCATATCTGATGGTGACTTATTCTTACTTTAACTTGAAGTCACTTCAGTTCCACCATAGCTTATGGTGACTTCTTCTTACTTTAACTTGAAGTCACTTCAGTTCCACCATAGCTTATGGTGACTTCTTCTTACTTTAACTTGAAGTCACTTCAGTTCCACCATAGCTTATGGTGACTTCTTCTTACTTTAACTTGAAGTCACTTCAGTTCCAACATAGCTTATGGTGACTTCTTCTTACTTTAACTTGAAGTCACTTCAGTTCCACCATAGCTTATGGTGACTTCTTCTTACAAATAATGCCCAGCTACCTTCAACTCTTATTCTAACCACAGCGATATTACAATCTGATTTATTGGAAAAACGTACTTCTGAAATATTTAAAATCTCTATGTGACCGAACAATTCATAGCTTAAACTATTTATACAAGTGAAGAGGATGAGGAAAGTAGGCCAAGATTTAACAGATATCCATTAGTATTCCCCTTTAACAAGAGAAAAAAAACTAATCCTGGGGGCACCCAATCGGGATTGAAGTTCAGCGCTCAGGGTCAGTATTTGAGGGCAGACCACCACAAAGGCCCTTCCACTTTCTTAGAGATATTTCTTTTAAGGAACCAGTGGTGCACTGCTAACGTTGTTATTCGCTGGATGAGAGGGAGAAAAACACCCAAGGAAACTGGCTTCTCTTCTTTAGACGGCGTTGGTTTTATTATTACCCCTTCATAAAGGAATTATTATTAACACTGCGTCTTACTACCCGTTCGGGTTGTATGCACTTCATAAAGGAAACATGTGAGTGATGGGGTAGATTGTATCAACGTACCACATGATGTTATATTATTTCAAAAATAGGATATGCCTATTCTACAGTTTGGCCCTTTATTCTCACTAACGTAAACTGGAATCTCAGTTTAGCTTCGTGTTCTGAAAATAAAAACCCATTCATACACCATTACGAAAATGTACGCATAGATAATATCATGCATATTTTTTTATCATTTTTAACATTTACATCATAGACGGCGGTCTAACACAGGAGTTGGCTAGCTACGGCACGTATCGATTCAATTGTTTTGTTTCAAAATTTCAAAATAATGTTTTAACTTAAAATTTGCAAAACAAATAACTTTTGTATTTATTATGATTTATCTGATTTATATTAAAATAGTAAATATTCAAGGAAATGTAGTTATTTAATCTATTTGATTTAGTAATATGATGTTATATTTACATTTTATAAAATCAGCTTAAATTTGTTTTAATATTTGTACTAATTAACTGGTACACAATATACATTATTTGGTTGGACGTATGCTGGTTTTGCACCATGAACGTCTTTGGAATATTACTTCGGCACAACACTATTAAAGGGTTGCTGAACATGGACTCTAGCGTTTTAAATGTTAGTAGTTGGAATATATACTTTTTAATCCATTTCAAAAATATTAAACCTCCACTATGTCTATTATTTTAAATAGAAAACTATAGCTTTTAGCATCATTTGATAGACATTACAGTATACTATACTAATGTGTGGTTTAATCTTTAAAAGTATTTATAAAATAAATTTGTAATCAAATATAAAAATTATGTTAATCTGAACCCACTTTGGCGGTCAAATAGTCTGAGGCGTCACTCTCATAATAGGATGGACTGCCGATAACGAGGGTGTGGTAGTTAGAGGGGGGAAGATCGGGGTTAGAATCCTGGTTGGGTGCACTGAGGGTGGTTTTCCTATGTGCCTTCTACTATCCTTCCACGCAGATTCGGAAGCACTTAGTACAAATTCAACCTCTCTCATTATAAACACATTATCTTGTTACATTTGAAAAATGACAGCTGTAGACGGGAACTTAAGCCAGGATACTTGGCTTAGAGCGCCAATGCTCTACCCTTGAGCTATTCAGTATTGGTCCCGTGATCAGGGTCAGTCTTTCCATAAAGTTTAAGGCAGAGTCTGAGATGGATGTGTGGATGTCGTCAACTAACAAGGAGCCATCAGATACTTCAGCCACCGGTAGCTCGGGATTTGGCTTTATTGTTAGGTAACGATTATCCACACATCCATCACAGAATCAGCCTTAAATTATTAGTGGAGACTGACCCTGAGCACGGTACGATTACTCGATAGGTCAGTGGTAGAACCTTGGCGCTCTAGGCCAAGGATTCTGAGTTCAATTATTATCCAGATGTTATTTTTCAAACTTACAAATATGACACTTTATATGGTTATATCCATAACTAATGAGATCCCTACCATCGTGTGTGCGTCCCGGACCATGTACAGTATGTTTAATTGTACGTGCTTATGACTACTTCAACATAACCCACTAGCGTAGTTAGTACATAGCGATCGTCTGGTTCAAAAGTGCTATAACTAAAAAAAAAAAAAAAAAAAACACTAGAGGTCGAGTTATTCATACCATTCTATTGTAAATTTCAAGCTCTAACCGGTGCAATAATACGTTAAGTACTATTTAGCTCGTGGGCAGAGCAATATGAGATAAATTGCTAATGAAATATTTATAATATATGTTTTGCGTAGTTCAATACTGGTTTATTTTGAAATAAATCACTAATGAAATTAAACACATTACTCCAACATCAATATTCAATACCACGCCATTTCAAGATGTAGCAATTATTAATTTAAACATCACATGTTCAGTCTATTAAGTATCTGTTCAGAACAATATATCTTTACATAATAACAAATAGCGCGCATAATAATGAATAGCGTATACTACAAACGGGTAGTGTAAGATGCAGGGCTAAAAAGTGCAACTGTGGAGGGTAAAATAAAAAACACAGGATAGATTATTATTATTATTATTATTATTATTATTAGCACCACGTCTTACTACCCATTCGGGTTATACGCACTTACGCTAATGTGTAATGGTAGGGTGATTGTGGGATGAAATGAAGGACCTACAGTTTAACGTGGAATCCGAACCACGGTGAAGACCTGGCATTCCCAACATTCACAAGATGTCTTGTCAGAGGTGAAGGAAGGGTCACAGGATAGAGCTTTAATACTTACTCAAACTGTTAAGTCAATGATTATTAAATTTTAAAATTGTAAATTGGTTTTCGTTAGATCAATATTGAGTTTGAATATAAGTGCCTGATTTATCCTAATCTATGAATGTTTTTTCTAAAGAAAAGCTTCATAATTCTATCTCAAGATGCAGATCTATAGATTAACAAACGTTTGATCTGATAAAAATTTAAAAATCAAAGACATTTAAAGCTAAACATTGAAATTATATCTCTAGAATGTATAATGTCCTAATGTTTGTTTGTGTTTCTTACACACAATCCAGAAGGTCTTATTTGGTCTAGGATGCTGACACATTTACACACTTATAACAGAGACCACGGGAAAGAATATTACAAAGAAGGATTTTCATTTTTCTTATTTAATAAAAACAATTAATTTATTTCACTCGCATTTCATCTACTCTTACGTGAAAACGGACAGAAATATATAAACATTTTAAAGAAAAGCCCGATCTTCCACACTGCTATAAATTGAAGATTAGGTTTTATTAGGTTGGCTAACCAACCTCTCATAGACAGGCCTAAAAACTACTTATCTTTAAAAATGCCTCGGTATATTTATTTTCAACCACAAATATTTTTCTATAATATTTTAACAAAATTTACTTAATATAAATTTTAAATACAATTTAACTCTGAATTGGCAGGTACTCAAAATAAACGTAAAAAATATCTGGGATGGTTGGGCAGTGACTCTGAGGTTTGGGTTTGAATCTCGAGTGGGTGTTTTTTTTTATAAATATTTCTTCACGCTCTCGCCACAAAATGTGGGTGTGTTTCTTCTAAATTCTACCAACTTCTTCTCTAACTCATTAATGTAATCAAATAAGAATAGTCAAGAATGGTTAGTAGGACAAGGGGACAAACTAAATATCCGATCATATTAGCTGTTTTACAGTCTCCGGGTTCACTGTAGCAAAAGTTTTGAATATTCTTTCTTGGTACACACACGCAATAATTATATCAAAGGCTCAAGATCATTGAATTGTATAGTACACAAAATATATAAATACATCCTATAAATAAAATAACGGTAGCAAAATTTTTTTTTTTAATAATTTTTATAGATGTAAACTTTGGATGACTTTAATGACACTCATACTTTTATCTCATTAAACGTAGTAATTATTACGGATCAAAATGTATAGTTTATTCTTCGATTACAAATGAATTAATTTAGGAGAGAGATGTATGTATGTATGTATGTATGTATGTATGTATGTATGTATGTATGTATGTATGTATGTATGTATGTATGCATGAATGCATGTATGCATGTATGCATGCATGTATGTATGTATGTATGTATGTATGTATGTATGTATGCATGTATGTATGCATGTATGTATGTATGTATGCATGTATGTATGTAGTATGTATGTATGTATTATGTATGTATGTATGTATGTATGTATGTATGTATGTATGTATGTATGTATGTATGCATGAATGCATGTATGCTGTATGTATGTATGTATGTATGATGTATGTATGTATGTATGTATGTATGTATGTATGTATGCATGTATGTATGTATGTATGTATGTATGTATGTATGTATGTATGTATGTATGCATGAATGCTGTATGCATGTATGCATGTATGTATGTATGTATGTATGTATGTATGTATGTATGTATGTATGTATGCATGTATGTATGCATGTATGTATGTATGTATGCATGTATGTATGTATGTAGTATGAGTATGTATGTATTATGTATGTATGTATGTATGTAGGTTATGTATGTATGATGTATATGTATGTATGTATGTATGTATGTAGTATGTATGTATGTATGCATGTATGCATGTATGCATGTATGTATGTATGTATGTATGTATGTATGTATGTAATGCATTCATGTATGTATGTATGCATGTATGTTATGCATGTATGTATGTATGTATGTATGTATGTATGTATGTATGTATGTATGTATGTATGATATGTATGTATGTATGTATGTATGTAATGTATGTATGCATGTATGTATGTATGTATGTATGTATGTTTTGATGCATGATGTATGCATGTATGTATGTATGTATGTATGTATGTATGTATGTATGCATGTATGTATGCATGTATGTATGTATGTATATGTATGTAATGTATGTATAGTATGTATGTATGTATGATATGTATGTATGTATGTATGTATGTATGTATGTTTACATGTATGTATGTATGTATGTATGTATGTATGTATGTATGTATGTATGTATGTATGTATGTATGTATGTATGTATGTATGTATGTATGTATGTATGTATGTATGTATGTATGTATGTATGTATGTATGTATGTATGTATGTATGTATGTATGTATGTATGTATGTTTATGTATTGTATGTATGTATTGTAGCATCCTCAAGGGGAGGATGCTCCAATAATAAAAAAAAATACAAAAAGGGGAGGACAACAATAGAAGTGAGTGCTATGGAGTTCAAGGCTTTGGTTGTTATACTCAAAACATTCAAATACTGAAGCTCGCAACTCTCACACCTGTTGCTGAGCTATTAAAAGGGGTCGTCTACCTCTGGAAAAAGTAAGAGACTTAAACCTGCCTACCATTCACAATAAACAATAGAAAAATATTAGACGTAATACCTTGGGTATGGTGGGATATATATATATAATAAAAATTAGTATAAGTCATGGTCAGTCGATATTTATTAGCTATCGCTCAATTATATGTCTAACAGTTCCATTCAATATTTACATTGTTGTTGTTGTGATGTATAAAGGAAATAGATGAAATTAATAAACAACTATGAATTGAAGTCAAAGCTAAAGAGTCTGAGGTTAAATATTCATCAGATTACTTAAATGTTAACTTAAGATGTCACCCATTAGAAATGGAGCATAGTAAATGACAACATGATAATTTGAATTCAAATACTAAATATTCGTCCATTAAAAATGGCCCATAGCAAATGACAACAAGATAAACTAATTTCAAATATAAAATATTCATCCATTAGAAATGGCACATAGGGAATGACTACAAAATAATTTAAGTTTAAATATTAAATATTCGCCCATTATAATGTGACATAGCAAATGACAACAAGATAAACTAATTTCAAATATTAAATATCTGCCCATTATAATGGGTCATAGCAAATGACAACAAGATAAACTAATTTCAAATATATAAACAGTTCCCGTGAACATTAATTAAATATTACAGTACATAATCGGTACAATCGATTATTTTATGACTCTACTGGCGATAAGCCGCCCTGACCTTGCAATGAAGTGATCTCTAAAAAAAAAAGATAAAGTATATTCCTAACTGTCAGATTTATTTTAAAGTATTATGAATACTAAGCCAAAGAGGAATTTTGAAAAGACTTACATAAAAAAAAAAGAAGTTTAATTTGCCGAAAGTGGATTTGGTTCTTACATTTTACGTTGCTGAAAGCCGGAGCTTATCGTATCCCTGATTTGACTTAGGCCCAATCGTAAAGTTCGTAGCCACAGGCACCAGAATATATACCCTAAGAGCACAGAAGAGGGGAAGATGGAAATAAAGGGGGGAATAACATTCGAGAATACCAAGGAAAACAAGAAAGCGCATGTTGATTTGCTTCGGGAGAGCCCGTGGGCGTTCGGGAATCTTCTCGAAGGAGATCTCTTTACTGCGCAAGTCCACTCAACCCAAGGCGTTGGCTTGAACTTGAAATTAAGTCTTCACAAACAGTATACAATTTTCTCGGTTCAGTGAAGGTGCGTTAGGTGGTTTTGTGTCGTTCTTCCACGCAGCCCCAGTCAACAAGCAAACGGGGTAGTCTTGACTATTTATGTTTGTTTCGTGTCTATCATAAAACATCCGATGCTACAGTATGTATGTATATATGTAGGTATGTATGTATGCATGTATATATGTATGAATATATGTATGTTTGTATGTATGTATGTATTTATTTATGTATGTATGTATGTATGTAGTATGTATGTATGAATGTATGTATGTATGTATTTATGTATGTATGTATGTATGTATGCATGTATGTATGTTTATATGTATATATGTATGCATGTAGGTATGTAGGTATGTAGGTATGTAGGTATATATGTATGTATGTATGTATGTATGTATGTATGTATGTAGGTATGTAGTTATATATGTATGTAGGTATGTATGCATGCATGTAAGTGTAGTATTAAAACTGTAGGTTTTTATCAACCATTTGGTTTTGAGTGTGATTTATACATTTTAATCGATTTTCATAAATTATATTTAGATATATATAACTTAATCATTTGCTAATATATATTATATTACTGTTAATTCGATAAAACAGGTTCACATACATAATCACCGGATATTATGTATAGTAACCAACAGTTCTCGTGAATGCCATAAGTTTTTCATGTTGCAGTCAAATTATTCACATTAACGTATTACTATAAATAATAACACGTACCCTCTGGTTAAAGTGATAAATCTCATCATCTTTCAATGAGTGGGGAAGTGTGGTGTTATCTTGATATTGAATCTGTCTGACATAACCTAACCTAGCCTGACCTGACCTGACCAATAGATTTACAGAATATTGTAATATTTAACTTCAACCAAACAGGTTTTGTTGTTATGTAAGCTAACTGATTAAAATAATAAATTAGCTTTACAGGATACTATAATTATTTATCACTCCAGCCAAACAGATTTTCTTAATATGTAAAATAACCGGTTAAAATAATAAATGACACGTACTTAATCACATTGACCATTAATTTCAGCTACTTTGTAAAATAACCGATCATTATGTATAATAACTAATTTATTACCTTTACGGTAACATATGTATATAAAGATCATGTTAATATACATTTTTAAGTTAAATATATAGCAGATAGAAATGAGTGAGTGTGATACATTTTCAAATAGATTCTTAATATCCCTCCACACACATGGATATATTTCTTTCAAACATGTTCTCCTCTTTCCTGTGCCACTGATCTAAAAATGAGATAATCAGGATGGGTAGTGAGACATGGAAAATAGTGAAATGGGAGGATCACTTATCAGTTTGAATGAGTGTACTGGGCTATTTGCAATTAATACTATGTAAAACATATTATTTCTGAGCTTGAATTTGAACTTACTTTTAATTTTATCTGTATTTTATAAATAGATTTGTCTTTCTCTGTCCAAGAGAAGCTTTAAAAGTATTTAACACATGCGCTAAAATAAGTAATTGGCTACGTTAACAATGAATGCAAAGTTTAATCTCCTGTGTAGAGTCCATTAGGGAATCCCATGATGACTTAGTAATGATTTGAAAAAAAAAAGGCCAAATGTTGTGCCCTGATGACCTCTTTTGTTAAGAACTCAAAGCTTACATTATATCCTAACGAAGACTTACCATTTTAAGAGAAAGTCAACAATCATTATTAAGTAATATTTAAAGCAATTTAAGTGCCAGCTCTTCATAAAGTGATACTCTCTTATGACCATGAAAGATACATTTTTAATGCATTTGTATCACCTAAACAGAGCTATTAAATATTAATGATTATGTTATAGTACTAGTAAAAAAACTAGATTATTATATTGCCCTATTAAAGTGAGATCATCATCAATAATGCCTACACATTTGATTTTTAAAACACTCTTATATTTCAATCCTACTCATATATTAAAATGAGTTGGTGTCTGTTACTCTTTCACGAAAAATCACAACGCTGATTGTGCTTAGGTTTTGAATAAACATTTCTGGCATTTTTTTTTCTGTTTTTGCATATTATTGAACCACCTTTGAAAGGTTTATTGTATATTAGACATGACGGCAATTTTGAAAGAAAATGGCTTCTATAGAACACTATCTTTAAGCCCATGACCCTCCTCAGTGGCGTATTTGTCTAATGCATTGGTTTCGTGTTGAGCTAGACTGCCGATAACGGAGAGATAAAGGTTCAAATCTCGCTCGGGTGAACTGTTTTTTTCCCCCTGGATGGAATTTCACTCTCCCTCCACGCAAATAGTGGGTTCACTTCCTCTATATTCAACCTTCCAAATTCCTAACCCATTAGTGTAATTAGTATTTAAGCGTATAAACCGAACGCGTAGTAAGACGTGGTGCTAAGTAGGCCTATTATTATTTAAGAGCAATCAGAGCTGGTTCTCCTAAACTATGGGAGGCCGGGTTGTACCAGTAATAATAATATCGCTATAATTTTTGTTATTCTATTTAACCGTTGTTTGTTTATTTATTGTAAAAAGATTAGAATCACACATACGATTCCTTTAATATAGGACATTAGCATCAATTTTTAACATTTGATACGTATTATAAACATATCACATGCGAACAACTGATGTTTAGCTAATAGTGTAGTAGTATTAGAATATAATAGCACACACGAGTAAGTTAAAGAAATAAATTAAAAATATAATTATTAATGGTATGTCGATATAATCTCACCACTTTATTGGCAATATTTTATTTGATAATTTTCTTAACTTATGGGCACTGAATATTACTTATACAGGCCAAAGTCGAAAGTTTAGTTTGGCTTAGACAGTATAGAGTTATTATTATGAATGAATATCGGTTACAAACATTTTAAACACTCTCCTGAAAATGTAGCCGTTGGACAAACGACGTTTTCTGGTCGATTACATTAAGATCCCGTTTAACCTACCTGTAACAACTGACTCAAGTAGGTAGTATAGCTTGAGCCAGTCATAATACCATCTTGCGCTTTTCTGTATTCTATTTTTTTTAATACAATATAATTTAAATCAAAGAAACCACTTAAACATACTTTTTTTAAAAACGAACCAAAACCTAAAATAGCTACCTAATTTAAAATTTAGAAAACTATTAAACAGATCCCAATTTCGCTGCTGTCTAAGGAAGAATCCAAAATACCTCAATTAGATAAGTTTTATGGTTCAGGAGTAATTATTTAAGTATTTTATTTTACGGTTATCTATAAAAAAGATAGATTCTTAAGTTTAGGATATGTTAAAAACTTGTTTGATTACAGGCTGTGTCAAAATTAATTAGAAATGAAATTGGGAGAGGGAAGATTAGATTATACCTCAGATCCAATATGCCAATAGATCCACTTGGGATATTTCACCTGTATTTTTTAAATACACAGATTTACGTTTGAAATAATAAAACAGCAGGAGCCATGGGATTACAGTGGTTATACCGAGTGATGCGATCAGTTTGGAAGAAAAGGAAAATACCAGGGGATTGGAGGAAAGGGGCTATTGTGCCCATGTACAACAAAGGGAAAAAGTCTAAATGTGAAAATTACAGGGGTATTTTATTGCTGTGCCACTGTCTGAAAATATATGAAAAATTACACCTACGAAAAGTTAAGCTAAGAATAGAGGAAACACAAGGGAAGAACAATGCGTATTTCAGCAATGAAGATTTACAGTTAATGCGATCTTTGTACTGAGACAGATCATTGAAAATAAATTGAATCTGGTAAAGATATCATTATAGCCTTCATTGACATAAATAAGGCTTATAACAAAGTACTTAGAGAAAGTATATGGTTGGTTTTAAGAAAAAGGGGAGTTGTTGAAGGGATCTTGAAACAAATTAGCAATATATATGATACGTGCGAAAATTGCTTAAAAATAGAAGAAAAACATTCCGATTGGTTCCAAATAGAAAGGGGAATGAGACAGGGAAGTGTTTTATCACCAATTCTATATAATATTGTGAGGGATGAAATTATAGCCCAAGTTCAGGGTCACAGAAATCCGGAGAACTGAAGGTACGAGGACAATGTAATTATCTGGGAGGAGTGAGAAAAGGACTTGGAGAGAGAACTAGTTAAATGGGCAGGAACGATTTAGTGATATGGATTGAACATGAATGTGGAAAAAGGGGAAGAGTTTTGCTATCTAAGAAGTAGATTACTGGTAAGATCCAGGAGGAAATATGACAAAGGATATGGAAGATTGGTCAATTCTACGACGTGTTTAAGGATATTATCTTGCTATGGAATGTAGGAAAAGAGACAAAAACTTAGTTGTATATGGCGTATTGTTATCCAATATTTAAATATACCTCTGAAACCTGGACATGGAAGAAGGTAGATTTAAGTAGATTGCAGGCAGCAGAGATTAGTTTCTGAGTGGCATTGAGAATATTACAAGAAGAGACAGGATAAGGAACAAAACAATTAGGGATAATTTAATAGTTATATCATTAGAAGAAACATAGATTATTATGGTTAGGTCATGTTATGAGAATGAAGGAGAACAGAATGACTAAGAAAGCCTTACAAAAAAAATAGAAAGATATAATACCTATTGAAAGACCACTGGAAGATGGCTGGATCTAAAGCAGAAGGGCATGGAGGTTAAAAGAGTGGACTGGAGACGCGTGGCTGGAGGAGAAGTTTGGAGAGATTGACAGGAATAGAAGAGGATGTGCTCTGCCAGACGACCCGCAGATGTGGAAACGTCAAATGATGACTACGATAATGATGATGATGATAGATTATATCAGCCCATGACTTACAAACTAACTTAATCTGTAACAACATGAATAAGATTAGACTACCAGCTCTTATCCTGGGTTTTAATAATTAATAGCGTATAGAGCATAGTGTTCAATAAGCTGAGACATAATTTAAATTTTTAAATTTTTTATTCGATAAGTAGTCTATAGTGCACATTTCATAAATATGATTTAACTTTAATTTGTTATGCGCTACGCATGGACAACTATATATAAAATTATTTAGCACCCTCTTACTACCCGTTCGGGTTATACGCTGACTTTAAAATGGACAAACCTTAAACTTGAGACGTATCAGCGAATAAGAATGCTAGGAGAGGCTATAGCCAATTAAACGTAAGTACACACAGTAGTTGGAAAATATCTTCTGTTCATGTTTGAAATGCTTTGTGGTACTCATAAATGTTTGTTACTAACGAATATTTATTGTTGCATAATCAATGCTTATGAATGTAAATATGATTGTAAATATATATACTTATATAATTTATATTAAGAGTTATAAATATTTGATTCTATTACTGAGAAGTAGTCTCCCACAATATAAATGACGGTAGGCCTAAAAATCGGAACTAAATAAAGATCCAATTATATGTTATACAAAAATTTAATAGTATATATTAAAATAATTGGTTAATTAACCATGCTGAATGAAAAACCGTAATGACATTTTCATTGGTTTGGTTGGCATTAATTGTAGTTCCTAAAATTGTTAACTAAGATGGTGCCAGCTTATAAGATTGGATATTAAATATTAAATACATATCATGTTATAATAATTACATTTACTTTTAGACACATATTTTTATATCTTTCGGATTATAGTTAAAGAGGTGTAGTTTTTAAATAAGTTTTTTAAGCAGCATTCTCGTCAACACAGCCAAGACCATTGAATGTAAATACTCAAAAAACGCTTAAGGGCCCCTGGGTGAAAGTCGTGGCATGGCTTCACAACCGACCAAGGTATCCTTCCACGCCAACAAGAATAGATTTATCACGGATACTCTAGATGGCGCTATCTACCAGACAGGTCTTGCGGGAAAATCATACGTTTGGAAATATTAGTTTTCTCTAGAACGAGTAAAATTGTAACAGTAATATTTTCAACACCTCTTCTAAGATAATGTAACAATGTTTATTAAGTGTTACATTTATTATTTCTTGCTATGCAGCTGGCAGTTTTCTAAAGAAAAATGTCAATTTTACCAATATTTGATCACTTTTAATATTATAGAGGATGTGTTTTTATAAAAATTATAACTTAATAAACATGCTTCTATTCTTGAATAAACTGTTTCCTAAAAAAAATAATTGCAAAACAATAACAATTCTTGAAGATAACCGTTTATACCCATGGTTCTGCATTTCCACGCCAAATGAAAAGGGCTAATCGCTTTAACAACAAGATTAAAATTTAAAATCCATTCGTCTCTACGTATTATACTATGGCCCTTTATCTTATAAGCTGCGCCATAGTGGAACCATTTAAGGTAAGCGTACTGCATTTCAGAGTAAATTAAGGGTACGTGTTTAGCTGAAATAAAAAAAGACTAGTTTTATATCTCACCACTAAATGCAGTAGTCCAAAAATGTGACCAAGGAGGGATGAAGGAGAAATATCGACAATTTATCCCCTCTTTAAATTTCATTTATTTAAAAATATCAATTCACTTGAACAAAGTTTCCTCTTATCTTTTACTTACAAGAATAACTGGCGACATTCAGAAAAACATTTATTAGAGTTGTAAAATATTAATAATCCTCGTCTTAGTGCTGCTCGTCATTAATTATAAGAAGATAAGGGAAATACTTTATTCTGACGACTTCACTGAACATTCGACGCTATGACTTTGCCATATTATGAATTCAATTTGCCTCTTCACTTAACCTTCGCCTCAGAGGAAAACATCCCAGTTTAATATCACGTAGCTGTTGCACTTGTGCTGAGAGGTTATTAAAGTCGCAGAAAAACACGAGCGTGAGCGAAATATAGGTCGAAAAGAGAGTTAGAGAATTCTCAGAAATGTGGAATGAAAATTAATAGCACACCATATGCCAACTTTAATATCATAAACTAATGCATTTGTTATTAAGAAATGTATCCATTATTTAATTTGAATAAAATGGGTGTGTTGTGAATCTTTAATTGTATGGCAGTACAAGTTTCTCCTTTATATAAAGTTGTTTAACTCTCTTAACAAGATTTATTGTATTTCTCACATCTTCTACACGCGTTGTTATCTTAGTTCCTTTTCTGATCTCCTTCCTTGTTAAGACTCTGAGGGCTTTTTGTTGTAAACACATAACTTATAATATATAACTGTGTTTGTATTTTCATCGTGATACGTCTCTTCCTACCCCCTTCTCTCCTTTATTTATGCGTTCTCTCAACCGCTTTATATGATTTATTCACCATTTTCTAAGTCAACTTTGTTGTACAGTTTATTCGATTTAAAGTTGATCAATTTATGTCATCCTAAGACACAACTTTACTAATTTATTTTAGCCTATAGGTCAATTTTTTAAAGTTATATCACTATACAATAAAATTTTATTAACCGATGTCACCATATGATTACATTTTATTAATTTATGTCACTATGATCAAATAGCCTACGATCCAATTTTATTATTTTATGTCACTCTATGTTACAATTTTACTCATTTACCTAAGCCTACAATATAATTGTATTAATTTATTTCTACATAAGATATAATTTTATTCATTTATGTCACCTTACGATAAAATTGTTATAATTTATTTTTCCATACGATACAATTTAATTAGCTTATGTCACTCGACGATACAATTTGACTAATTGATGTCACCCTAAAGGGGATTTCTAAAGTGTCGTTTTTCAATGAACCACTATCAATGATTCATTTTTCATGTAAATGAAAATGAAAGCAATTTGTTCATATGGGTGATTGATTATGATGCTCAATATTAGAATGATCAACTACCATTTCATTAATTTTAGAAAAGGCGCCGTGTAACGTTAAAGCAAGCTGCACTTTGTGAAATACGCTGTATGTGTGTGCAATCATCACATGAGTTATAAAATATAGCAAATAAAAAGAAGCGTAGATAAGCGCGTCAACAGACAATTTACATGGCTGTCTGGCCTGTCCAGACGTCAACATTAGTTGAAAAGGGGAAAAAAATTTGAGTCTTAAATACAAGTGGTCGAAGTGAAAGTTTGAATTTAAATAAATCTTTACATCAAAATAAAAAATTATTAAATAATTATTCTTGTACTTGATCTCAATGTTGGTTTTGTTTTCATTTTTCAATAACCACCATTAAAAATACGAAAAATTAATCTCCTTTTAACTTATAATGAAAGTATTAAATGATGATTCAGTCTAATGAAATAAGTGTTCTGACGTTCATTTCGTATATGTTTAATGAATCTTTAAAATTATTAAGTTAAAATGATTAATTGAGAATACGTGAAAACTGGCCTTTATATATATTTTTATTAATAATGATGTCAACCTAAGATACATTTTTACCAATATTGATGTCACCCTAAGATACATTTTTACCAATATTGAAGTCACCCTAAGATACATTTCTACCAATATTGATTTCACCCTAAGATACATTTTTACCAATATTAAAGTCACACTAAGATACATTTTTACCAATATTGAAGTCACCCTAAGATACATTTCTACCAATATTGATGTCAGCCGAAGATACATTTTTACCAATATTGAAGTCACCCTAAGATACATTTCTACCAATATTGATGTCAGCCGAAGATACATTTCTACCAATATTGATGTCACCCTAAGATACATTTTTACCAATATTGAAGTCACCCTAAGATACATTTTTACCAATATTGAAGTCACCCTAAGATACATTTCTACCAATATTGATGTCACCCTAAGATACATTTTTACAAATATTGAAGTCACCCTAAGATACATTTCTACCAATATTAATGTCACCCTAAGATACATTTTTACCAATATTGAAGTCACCCTAAGATACATTTCTACCAATATTGAAGTCACCCTAAGATACATTTCTACCAATATTGATGTCAGCCGAAGATACATTTCTACCAATATTGATGTCACCCTAAGATACATTTTTACCAATATTGAAGTCACCCTAAGATACATTTTTACCAATATTGAAGTCACCCTAAGATACATTTCTACCAATATTGAAGTCACCCTAAGATACATTTTTACAAATATTGAAGTCACCCTAAGATACATTTATACCAATATTGATGTCACCCTAAGATACATTTTTACCAATATTGAAGTCACCCTAAGATACATTTTTACCAATATTGAAGTCACCCTAAGATACATTTCTACCAATATTGATGTCAGCCGAAGATACATTTTTACCAATATTGAAGTCACCCTAAGATACATTTCTACCAATATTGATGTCAGCCGAAGATACATTTCTACCAATATTGATGTCACCCTAAGATACATTTCTACCAATATTGATGTCACCCTAAGATACATTTTTACCAATATTGATGTCAGCCGAAGATACATTTCTACCAATATTGATGTCACCCTAAGATACATTTCTACCAATATTGATGTCACCCTAAGATACATTTTTACCAATATTGATGTCACCCTAAGGTACATTTTTTACCAATATTAATGCCAACCTCACTGATATATTTGTATCATTTTATGTCTATTAGGACAGTGCTACTCAAATTTTACCGTGTGACGGACCGGTATGTTTCTTTCATTGGCACCCAGGAACTGGGTTGGTGGAAAGTTAATACCTTGTGGGGTAGGTAATAAACGTATCTTTTTTTATGGAAGCATAGTTTTATTGATATTAAATAAAAAACTTATCACACTTAAATAAATGAAGTTGGCTTATTTTTGCGCACTCTCTCAAGCGGTAGCTCTATTTTGGAGAGTGTCTCTTGTAATGGACGGTGAATATCCTATCCACACTATAACGATGTTTTGTCTTAACTACACTCATAGTAAATAAACCAGTTTCGCAGATGTAGGTTGAGTCAAATGGTAAAATAGTTTTCATTGCAATTTCACAAATATCTGGGAATTTCGTTTTTACTTTTATCCAGGAGGAAGAAACTGAAGCTGCACTTTGTAAATAGGTTTTCAATTCTTCATTAGCAGCTAGGTCAATCAGGTTAAGCATCTTATATGTTAACAGGAATCTCATCGTTCCATGTCATAAATAAATTTCGGCTCCATCCAGTCCCTCTCCGTGGATCCTCTTCGTCTGAAAAGTAGAAGTCAAACCACTCTGCCAAGTATGTCAAATGATTAAAAATGACATGACACAAAGAAGTATTTGTCACCTCCTTCGTTAGTAGTTTCAGTCAAATGCTGAAACATGTTATAGTAATCCTTTGCAACTCTTGTCATCCATGTTCTCGGCTTTTGTTTCAACCCTTCTAACTTGCCAACCATTGTAAATAAGGGGACAGTTTTCCTTGCATGGGCGTGTTAAGTTAATGTAAATTGGGGAATATATCTGATAAATAGGACAGTCTAGCTATTCAACTGTTGGTCTGAAACAGTTCTGACCAAGCAGGTTTTTTTTCTGTTAGAAATTCAGCAAGCTCATTCATCAGCTCACACAATCTCGACAAGACTTTACCTCTTGGAAACCAACACACATCAGTATGCAATAGTAGCTGTTTATAGTCAGCACCATATCTTGGTATAGGGCCACAAACAATCTCGAGTTTAAATCGTTTGCGTGGGTTACAATTGTTACCACTTCACTGAGCAGCTTGTTATGTTCTGTTGACCTTTTATTTGTGGTGAGACTTTCTTTGTGAATAAAACAGTGTGTATATTTGCAATCAGGTGTCAATGCCTTAATCTGGGCACTCACTCTGTAATGTCTCCCTGCCATTGCTGCAGCACCATCAGTACATACGCCTACACAAAACTTAAAATCCAATCCACATTTACATACAATGTAGTTGCTTAGCACCCTGAAAAGTTCAGAGATAGTTGTGTTTGTTGCAAGTGAAGAGGTAAAAAACATTCCCTCTTCAAATCACCTTCATATTAATAACGCATGTACAACAACAAAATTGTCATAGTAGTCACATTGGTGGATTTATCAAGCTGCAAAGAAAAGTACTTTGCAAATTCAACCTGTTCTATGAGCTGTTCTTCTATATCGTCAGCAAGATAATTAATTATTCAACCTATAGTATCATTTGAGATTGTAACCTGAACAACTTTCTTGTCCGCCATCTCACCTTATATTTTGAAGCAGACGTCATTGATACAACCCTTTACAAGGGTTCCGCATACTTTGTATGGTTCTTTTGCCTTAGTAACCTGAAGGGTGACTTTATATGAGGCCCATGTAGCATTAATATTTGTGTGTGATTCATTGATTACATTTTTCTGTAGGGTTTTAAAATCAAAAAACTTTCTCTGAAAAAACTATTTAGACTTTGAAGTCACATCTTTGTGTTTGTTATTTAATTGCCGTTTCAATATCGAGGGCTTCATCTCATAGTTAAACAAAATGTCTTCACAAATAACACATTGAGGTTTATGTGTACCATCTCCACCATCATCCATGGCAATAAAACAGAATTTAATACAAGAGGGATCATACTTACGAGTAAAGTAAGAGCGACTTCTTGGATGATAATGCAGTTATTTCCCCCCCCCTGCTTCCATTGGCTCCACCAGCTCATCACCTGAATCGGAATAGTCAGAGATAATTCTATGCTCTGTATTTGGATTGAATGGTTGTTATTCAAACAGAACGGGTTGTATTTCTAAACTGTTCGAAGCTTGACATAGAGCTTTCAAATTTATTTAACTGTGATAAAAAAAAATTACCTTGGTTGCTGGCCACGGACCGTCTCACACCAGCCCAAGGAATGGAACAGAATCTATGCTACTTAACCAAATAAGTGTTTATTTTATCTTGTAAACAGCAAATTATTCAAAAGTGTGTTGTATTTGATCGTTATTCATGTTTACATGTGATATTAACTCCTAGGATCTCTCTAATGAAGATAATTCCCTAACCACGTGTACACTAAATGCTAAATCTCCACTTGAAGTCTCCGACTTAGTTTCGACCAAGGACCCTCAGATATCCCCAGTAGAGCAGCGCTTGAGAATGGACTGACCATTGATAAGCTCTCGGAGTTGAATTTCAACAAGACTAGACAGTAGTGAACCGATTTATTTCAAGGCAGTCATTAGTGGAATTACTTTAAAGCCACTTCAGTGGACGAATGTTCTTAGACTGGACTGTTGATGATGGGGAGGTCGGGGTTTGAATCAGGTTCGGATACACTGAGGGTGGTTTTTCCTAAATGTTTTCCCACTCCTCTTCCACGAAAATGCGGGTAGATTACCTCTGAAATTCTTCCATCCTCGTCCTAACTTCATTATAGTCATTATCATAAATGCGTGTAACATGAGCAGGTAGTAAGATGCACTGATAAAAAAAAACTCGAATAAATATATGTGTGGGTTTGTGGAGTTGTCTGAATTCACTAGGACACCGAAATTAGGACACCTAGAAATTGAATTATAGTATACCTATTTTAGGGGAACATGAATTGAAGCTAATCTAAGAATTTTTTAAAACAATTTACATCTATTGTGAAAGTGATGGCTTAAACCAGGTGAACAATGTATGTTCTCTATGAATTTAAAGTAATATTTAATAAGTACTCAATATTTTTTGGGCGTAAATTGAAAAATCTTCATCTCGAAATCCAAATATCAATTACAAGAGATAATTGAGGTATAGGTCTTATCCTTTTGTTGTTTCATATAAACATTATTTGCTAAAAAGTTTTTATTTGTTAAATAAAAATTACTTGGGTTACGCCTTACATGATTTAATTCTACATTTAAATATATAAGTTAACTATTTAGACAAACAGCTGACTTCTCTCATTAAGGTAATTTTACTATCAAAATTTAACTGCACAATTTTAACAAAGTGTGTAATCATAAGATATAAAGTGATCCAATGATTACAAATCATTGCATTTCACGTGCTATAAGGTGTCAAACTTGCAATCCTATACTTTTTACGTACTATTGCAACATAATGCATATATGGGGCTAAAATAGAGTGTAACTAGACATTCATACGAGGTGTACACAATTAAATATCTATAATATGTCAAATAAAAGTAATTTTAATTTTCAAATAGTGGTAAATTTACATCAATTTCAATCGTAAATAAATACTGTATTTTTTTATCCTTCAACAATTTGTTTTTATCTTATTTTGTAGTAATCAGTGTCGATACTTAGAATAAATTCGTTTATTTCTAACTCTACTAGTTAATTTTACTAATGGAACCAAATTGATCATTGCCAAGATTGAGATGAAATGTCTATTGCTTGAAATATCTTGTTCTGACTGTACTGGCTGTAGAAACAACACCAAGTTGAAGAGCAGAGACAATGTTGGATTACCCAACTAATGATCCACCCTAATAAACGGACCACACCAAGTGAGCGACATTGATCCCTTTTATATTTTCCAATATTTTTCTCCTTTTTTCTTCCTATAGTCATTTGGAACTTGAAAAATATTCTACTGTACTGTTTGATTTTTTACTTGTTTCTTATCTAAATATTACTATTTACTTCATGAATGTATGAGTTTCACTGTTCTTATTGTCTTTAATAGAATATTAAACAGTATACAAACAACGCAACACTGCTGAAAGAGCAATGCTATAAAACACGCGCAGATTCAGGTGGGGGGGGGGGGGGTCAAAAGGTCAGTTGAACACCCTGTGAAAGTTAGAAAGTTAATACAAAAAACAATATGAATGTTTAAATTTAAAAAATCATAGAATTGTAAGTCTATCTTCTCAGATTTCACGCCTATGTATTAATAACGCTTATGTGTTAGGTATGAGGAAGGTTTAATTTAAGAGAAGTGTTACCACGATTGACTGGAGGGAGTGGAAAACTTTTTAGGGAAAAACCTTTAGTTAAACCGAGAGGGATTCGAAACATAGTGTGGCGTAGCAAGGCAGAGCTTAGTTTAGTTTATCTTAACTATCTGTATGAATCAACACATTTAACTTATATGGTTCTCTATTTTTCTAAAGAGTTAGCAGATCAAATCTTAGCTTAGCTTAGCGTTCTGTATGTACCAGTCTTAATCCATTGGAAGAGTTACTTTTTAGAACATGCTTCCATTGAAGCGGATTTACAGGCAATATACATTTCTATTCCTCAATAGGCACTTTTCTAGATTTCCAGTAGTTAAATTTGATCTGGTATCATATATTTTTTATTATTATTTGAAAAGTCACCTCAAAAGAGAAAAACAAATTCAAATTTGCCATTTCTAAATATTATTATTATTATTATTATTATTAGCACCGCGTCTTACTACCCGTTCGGGTTATACGCACTTACGCTAATGTGTAATGGTAGGGTGATTGTGAGATGAAATTAAGGACCTACAATTTAACGTGGAATCCGAACCACGGTGGAGGCCTGGCATTCCCCACATTCACAAGATGTCTTGTCAGAGGTGAAGGAAGGGTTTGGAAATCAGATAAATCTGTGCCGGGACCGAGGACCCCTAGACCACCAGGTCACCCTCATTTCTAAATAAGTTAACCATTTGTCCTGCAATGTGATACTGTTTTGGAAGAAATTCCATATCGTATGGAAAAAAGAGAGAGAGGACAAAGCCAAAACAGGCTCTTTCATTAAATATGTAAAATCAAACGTATTTGGCAGTTAAATTGCTATAAAACTAATATATTGTACTTGTAACCATATTAAATCCATATATGTATATTTTAACTGTATAATTATGTTTTATGAGTGAAAAAATGCAAATTGGAAAAATCTGCTCTATATTTATGAGTACTCAAGTATGTCTAACCTAAAACCTTCTAAAGATTGTATTAATTGGGCATGTTTATGAGCAAGGCTAAGTTAAACGCTTAAAGGTAACGTTTATCAAAAACAAGAAAAAAAGACAAACGGTTGAAATCGTGCAAAAACCAGTATCAACTTAAAAATATGAAAGATTTAATTATTTATAAAGTCTCAAGGTTATGAATGAATTAATAACTAACGTTAATTTGTAATTAATGTAAGGGTAATCTATCATTACTATTTATTAAACACCTAGTAACTCCACACTTGCTAGAGTCGGTTAAGAACTTAATCATACATTATTTAACTTCAGCACAAAGAGATTTGGTTTAATAAAGTCTTCCACAAATAATAATTAAGAATGAAATTTTAAGTGAGAAGGCTACCAGTAATCCAGAAATAGATATTGTTTTATAAACTAACCAAACCATGTGAAAATCTATGAGTGGCTAAGAATATGGCAATAACGCATGTTTCAGGGGCTAAGCTACCAGTGGTTCATTTGCTAATGTTGGATGTTCCAGGGGCTAAGCTACCAGTGATTCATTTGCTAATGGTATATGCTTCAGAGGCTAAACTACCAGTGGTCCATTTGCCAATGGTGTATGTTTCAGTGGCAACCTACAAGTGGTTCATTTGACAATGGTGTATGTTTCAGGGGCTCAGCTACCCGTGGTTGATTTGACAATGGTGTATGCTCCAAGTACTAAGCTACCAGTGATTCATTTGCTAATGTTTTATGTTTTAGGAGCTAAACTACCAGTGGTTCATTTGCCAATGGTGTATGTTTCAGAGGCTAAACTACCAATTGTTCATTTGCCAATAGTATATGTTCCAGGGGCTAAACTACCAGTGGTTCATTTGCCAGTAGTATATGTTCCAGGGGCTAAGCTACCAGTGTTATTTGCTAATGTTTTATGTTTCAGGGTTAAACTACCAGTGGTTCATTTGCCAATGGTGTAAGTTTCAGTGGCAAGCTACAAGTGGTTCATTTGACAATGGTGTATGTTTCAGGGGCTAAACTACCAGTGGTTCATTTGCCAATAGTATACGTTCCAGGGGCTAAGCTACCAGTGTTTCATTTGCTAATGTTTTATGTTTCAGGGGATAAACTACCAATGGTTCATTTGCCAATAGTATATGTTCCAGGGGCTAGGCTACCAGTGGTTCATTTTCTAATGTTTTATGTTTCAGGGGTTAAACTACCAGTGGATCATTTGCCAATGGTGTATGTTTCAGGGGCTAAACTACCAATGGTACATTTGCCAATAGTATATGTTCCAGGGGCTAAGCTACCAGTGGTCCATTTTCTAATGTTTAACGTTTCAGGGGCTAAACTACCATTGGTTAATTTGCCAATGGTATATGTTTCAGGGGCTAAACTACCAGTGGTTCATTTGCCAATGGTGTATGTTTCAGGGGTTAAGCTGCCAGTGGTTCATTTTCTAATGTTTTATGTTCCAGGGGCTAAACTACCAGTGGTTCATTTGCTAATGGTGTATGTTTCAGAGACTAAACTACTAGTGGTTCATTTGCCAATGGTGTATGTTTCAGAGGCTAACTTACCAGTGGTTCATATTCTAATGTTTTATTTTCCAGGGGTCAAACTACAAGTGGTTCATTTTCTAATGTTTTATGTTCCATGGGCTAAACTACCAGTGGTTCATTTGACAATGGAGTATGTTTCAGAGGCTAAGCTACCATTGGTTCATTTTCTAATGTTTTATGTTCCAGGGGCTAAAATACCAGTGGTTCATTTGCCAGTGGTGTATGTTTCAGGGGCTAAGCTACCAATGGTTCATTTGCCAATAGTATATGTTCCAGGGGCTAGGCTACCAGTGGTTCATTTGCTAATGTTTTATGTTTCAGGGGTTAAACAACCAGTGGTTCATTTGCCAATGGAGTAAGTTTCAGTGGCAAGCTACCAGTAGTTCATTTGACAATGGTGTATATTTCAGGGACTAAACTACCAATGGTTCATTTGCCAATAGTATATGTTCCAGGGGATAGGCTACCAGTGGTTCATTTTCTAATGTTTTATGTTTCAGGGGCTAAACTACCAATGGTTCATTTTCCAATGGAGTATGTTTCAGGGGCTAAACTACCAATGGTTCATTTGCCAATAGTATATGTTACAGGGGCTAAGCTACCAGTGTTTCATTTTCTAATGTTTTATGTTTCAGGAGCAAAACTACTAGTGGTTCATTTGCCAATGTTGAAAGTTTCAGTGGCAAGCAAGCAGTGGTTCATTTGACAATGGTGTATGTTTCAGGGTCTAAGTTACCAGAGATTCATTTGCTAATGTTTTACGTTTCAGGGGCTAAACTACCAATGGTTCATTTGCCAATAATATATGTTCCAGGGGCTAAGCTAGCAGTGGTTCATTTACCAATGGTGTATGTTTCAGGGGCTAAACTACCAGTGGTTCATTTGCAATAGTATATTTTCCAGGGGATAAGCTACCAGTGTTTCATTTTCTAATGTTTTATGTTTCAGGGGCTAAGCTACCAGTGGTTCATTTGCTAATGTTGTATGTTCCAGGGGCTAAACTACAAGTGGTTCATTTCCTAATGTTGTATGTTCCAGGGGCTAAACTACCAGTGGTTCATTTGCCAATGGTGTAAGTTTCAGTGGCAAGCTACCAGTAGTTCATTTGACAATGGTGTATGATTCAGGGACTAAACTACCAATGGTTCATTTGCCTATAGTATATGTTCCAGGGGCTAGGCTACCAGTGGTTCATTTGCTAATGTTTTATGTTTTAGTGTTTAAACTACCAGTGGTTCATTTGCCAATGATGTATGTTTCAGAGGCTAAACTACCAATTGTTCATTTGCCAATAGTATATATTCCAGGGGCTAAACTACCAGTGATTCATTTGCCAATTGTATATGTTCCAAAGGCTAAGCTACCAGTGTTTCATTTGCTAATGTTTTATGATTCAGGGGTTAAACTACCAGTGGTTCATTTGCCAATGGTGTAAGTTTCAGTGGCATGCTACCAGTGGTTCATTTGACAATGGTGTATGTTTCAGGGGCTATTCTACCAGTTGTTCATTTGCCAAAATTATATGTTCCAGTGGCTAAGCCACCAGTGTTTCATTTGCTAATGTTTTATGTTTCGGGGGCTAAACTACCAATGGTTCATTTGCCAATAATATATGTTCCAGGGGCTAGGATACCAGTGGTTCATTTTCTAATGTTTTATGTTTCAGGGGCTAAACTACCAGTGGTTCATTTGCCAATGGTGTATGATTTAGGGGCTAATCTACCAATGGTACATTTGCCAATAGTATATGTTCCAGGGGCTAAGCTACCAGTGGTCCATTTTCTAATGTTTTATGTTTCAGTGGCTAAACTACAAGTGGTTCATTTGCCAATGGTATATGTTTCAGGGGCTAGACTACCAGAAGTTCATTTGCCAATGGTGTATGTTTCAGGGGTTAAGCTACCATCGGTTCATTTTCTAATGTTTTATGTTCCTGGGATTAAACTACCAGTGGTTCATTTGCCAATGGTGTATGTTTCAGAGGCTAAACTACTAGTTGTTCATTAGCCAATGGTGTATGTTTCAGAGGCTAAGCTATCAGTGGTTCATTTGCTAATGTTTTATGTTTCAGGGGCTAAACTGCCAGTGATTCATTTGCCAATGCTATATGTTTCAGGGGCTATACTACCAGTAGTTCATTTGCCAATGGTGTATGTTTCAGGGGTTAAGCTACCAGTGGTTCATTTTCTAATGATTTATGTTCCAGGGGCTAAACTACCAGTGGTTCATTTGCCAATGGTGTATGTTTCAGAGGCTAAACTACTAGTGGTTCATTTGCCAATGGTGTATGTTTCAGAGCCTAAGCTACCAGTTGTATATTTTCTAATGTTTTATGTTCCAGGGGCCACAATACCAGTGGTTCATTTTCTAATGTTTTATGATCCAGGGGCTAAACTACCAGTGGTTCATTTGACAATGGTGTATGTTTCAGAGGCTAAGCTACCAGTGGTTCATTTTCTAATGTTTTTGTTCCAGGGGCTAAAACACCAGTGGTTCATTTGCCAATGGTGTATGTTTCAGGGGCTAAGCTACCAATGGTTCATTTGCCAATAGTATATGTTCCAGGGGCTAGGCTACCAGTGGTTCATTTGCTAATGTTTTATGTTTCAGGGGTTAAACTACCAGTGGTTCATTTGCCAATGGTGTAAGTTTCAGTGGCAAGCTACCAGTAGTTCATTTGACAATGGTGTATGTTTCAGGGACTAAACTACCAATGGTTCATTTGCCAATAGTATATGTTCCAGGGGCTAGGCTACCAGTAGTTCATTTTCTAATGTTTTATGTTTCAGGGCCTAAACTACCAGTAGGTCATTTTCCAATGGTGTATGTTTCAGGGCTAAACTACCAATGGTTCATATGCCAATAGTATATGTTCCAGGGGCTAAGCTACCAGTGTTTCATTTTCTAATGTTTTATGTTTCAGGGGCTAAACTACCAGTATTTCATTTTCTAAAGTTTTATGTTTCAGGGGCTAAACTACCAGTGGTTCATTTGCCAATGTTGTAAGTTTCAGTGGAAAGCAAGCAGTGGTTCATTTGACAATGGTGTATGTTTCAGGGTCTCAGTTGCCAGTGATTCATTTGCTAATGTTTTTATATTTCAGGGGCTAAGCTACCAATGGTTCATTTGCCAATAATATAAGTTCCAGGGGCTAAGCTACCAGTGGTTTATTTACCAATGGTGTATGTTTCAGGGCTAAACTACCAGTGGTTCATTTGCTAATAGTATATGTTCCAGGGGCTAAGCTACCAGTGTTTCATTTTCTAATGTTTTATGTTTCAGGGGCTAAGCTACCAGTGGTTCATTTGCTAATGTTGTATGTTCCAGGGGCTAAACTACCAGTGGTTCATTTGCCAATGGTGTATGTTTCAGTTGCAACCTACCAGTGGTTCGTTTGACAATGGTGTATGTTTCAGGTGCTCAGCTACCAGTGGTTTATTTGACAATGGTGTATGTTCCAGGGACTAAGCTACCAGTGATTCATTTGCTAATGTTTTATGTTTAAGGGGCTAAACTACCAGTGGTTCATTTGCTAATTTTTTATGTTTCGGGGGTTAAACTACCAGTGGTTCATTTGCCAATAGTGTAAGTTTCAGTGGCAAGCTACCAGTGGTTCATTTGAAAATGGTGTATGTTTCAGGGGCTATTCTACCAGTGGTTCATTTGCCAATATTATATGTTCCAGGGGCTAAGCTACTAGTGTTTCATTGGCTAAGGTTTTATGTTTCAGGGGCTAAACTACCAATGTTTCATTTGCCAATAGAGTATGTTCCAGGGGCTAGGCTACCAGTGGTTCATTTTCTAATGTTTTATGTTTCAGGGGCTAAGCTACCAGTGGTTCATTTGCTAATTTTTTATGTTTCGGGGGTTAAACTACCAGTAGTTCATTTGCCAATAGTGTAAGTTTCAGTGGCAAGCTACCAGTGGTTCATTTGACAATGGTGTATGTTTCAGGGGCTATTCTACCAGTGGTTCATTTGCCAATATTATATGTTCCAGGGGCTATGCTACCAGTGTTTCATTGGCTAAGGTTTTATGTTTCAGGGGCTAAACTACCAATGTTTCATTTGCCAATAGAGTATGTTACAGGGGCTAGGCTACCAGTGGTTCATTTTCTAATGTTTTATGTTTCAGGGGCTAAGCTACCAGTGGTTCATTTGCCAATGGTGTATGTTTCAGGGGCTAAACTACCAATGGTACATTTGCCAATATTATATGTTCCAGGGGCTAAGCTACCAGTGGTCCATTTTCTAATGTTTTATGTTTCAGGGCTAAACTACCAGTGGTTCATTTGCCAATGGTATATGTTTAAGGGGCTAAACTACCAGTGGTTCATTTGCCAATGGTGTATGTTTTAGGTGTTAAGCTACCAGTGGTTTATTTTCTAACGTTTGATGTTTCAGGGGCTAAACTACCAGTGGTTCATTTGCCAATGGTGTATGTTTCAGAGGCTAAACTACTAGTGGTTCATTAGCCAATGGTGTATGTTTCAGAGTCTAAGCTACCATTGGTTAATTTTCTAATGTTTTATGTTCCAGGGGTCAAACTACGAGTGGTTCATTTTCTAAGGTTTTATGTTCCAGGGGCTAAACTACCAGTGGTTCATTTGTTAATGGTGTAGGTTCCAGGGGCTCAGCTATCAGTGGTTCATTTTCTAATGTTTTATTTTCCAGGGGCTAAACTACCAGTGGTTCATTTGCCAATGGTGTATGTTTCAGGGGCTAAGCTACCAATGGTTCATTTGCCAAGAGTAAATATTCCAGGGGCTAGACTACCAGTGGTTCATTTGCTAATGTTTTATGTTTCAGGGGTTAAACTACCAGTGGTTCATTTGCCAATGGTGTATGTTTCAGAGGCTAAACTAAAAATTGTTCATTTGCCAATAGTATATGTTCCAGGGGCTAAGCTACCAGTGATTCATTTGCTAATATTTTATGTTTCAGGGGCTAAACTACCAGTGGTTCATTTGCCAATGGTGTATGTTTCAGGGGCATAACTACCAATGGTTCATTTGCCAATAGTATATGTTCCAGGGGCTAAGCTACCAGTGGTCCATTTTATAATGTTTTATGATTCTGGGGTTAAACTACCAGTGGTTCATTTGCCAATGGTGTATGTTTCAGGGGCTAAGCTACCAATGGTTCATTTACCAATAGTATATGTTCCCGGGCTAGGCTACCAGTGGTCCATTTTCTAATGTTTTATGTTTCAGGGGCTTAACTACCAGTGGCTCATTTGCCAATGGTGTATGTTTCAGTTCTAATCTACCGGTGGTTCATTTGGCAATGGTGTATGTTTCAGGGACTAAGCTACCAGTGATTCATTTGCTAATGTTTTATGTTTCAGGGGCTAAACTACCAGTGGTACATTTGCCAATGGTGTATGTTTCAGGGGCTCAGCTACCAGTGGTTCAGAATCTCACAATGTTGGATGTTTAAGGCTTAAGCTAACAGTGATTCATTTGCTAATGGTATATGTTTCAATGGCTAAGATACCAGTGGTTCAGAATCACAATGTTGGATGTTTCAGAGGATACTCTATTAGTGGTTTATAGTTTGCTAATTCTAGATGCTCTAAGGTCCAAGCAACTAGTGGTTCATTATTTGCTTAGGTTGGATGCTACAGTGACTAAACCCCTTCTAGCATGCTATAAAATTATATAGCATAATTTTAATGAGATTGACGCCATATGCAGATTAAATAGTTGGGGATCATCAGTGAATTAATTGATGAAATAAATCAAACACTAATCACTGTTTTACTACTTGGCAAATATTAGAAAAAACTGGGTATACAAGATGACGGTATATACAATCTACATATACTTTTATAAGACCTATGTGTCAGTTAAAAGAAACCAATTATGTGCAATTTTAATTAAGTTTGGGATACTCAAAAAACCTGTCGTATGTCTGAGTGATACAAGTGGAAGGGTCTGGGTTGGATGGCACTGATCAGATACTTTAGAAATATATGAGTATAATACTTTTCCAATAACTTTTTAATCAAGCCTTAAAGTATGCTATTAGGGTAATGCTAGAGAGTAAGATAAGTTAACTTTATTTGGTAATAGTAAAGAATATGTTTCAAGAAATGCAGATATTGTTATATTAGAGGCTAGTAAAGAAATAGTTTTAGAAGTGAACGCTAATAAGACATAGTACATGGTCACACGGAGAAAACATATTGAGGAAGATAATCTAAAGATTACTACGAACAGCCCATCATTTGACAGGGTTAGTGAGATTAAATATTTAGGATACTATTTTAACTAGCAATAGCACAATAAAAGTGGAAATTAGGAAAATAATACAGTGAAGAAATGTCAGTTAGTAGGTTCTTGACATCCTGACTGCTTTTCAGGAATTTAACACTCAGAATATACAAAACATTAATTTACCGGTTACTTTCTATGGATGTGAAACGTATTCCCTTAACTTACACGACAAAAAAAAGTATGTTCTAAAATAAGGTGTTTAAGAAGATATTGGGTCAAAAAATTGATGAGTCATTGAAGAGTGAAAGAGGTTACATAATGTTGATTTACTTACCCTGTACTCATCATAAGATATTGCTAGAGTAATCCAGTTTCTCATATTACGGTGGGCAGGATATATCGAGTATACCTTTTTTCTATTAATCATTTCCCACATCCAATCTTTTAATTCCAAACTTTACAGATTTTAAGGTTTATATATGGTTGTCCTCTTTACAAACATGGCAAATTTAAATTTTATTCCACACTGAAAAGAAGATATCATAATTTTGGAAAGGTTTTAGGCTCTTTAGTAACGCCTTCCTCTCCCAACTCAAATTCTTTTAGCTACTATATTCCCATTTTGAAGCTTTAATATCTATTTGATTATCTTATAATATGGTTTATTTACATGATTACCTAATTTAAATTCTAAAATAATAAACTTCTAAGCTACTAATAAGCCTCAACTTTGAAATCCGATGTGTTCAGACGTAATTTGGATATATAAGGAGGTCAATTGACTTGCCTGTCAAACATCCATTTTAAATCACATTAAAATGTTTTTACAGTTTAAGGAAATATTAAGGAAACGCTAACTGTTTCTTTATTTTAAAATTTATGGATTATACCCCAATAGTTGTTTGTGGTGGTTCGTATCAGCATAATATATTTCAATCTTCTACCACACTAAAAAGCAATTTATTATTTTAGTTTTGAGAATTTTGAAACCTCTAATTTCACCGTCCCTCTTTCTAAATAGTAAATATCTAACTCAGTTAAATGAATAATCTCTCTACGTGCCTGTTAAATTTAAATTGTTTTTCATACCTGAATGTTTAAAATATTAAAATGAGTTTGGTTATCTGGAGTTACCCTCCTACTTTTCTGCTAAAGTAAAATTTTCTACTATTGCTAAAAATATATTTGTTATCTCTCTCCTATCTCTCCCTCCCCATTATTTCCCAAAGTCACAATTAGACATTAAACATTTTCAGACCCTAATATTTATTAGGGGAGGTATTTGTACTTGCCTGCCAAATTTACTTTAGTTTTTGAAATTTTGAGCAACCTCGGCCCCATTTCTACAACTCGGTCTTATAAATTTCTATTTTTAAGATTATTTAGTTATCTAGAACTGTATTTCTACCTGCGTGCCAAATTTTAAATTTTTAACTCATTTACAATCTTCCATTTCACAGAGCCCAATCTTGATTTTTTTTATTATATGGAAGCCATATATCTACTTTAATCCTCTCCACTCTCTTAGAGGATGGAAATGGTAAAACCTTTAAAACAGTCTCACCCAATTCAAGAATGAATCTTTAATTTTAAATTTCAAGGTATCATGTCCATTGGTTAACAAGATATATAAGGGAATATTAAAAGTTTTAACCCCCCTTTTCAAGGCTTGAAGGTCAAATTTTGGAGAACCCCATCTTACATCTTGTCTAGCGCTTAAATGGCACCTTGAATCAAAATTTTAAGTTTTCTGGCCCAAGGTTAGGATTAATACGGTGATGAGTGAGGGATCGAGTGGACTTAGCCCTTTATATACTGTAATAAACGGGATACTAATATAAATACAATTACACATTTTTTAACGGGACTGGTTGTATGGATACGATAGTAATATTTTTACTTATTTCATTGTGGCAACATGAGTTTCCAGTTTCCAGATTACGGGCTTCCTATTAAAATTGAATTGTACATTATATTCATAGAGACTAATCATTTTCCATTAAGTTTATTACGTCAGTCACACAATAGATCTAAAAATTAAATCAAATAATACACGAGATGCACCCTCAGGTCCCTAAATACGTATACAGTCTTATTTTTCTAAGGTTCTTGGTTTTGGAGTTACTCACATGATAAATTCAACTTACATGTTTGTAAGAAAGGACAGGGCGTTAGTATGAGGGTTAGGAATGGTGGGAAGATAAATAATGGGATTTAATAAGATCGCTTAGTTCTTTGGTTGACCTTTTCTAATATGGAATAGCTTATTATTTAATGCTCGCAGTAACTGTACTAAATACTTTTTGTGGAAATTCCTGTGTTTTCCCTGTTGTTTTAAGGAAAAATATGTTTCTGTTTCTCCTCAATTTTCCAGTTGTGTGTGTGGCAACATTGTTTTATAATTACCTCCTTAAATTTCTGTTGACATTCTCTCTGTCAAGCTAACTGAGCCTTTTTTATGTTTTTATTTATCTTTTTTGTCACTCTTCTTTGGTTACTCAACTCTTTTATTATATGTCAACCTCGTTTTTTAGTTCCCTGTGACTTATCCAATTTTATAGTGCCTCCTCAGGAATATGGCTTACGCTTAACGTATTGGTAGCGGAAAATGTTTATTTTTTTGTCTCTCGGTGACCATTTAGTTAATCTTCCATTCCTTCCTCCCTTTTTACTAACATACACGCTTTATTATTATAAGCACCAAGCCCTTTTACAGTATACGAATGAGCTCTTGAAGCTGTTAGCCAAACTTCCAAAAATGTCTTATAAACAAAATTACAATTATTGATAGGTCTGAAAGTTTTCTCCTTCAAATAATATAGTTTAGTTATAAACAGGAGTTTTTTTTAACTTTGTGTACAGTAGTAGACATAGTGGTGATTTGGTCCACAAAGATAGCTAGATAAAAATAGGGTTGCCTTTAATCAGAGAAACGCCAAATAGGAACAGAAAACGTAATATATTATCTGTCGATTATTGATACTTTAATATTTTTATATTATTAATTTTTATGCCATTCTTTGAATGTATTCTGTTTGTCATTTTTTTTAAACAATTTAGATTCTTTCTTAATTGTAGCTGATCTGTAGGCCCGTCATAATTTAATAAATCCCTAAGGGATTTATGTGCATTCCATTGTATGTCTGTATATTTGTTTCCAGTAAACTAAAAAGGTACTCAATGATTGCATCTTCTGTTGTGCTTCAGTGGATATAAGAAGATATATACCATCACGCTATCACATCAGCGAGTGAATTATTGTCGAAGAAACCCGGGTGTAAGCAGTGAACATAAGACAAAGCTGATGCTGCGAGTAGATAAAATATAATCACGTGATATGAGTTAGTGAAGGGAGAGTGAGGAGGATTCCGTGATTATTCGTGATTTTATTCATATGCACAAACAAACTTTGCTTTGGACTAAGTTTCATTATCTTCAAGGTTGTCGAATGTGTTGATGTATTCTTTAATATGAGCGAGGCCGCGTGCAAAATTAGTATATTATAAGGTATAATTCATGCATGATAAGTCACAATATCTTAGAAGAAAATTCCACCATGGATTGAATTATCTTTCCTACTGATTCCTACATAGGAGACTACAGCCACAACATTTCCTGGATGGGTGTTAAGAAGCTGAGATCAAAACTCATGTCGAAACATTTCGTCAAAGCAACCATTTTTAAGTGGCCTTAATTCGAGTATACACAAATGTTACCCTAAAATAAGATAACCATCATAGTGCCTACAAAAATATGGCTTTTAAATTAATAAATAATCCATCAAATAGAATTTTAGAATATATTCAAGATGGTGGAAATTGAAGTAATCATAGAGACACACCCCACTGCCCTAACTATATACCATCTCGGCAATAACCATTACAAACTCACAATATAGGTTTTTCATTTTCTCTTAGTGTTAAAGCTGTTACAATTTATTCAAACTACATTCCTCATATTTACATTCTAGGATTAAATCTTTAATAACCATTTATTTTCAAAGCTATTATAAAATACATATCAAGAAACGAGGCCCGCAGTCTCCGACAAAAAACTTGTCAGCGCCGGTTGAATGTTAAATACTGACCCGCTAAACAGGGAAGAAATACAAGTTGTAGACCAACAGGCGCTCTTTGTATTCCGCATTTAATTTGTGATAGAATTAGAAAATTGAGGATTTACAGAACACTTCATATACCCTGAAAAATATCGGTTCCCAACTTGATGTATTACACTAAAATCTCACATTATAGGTTACTACATGATTTATCCATCAAGATAATACTTAAATAAATGGTCCTGTTGACGACTTAAAAATCGGGCTTCAAATCCCAATAGCTTATACTGTGGGTGTTTTTCCCTGAATAGTATTACACTTTCCTTCCATGAAAATATGGGTAGATTAGCTCTAAAAATGCGTATTTACTCATTCCTACCTTATTAGGCTAATGAACGAATATGCGTATACCCTTAACGGGTAGTAAGACGCAGCGATACAAATAAAAGCGGGTAGTATTTCAGCGCAGGCGTAGTATATATTTCAACCCCCCTGACAGGTAGTGGTCTTACCTTGACCTATTACATTATGGCCATATCTTATAAGTTGCATTAAAAGCTAATCTGTCAGCGTAAGATTGCTAATTTGACCTGCTTAGGTGTTCGAATGGTCTAAGGTGGTGACCTGGCGGTCTAGGGGTAAGGTGTCAGACTTCTATGCTGGCGGCCGGGGTTCAATCCTCGGTCCCGGCAAAGATTTATCTGATTACCAAACCCTTCCTTCACCTCTGACAAGACATCTTGTGAATGTGAGGAATGCCAGGCCTCCACCGTGGTTCGGATTCCACGTTAAATTGTAGGACCTTCATTTCATCTCACAATCACCCTACCATTACACATTAGCGTAAGTGCGTATTACCCGAACGGGTAGTAAGACGCGGTGCTAATAATAATAATAATAATAATGGTCTAAGATTTTATGCGTCACTCTCGCAATAGACTGAACTGTTGATGACAAGGAAATCGATGATTGAAACCCATTTGGATGTGTTGAAGATGGTTTTCCTCCTTTTCCTCAAAGTAAATGTGGGCATACTAAGTTTATATTCAACTCTCCTCATCCCTAGCCCATTAGTGTAATTTATACATATACGTGTAACTTGAACAAATAGTAAGACGTGGGAATAAAAACAACACTTATACTTGTTAGTGTAGATTAAGGCCCGTGTGTAATAACAAAGCTGAGTGAATCAGAAGTTGTATCTGAGTAAAAGGTGCATTGAGTTTCAGGAAAGGCGAGTATATTTACAACGGGAATGGTAGTAAATGACAGAAAGAGCTACCGGATCTTATCTCATGTCTTCTTTCGCCAAAGCATGATCCGCAAGAGAAGATATTAAGTTTTTTTCCCTTTTGACATTCAGAACTTTCACAACAAACAGTCTGTTTTAAGTGTAAACATTTTTATATTAATGAAACATTTATTTATGAAAATAACTGTTTGGATGTTTATATTTTATGGAAGTGACATTTGTGGTTTACTTAAAATGTTTGTAAACAAGATCTTCTAAAGTGTCTACGTTCGAATCATAAATTAATATGGTAAACCAAATTGAATGAAGACAGTTGATGACGTAATATAAACAGTATTTAGTTGTGTTTAGTGCATATATTAACAAAAAAAAAATGTTTTATTCTGTAATCCCTAAGCTCCAAACTAGAGGGATTCAATACATAAATATAAATAACATCTACAGTTAAAGAAAAATGAAATAGAATATAGAGGAGCGCGCAGAGTGAATATCCTAAAGTTGTGAGTTATAAAATGCTGGACATTTAGCATGTCACTCTTGTGAGTAGCGGGAAACAACGGTCCACCTTCACAGGTTGCCTAACATATAAATATATAAAAAGGTCGAAGGCTAATCCCTCGCACCTTTTCTAGACATAGGGATAATATGGCGTAATTATGTAATAGAATAAATTCAAGTCTTAGAATCTTTTAGATTTTATTTATGCCACTTTATTAAATAATAAGCATATTATTTGAAGAGCATTTAATAATTCAGTTATATATATATTATCCAATAAAAACATTGTTCCATAAATATTTACTCTTTTCCTTCTAATCATTACGTTATTTATTATGTACCCTAAACATACTACGCAAGTACAAATATTGATGCATAACATTAATTTAATATGATCATACGTCATACAGTAAATGATGTCTCCTAACTAACACATTTTTGATGTTGTTGCGAAAATGCCACATGTTACTAAAAGTTTTAGTTCCATCAAAACTACCTAATGTCAATACCATTCAACTTTAGCGCTAATAACCTACTAGCATAACTCACAATAGCCTTCGCCTATGTCCTAAACAAGGATTATAGTAATATTATAAATATCGAGGATATTTCCTAACATTACTCCTTTAAGTTTGTTTATTTGTTACTATTTTGGCACAAAATAGATATTAACAAAACTATCCTAAAAATAACAATCGAGAAAATAGTAAAAAAAATATAAAGTTAAGTTGATCTATATAATAATCTAGTGCAATACTCCATTCTACTAATATTGAAAATCTCGGCACCATATTTCAAACACTTTCCCACCTTAATGTTTACCAAACCCAAAATGCCACATTTGCAATAGAGACGAAATAAAGTTAATTTTTAGACTTTCAATCATTATGGATAATATTGAAAAGTTCTGATCTAACAACACTCTCAAATTTTCATATTTACTACACTTATCTAACCTAAATACTACTGAGAAACAAATAAAGTTAATTGATTGAGTATAATTTTCGCGCATAATGCCTAATATCCATAACACAGAAAATGTCTGACTTTACAATACTCTCATTATAAAGTAAATCAAAAGACGAAGATTTACGCAAATACATTTATAATTAAATTTGATAAAAGATCTAAAAAAGAATTTTGACTAGTTCCCATAATTTATATTTAAAGCGAAATTGGATTTTATTCTTACATTAACATAATATGTCCGGTACGCCGACGCTTAGTCCTACATGGTCGCAGCCAAGTCCAAGAGTGACGTCTTCCTCGACGGATGGTCTTTTATATGGCACACTCATCGAACAGGATAGGCACAAAGTAAGGGGGCGCGCCGGCAGAAGAACATTCTATATTATTCTGGCAAAGCCTGGCAGTTTCCATCTTCTTCTCGTTTCTTGAAGTTGGGCGGATTGATCATGGTAGCGGTGGTGCCGGGCTCTAGTGGCGAGAGGCGGAACTTGGCTCAGTCTTGGCAGTTGTTCGCTTGTGGTTCGTGTAGTCGGATGTTTGTTTGCGTAAGGTGCTCGGCAAAATTAGTGGTATTGGGTAAGTGATGTTTATATTTGACTGTCCCCATTCTGTTGACTTGGAGCAATAATTGCTACAATTCTTAAACTAATATTTGTTTAATGACTCGTTCTTCTAAGTTATAAAAACACATTTGTTTACTAAGAAGGTATATGAACTATTATATTACTTTTTAATTTAACCCGAAAGGTTAGTAGGACACGCTGATAAAAAAATCATTTAATGCAACATATCAACATATCTTGTCACAGCCATGAAACCAAAAAACATAATAATCTTTATAATATATTTTTTCCTTTCAATAAGATATGAAAAAGCCAATTAAACACTAATCCTTGAATTTCTTTTAAGTTTTTTATCAATAGAATTAAGATATAAGGTATAAGAATCAAATAGCCGAAGCTATTATGTATGCATTTAGTGAGGGATCACTCCACACATATATCATATTCTGAAAATTGAAAAATTACACCTGGACACGGCAATCTAACCCTGGACCTTTGGCTATCCAGGATTCGTCTCATACCCAGGGTCATTCTTCACTCATATTTTAAGGCAGAGAGTCTATAATGGACTTAAGAAAATCGTCGGTTACAAAATGTGTTATTTCTAATATCACGAGCTATCTGATACCCCAGCCATCTGCGACCCGTTAGTTGGCTTATGTGCATGTACAATTATTATTATTATAATTGTTTGGGATGCATCTTATTAAGAATCAAATATCCTAAGCTATTATGTATACACATTTTTAGAATATGATATATGTCATTGTGGCAAACATTTCGTGAATAGTTATACACCCAAAGTTTGAACCGACACCAAAGGCAATCCATATTTCATCTGGAGGTAATTTTACTAATTTTATGAATTAATTCAGTACTACTACATCAGTGTCAACGTTACGTACCGTAAAATTCTCACACCCTTTTTGCACATCATCTGCCAAATTCAAAAATATACGAATATCTGCCTCCTCTTGCGAACATGAGACTACGCGGGCTAAGTAGGGTTCCACAGGAAAGCAAAATACTCTACTTCCATATGATGCATAAAGTTCCTTCTTCCCTGCTAAAATCCATGGCGTTACTGTCATGAGAACAGACTATCTTAAGTGATGGTCCAATGAATATCTCAAAGGTTAGGAGTGTGTCTCTTTTCTGTATATGTGCCCTCAGAACAAGAATCGTGGGAAGCAATCTGTTCTTTAGTCTGGTTGTGTGAGAAAAACGTTTATTGGTAGATAGACTTATCTGCTCCAGTCTCTCCTTGTGCATCTGAGTGGTATCTACCAATTTGAAGACAGGAGTGGTGTTTTCATCACTATTCATGTCCTTCAGGAATGCTACTAGCTTATCAAAGGCCATACCATGAAGGCAAGAATCATTTCCGGCATTGCCTTAGAATGCAGCCAGTCTGGATCTGTTTAACATTGAACTGACAGTATAGATTGTACTTAGGCTAAATGGCCATAATATCTTCTTCTGCAAGCTTGGCCAACAAAGTGGTGTCCTCCTGTTCAAGGGCACACCTACGCACATTTGCGTTCATCTTGTACGTTCATAATTCAGGTAGGTCTGAAGAGCCAGCTGAACAATTGAAGGAAAAGCAAGTAAGCTCTGTGGACTATGAATGGCTGTGAGCAGATCACGTGTGCACACAAGAGGTTCTTGGTTGGCATGGTTAATTTGTAGTTAATTCCCTATAACTTTGCTCCTTAAACGCTTTTTGGTTAAACTTCAACCGGCATTTCTTTTGCCACTGAGCTTTGTGTGCCTTAAAAGTGAATTCTGTGACATTCCCGTCGTTCAATATTTCCAGTTTTAGGTCCATTGGCTTATTCTGAAGTGTCTGCAAATTGAGGTCTTCCACCAAGGATGCATAGCCACTACCAATGGGCTGTTTAGTTGATCTGAGTGGACACACTAATGATTCATATGTTATCTTGGTAAATGACACGGATTTTCCATTTAGTTCTTGGGATAGTTTGGATTACTTGGATGTAGAGGGTTGGGTAGGGTCCTTCAGGATATAATACTTCGATATGTTAGTGAGTAAACCAAAACCTTATCATTAATACAGTAGAGGGGAATCTGAATCACAAAAACAAACATAGCCACCATATGGATACAGAATTGTGCATATACTGCATACGAAAATTCACTTTTTATACAAGGATTTTGAAATTCACCATAATAATTCACTGAATTATAGAAATTCACAAATTAACACTATCAAAAGACCTCAAAGGTGTCACAAAATTAATAGGTATTCCTAAATTATTAGTAAATGACCCCTCACATGCCTTTCTACACTATATGCTTCTTAAGTTAAGCATATTTAAACATTAAGCCTTGTGGAGTGGCGGCCATATTGGATTTGACCTCTTACTATCCTCAGAGGTCAAATCTGACTTCCCTCCTCATCTATATATATAATCACTTTGGTATATACTAGCTATAGTAGAAATTTCATACTTTTATAATAAAATTCACAATCGGTCTGGTCAGCAGATCTACTATTACTAAACATCTATAAACATGATTTTTTTTTAAAATTAGAGTTTAGAAAAATTGTATGAACATGTTGAATTTTCTCATTTTTAAATATAGTAAACGCTTTAGGTCATAATTTTGAGATTACAAGAAACTTATCTAGCACATTGGTTTAAAAATTCCTGCTTGGTTTATTATCAAGTGCAGGGGTTTCAATTCTAATAATATATATATCTTTTCTTGCCTTTATATTTTGATTCACATTATTATTATTATTATTATATATTATTATTATTATTATTATTATTATTATTATTATTATTATATTATTATTATTATTATTATTATTATTAGAGAATGAAAACATTCAATGCTTTGAAAAGCAACAATGTATAAACAAAAGAAACATGTGTATACACAGCCGCACCATACACGACTTGTACGTGTATCAAATAACATATACTTGGGTAATACAAATCAGTGATGTTTTATTTACAACCCACCTAGGTTGCGTGATTGGCTAATGCACTGATTTCGTGTTAAGCTAGACTGCCGAGAACGTGGAGTTTGAGATTCGAATCTCACTCAGGTGAACTGGGGGTGGGTTTTCCTAAATGGTTTTCCACTATCCCTCCACGCAAATGTGGGTCCACTTTATCTAAATTTAATCTTCCCAATTCCTAACACATTAGCGTAATTAGTATTAAGCGTAAAACCCGAATGGGTATTAATACGCGGTGCTAAGCATTATAAATATTATATTTACTACAAGAGCACCAGGTTTGCTGGAAAGCACTGGTTCTTCATCAGAGGGCCTCTCGTTGGATGAGAACAGAAAGGATGGCAGCATATTCTGTTCTTGACTAAACGAGGGTGCAGGGGTGGGATTGAGGTTAGTGGGATGAAGGATACGTTGGGGGGTGAGTATGACGCTGGTTAGGGTGGGGGTGACGTTGGGGTGGGGATAGGAGGGACACAGCCTGAGGTGATGGGGTAATGGGCTTGGAAGTGACATTGGAGAGGTGAGGATGACGCTGGTGGGGTTTATGGGGTGTGACGCAAAGGTTGGGGTAGGGTGATGGGGTGTGATGCACGGGTAGGAGTAGGGTGACGTTGGTTGGGATGGGGGTGACTTTGGGGCGATAATGGGGGTGGTGGAGATTGTTGGGATATAAGTTGAGGTTGTGGGAAAGATGGTAAGGGGGGGGGGGGTCATGTTGGGTAGGTAGGGTGACGTTGGTGGATGGGTGACTTTGGGGTGTAATGGGTGGTGAGATTGTTGGATTAAGTTGAGGTTGTGGAAGGATGGTAAGGGGGGGGGGTCGTTGTTGGGTAGGAGTAGGTGTTGTTGTGATTGGTAGGAGACAGGCTGGGGTGTTGGGGATGATTCTGAAGTGGGGTGATGGATTTCGAAATGACGTTGGTGGGGTGGGGATGACGCTGTTTGGGGTTATGGGTGGTGGAAGCTGGGGTGCGGGTTGGGTGACGCTGGTTGAAGTGGGGGTAGCGCGGGTGCTGCCATTAGTTTTGGCATCAATTTGATCCTAGATTCTAAATAATAATGTCATAGATAGTCATAGTCCTATTCCAGTAACACCGCTATAATGTTTCCTTTGTGGAAACTGTACTCCATACATGCAATTTCACGAAGGTGTTTGCTCTATTTTATCGCAATTACAAGGATTACATGACCCTTTAATAAACATATTAATTTTGGATTATCTTTGTGAAGGACGCATAATACATACCAATATTGAGTTCTATATATTGTGTGTAAAATCTAAATGTTTCCACTTTCTATGCCTTCTAAAGTGTACAGTGTTCCTGCGCAACTACTAACTAAAGTGTACAGTGTTCCTGCGCAAATACTAAAGCAGTAGGACCAATGTGTTTCATTTTGCGGTACAACTGTTATAAATTAATATCCTCTGGCGTTGCAGTTGCAGATATTACATTGTGTGGAGGCAAAGAGCGTCGCTTATGAACTACACTTACCAACAAGTTACGAGGGGCAACAAGTCGGAGAATGTACACAGCAGTACAGAGCTACTAGCTGACGTTACGCTGCATTACACTCCGTTAATTCCCAACTTTATAAGATTAATTACAACAACAAAAAATATAGCAAAATTATTAAGAATTTTTACCCAGTAGACAAGCAAACAAATGCTTCAGTCTTGTCTGGTATAGTTAGCCAGTGATGAAAGGCTGGGGATCAAATCTTGGCAGGATGGTGGTGATTTTAATTTAATGATACATCGCTGGTCACGTTGTCTAATGCGTCACTCTTGGGCTAGACGAGCTTGGATCCTGGTAAAGTATGATGGCTTCCCACTCTCTCCTAGGAAAAAGCAGGATATATTTAATGTAAAATTCTACCTTCCTTTCGCTGCTCCATTAGCGTAATTAACGTGAAAGGATAGTGAGATGCAAACGGTGACCCGCACTGTTGAGAACATGAACTAAATGTCAAAATCTAATAATAATATATCTGAGATGTGATATAAGAGTTCGGAATTCAAGTCATGGCCTGGTTTACTGAAGAGTAATAACAAAAATGTTTCTCACTTTCCCTACAAACAAATTTGGTTACATTTTTTCAATTACATTCAATTAGTTTAATTAAATACATATATCTTGATCAATTTGTTAAACGTAGTACAAAAGGCCAACTAGATTATTTATCAATCTTATTCCAAACAAATTAGAGAATATGCATTGGTGATAATTGGGATTAAATGTCATGCTAATCAAAGTGGGGAATGTTGGCCTTGAAACCCATTTGTGTATATGGAGACAGTTTTTCAAAATCTTTCTCCACTCTCCCGTCAATAAAATGCGGTTACACTTACTCACATTCTTGACTTTCTCATCTTTAACCCACTATTGTAGGTTTTTGGTTAAACCAAAAGAGTAGGAAGATGCAAAACAAGCAAATAACCTCTTAGAGAATATTCTCAACAAAGCTTAGCTCAACTCTTATATCTGTACAGACTAGGATTATCACTATCGGTGGGTAACTGAATTAAAAGGGGAATTACCTTAGGAACGTGTTAGGTGCATCACCTAATTGGGTAATAAGACGGGGTACTAAAATAGAGTGAATAAAATTAAGTTCATAGCGTGTTAAATAACTATGTTCAATTGAGTTTTTCTTTATCTAAATACAACAAAATAGCTTTTGCAAAAGAATTTCCGGACATCCTGAAAACTACAGCATTGCTTTAACTTGGTACTGGACGAAATATTGTTTGCCATCTGAAGAACTTGGCTTGAACATTCAGTTCTATAGTCTTTTAATTATTAAGACTATCTTATATATCAAGGGTGTTAAACAAATGTATACAAGTTAAAGAAGATTTTGTTGTTGTTGTTGTTGTTGATAAGCCATTTTAAGACTACATTTTTGATGGAATAAAGTATTTTTGCTCTATAAATAAGCCGCGTTGAGGACCTTAATAGCTATAAAATAACTATGACCTATTTTTTGAAGTTTATTGACGTTTTACTAAAAATTGATTATAGCTTCAATAAATATAGTATGATTTTTTTGATATACAGACAAAAATTTTAGAAAAGGTCCTTACTTATGTATATTTTAGGGCATAAATTTGTTATCCAAGAGAAAAATAAATGATTTGATTGATTTCCTAACAAAAATATAAAGTATTAAGTATAATTAAAACATCGCTTGGACACTCTTAGTACAAATATATTGTGACGAAAAGCAAACTTTTCAAAACATTAGCAAAATACATGGAAAGTCTATCGACCATTATTTGTAAATGCCGGGTGTTAAAGAGTAAATTTAGTTTACATTGAAACTTCCTAGTCAAAGCAAACTTCTATCCACGTAAGATATACTTGATAGCTCTCAAATTCAATTCCCATAAGAGGTTAAAGAACCTTCGAGTTGTGCTCAGTGTGTTTGGAAATACTTTTGGCTTAGCAACCTTAAACACAGAGCCTTAATATTAAATAAAAGCAGGAATTTGGGATTATGGCGTGTGTATATTATATTAATATAAAATTTATCACCATTATTTATATCTTTATAAAGATAAACTTAAATGCTGTTATGTAAGTTTGTATTTTAAGTTACATATTTATACTAATACCAAAGTGATGACGGGATCACACTATACAGTTAGCTTAGAGTTCACTTAACTTAGGGTGTTACTTGCGAGAACACCGAGAAGTTTCTCACACGTTTAGAAAACCTTAGATATTTATAAAGTAATTTGATAATTTTTAATATTGTTTTCACCAAAATGTAGGTAATGATAAACGCTCTGGTCCACAGTTGAAACTATCAAAACAAGTCTTTGTTTGATAGAGGAGGGCTTTATCTAGGTTTATAGATTTTTGTTTTAATATCAGAAGTACAAATTTTTGCGTAAAGCGTCGTTGAATTTTTAATTTTAACCTGGATATTTAAATATTATATCTGGTCAGAAACTTGCTGATAAATTTCACCAACACTTTGTTGAAAACTTTATTTAAAAATAGCAAACATCTTAAATAATGTGTAATTTCTAAGCATCCCAAAGCGTCTAAGTGCTCTTACATGTGAAGCATTTGAAAAGTTTGATGTTTTGCAGTTTGAAATTAAAACATATTTTTGGTCAAAATAAATTAAATAGTGCTTTATTACAAATATGGAGTTTAATTTTCTTCACATGGTGACCTCAACAGTTCTTGAATATATTTCAAGGGTTTCCTGGAATTTTGTGACAACTTTTTCTCTTAAATTAAAAAGTTTGTCGTCTAATGACGCTATGCTCACGACATATATTCACGAACAGGTAACATCCCCAATGTGCAGAAAATTAAACTCATTCTACTGGAGAAATATTTTATTTAATATGGCCAAAATATTTGCTATAAAAATACAAGACACTTGTATTATCTGGCATTCCCTAAATCCCCACCATAATAGTTGTTCAAGGGAGAATTAATGCACCACCCTCCCTTGTTTGTCTTACTACCCGCTCTCAGTGTCAGAAGTGGCTTTCAGAGTGAGTACGTGGCTGATTGAATTATAAGAGTACCAATCTTAAGTCACATAGCCCAACCTATTTGTGTGGTTTGTGTTGCTTTATTGTGCGGAAATAATGGTATCGTAGTGAACATAAATTGTGGATGGTGTATTGTTACTAAATTGAGTCCCGGTGATGGAAACACACGTGCAGTTGAAACCAATGTGTGATTCTGTACTTAGCTTTTAGTGAGTCTCCTGAAAAAAATGACTTGTGATTAGCTTATTGCACTTGATGAGTTGGGAAAATGATGAGAGTGAGTTGTGAAAGATGAAAACTATTAAGGAAAATTGTGAATTTTGGGTCCAAGGGAATGGTCATAGATGATTTGTGGAAGGAATGAGTTAATGGTTGGGTTTTTTATTTCGGCTAAATAAAGGATTTTTTCTATTCCAATATTTTTTACTTTCTCTTGACATCTCGGAGAGAAAGTATTGTGATCGTCAAAAAATCCAACTTGAGGTTTTGATAATTGTCGACGTTTTGAAACTCCTTCACTGTCTGCTCTAATACCCTGAAACTCCTTTACTAATGAAACTCCCTCATTCTTAACTCCATGAGCCTCTTAGTTTCCTCTTTAATGTTTAATCTGTTTCCAAGCAAAACCTAACCTTGCGACCCGCTGATTGAAACACATACATTGCACTTTGAATTACGGTTTATTGTCTGAACAGAGATATTGATATCATACATTCAAAACTGTTCTCCTGTATTTATCTGCTCGACTCCATTCACATTGCAAGCGAGCCACTTAATGAGTTACCGGTGATGGACGAGTCCCCTCTCCACATCGTTCGGTGCAGCTCTAGCGGCTGGTTTGGTAACCATACTTCAGCGCTGCGCCAGACAACTGCGCGGAGATAGAAAGGGGTGGGAGAGATCGTCGCGTTACCGCTACAGTTTCATAAATTCCTGAAACCTTAAGAGTGATTTTCGCGACGTCGTCTGTCTGACTATATCTGGGTCTAGAGCATAAAAATTTTACCGATAGAGCTTTAACATGGTATTAAGGGTTTCGGTAAGGTATTTCCTTTTGTTTGTTTATGGTATGCACACAACTTCTTAGGGAAATTTTGATTCACGTCTCGTGAACTTTAAAAGGTCCTAGCCTCTTGTTAGACATTATTTTGTACATCCAGTAAGATTCTATTGTTAGTGATTGTAGCTTAATCATCCTTAAATGCTTGGGTATTGTTTTAGTGAACAATTTGTTTTCATACAGTTAAAATTGGTTGTTTGTGTTTTGGTCGAGCTTTTAGCTTACATTACGGGAATCTTGATCATACACTGTGTTTATTTGCATTAAGTGAACATGACAGGACATGAATGACTGTTTAACCAGGGTAAACTCGTGGTTGTTTCCAGGGCAAGCAACAGAACTGTACAAGTAAATTTTTCTCTCACCCTTAATATCCGGATAGCCAACTACACACACATTGAATGAATGTTTATAAATATTGAAGTGCGAATTTGATATTGAATAACATGAAACAATTTACTACACTGAATATAAACTCTTAAGGTAGTATAGCTCTTATATGTAAACACTGTTTCTTGTTTTCTTGTGGTAAATGTTTCCCTAAAATATAATAAAAGTTTTGAAACACTGGTTTGTTGAGGTCACCAGTAGATTATTCTTGACCCTACTACACCACCTTCATAAATAAATGCAAACGAGGAAATTTGGCAACAGTTAACCAAGATAGAGCGAAAATAAGCCCTATCTTCGTGAGACTTGCTGTTCCATCAGAGGTGATATTGAGTGTAGTACAGTCCAGTAAAGCCTTGTTCTCCTTAGCAACAACCTGCAAGCTGATCTTGGATTGAACCAAATCCTCTTTTCACTTGAATTTAAGGGGACAGACAGGGGAAATATCCGTGAGCTGTTGGAAGCCTATAGCAATCCTTTCCGCTCGATAGCTCTTTCCACAGCTACTAAATGTCTTCATATCACCTCTGGGTTTAAATATTGACTGATGACCTGGAAAGCTTTTCAAGGATTTGACGTTTCTTTCGTAAAATTCTTACATCGGTATGATCCACACATTTACAGGGCTGTCTCTGTGGTAGGAGTGCTTGACTCTAAAGACCAGATTCATTTTTTTTCTTTTTTAAAGTCTCAGCATAGGTCGAGAACCAAGAGGATAAGATTATTATCAACCCCCCCACCCCTTTTGAGGAAATTTTGATTAAAATTCAATTGAGTCTCAACTTATTTTACTGTGACGTGAAAGATGATGAGTTAAAAGTAGTTCTGACTCTCTTATAAAAGAATTCCAAGAATATAATATTGTGTTCTATTGGGAATATTTATCCTATGATTTTTGAACTAAATAATTATATGGGGACAACTTATATGCTAACTTAATTCATTAAGTAATAAATCTATCATGTGTAAATATGAGTACAATGAGAAAACAATTTAATCAATAATAATTTTTCGGCCATGCCGACAATAGAATCCAAGCTTGTTAGCAAAACGTGTTAGTGGTATCTCACGGTTGTTTAATGTGAAAATAGTCCCATTTAATTCTAAGCACTCGTAAAAATAATAACAAATAAATTCCGTATCATATTTATTAAGGTGAGATGGAAGGGTATGCGAGAACAAAACCAGGACTTTTGCAGTTTTTTAAAACAAAACATCTTTTTAGTCAAAATTAATAGAATGTTCCTACAGTACAAACATAGATTTTAATTTTCTTCACATGGTGAACTCAACATTTCTTTTTTAATATCTGTCAAGGATGTTATGAAATTTAACGAAAACGTTTTCTCTTCATTTAAAAAGTTTCTCATCTAACTCCACCATGCTCATGGTAGATATTCAGGAACTGTTGATTTCAACACGTGAAAAAAATTAAACTATATGTTTGCACTGGAGCAAGATTTGATTTATTTGGTCAAAAAAAAGTGTTTTCTATAGAAAAAAACTCAAAATCAATTACCTTTTTTCTCTTCCCATAAACACCCACCTTAACCTAAGCTATTAATTGAGTAAAATGAATGTTAAAAAAATTAATGACACACCTTATGATGATGGAGAATAGTATGTAATGAATATAAATCGTGAGAATAGTTACAATTTTCCTTATAAAAAACCTCAAAAATTAAGAAACTTTTTTAATTTAATAAATTCGAATTAAATTCTTATTTTTTATGGTATATTTATTGAGGATTTTTTTTGTCTCAAAGTAGGAATATTGAAGTTACCTCTGAGGAAGTTCACTCGCATTAGTGAAAAGTGAGGATGAAAAAGTACGTATGAAAAATCACCCTCAATACATCTAAATGGAATGTGATCTTCAAACACTGCGTCATCAAATGCAATACAAATCTTTGCCAATTAGAGCTCAAAAGAGGGAAAAGAGAAGAGGAATACCATGAATGCAAATGATTAATTACCTTAAACAAAGAAAGAGGGCAAAGTTTCAGGATACACAAAACGAAGCTGCTAACAGGGGCTGCTGGAGGACTCAATTTTGACAAGGTAAAGAACCTGTCAAAAGATAGAACAACTAATAACCATACTGATGTCAAGTAGCTTCTATCTAGAACTCCTTGATCATAAAAGTCTCCTAACTAATATTGGTTATTTTACCATACAACTTAAAAATTATATTGTTCCAAACAAAAGACAGAAAAGGTTATTTGATTTCCCACTATATCATGAATATTTTATTTATAGTGAAGCTTAGAGTTAATACCCAACTCACAAGATAAAATTCCTAATATACACAAACTGTATTATTCTAGCCAGAAGATGAGTTCGAACATGGATCCTTGTATCCATGGCCTGATATATAGAACAACTTACTATATCTACGGTGATGGGGAGGTTGAGGTTCGAATCTAGGTCAGATGCATTGAGGTGAAGTTATTCCACATGTGATTTATTGCTGTAGATTTCTACTATTCATGCTAATGTGGGTGCATTCACACCAAGCTGCCCTCTAATAACCTAACTTTTCAATTAAGTCCTTAATTATATTAGTGCTGAATGAACTTTTTTATTCAAACGGGGATGGGTTTCTAAAAATAATAACACATTAATAATTTTTGCATTCTATGAATCGTAAAAACTAAATTGAGCTGAAAATAGAGCTGCATGTTCAACGGTTGGTGGATCAACCTGCTTTTTATTTATATCGGTTTGATAATTTGAGAGCTTCCAAATTAATGTTATTTATACTAATTTAATTCTTGGTTCACAGAAGAGCAGACAAGTTATTAAATCCGAAAGGGAAATCGCCATTGAGTTGGATGGAAAATATAATTATTGCTTTTACTGTGCTTTAATAACAAAAATTATTTTAATTTGAGAATATTTTGATAGCTAACATCCATTTGAAATAAATTTAATTGAATGCATTTTCGAGACCAATTTATTAAAAAATCTCCCTTTAAATAATAATTATGTTTAGAAATATGCCCAGGTGTACAAGTGTACTGAACGTCATGTTATTATGATCTGGTTTATCAAGGATGTGGAGGTTGCGATTCGCATCCGTTCTGAATGAACTGAGATTGTTTTTACCTCGATGGTTTATCAATTTCCCTCCAAGAAAGTGTGTTTACATATCGTCTACTCTATATTCTTCATCAATACTGCATTACGGTAAAGGAAACTTGAATATTCCAGTAGAAAGACGTGTGAAATGTGCGTTCATTTTTAAAACGAGAGTTTCAAAAACAAAATTGTATTCGTTGTTTTAAAGACACAAATTTAAATCAATCACATAAAGAAGTTTGAATAGTTTTGGGGTATCTTTGTCACTCAGGCCAACTCTTTAAAAATAATCACACCCTACACAATGAACTCTTAATAAAGTTTAGGTAAAATGTAGTTTTTTTTTGTTAAGTAGTTGTCAATCTCATTCTGATAGCCTGGGTTTGATGACATTTGGAAATATTTCAACTATTGTTACTACTGTGAATAGTTTGAACATAAAGCATAGCATCATATTTATACCGAAAAGGGCCAAGAGCCATCACAGAAGGGATTGTGCCAATTGAGATTAAACAAAGAGTTGAATTAGGGGTTTGACATTGCAACTCTCATACTGATAGCTGTGGTTTTGATTTTTTGACAGCACCACTCGATAGCATTATTCTGGTGTTAATCCTACATTTTAAAGGTAAATTTTTGTGCACTTCCAGTAAAATTAATATCAGTCCTCGATTTTATTAAATTGGGTACGATACAATATATTAATATAAAATAAATCACAGAAAACCAAACACTAGTTGAATGTGATTATTATAGAGTTTAAATATTTTGTGTTTAGTGGTTTTATATTTATATTAACGTAATTCTTTTTGTCAACTGGTCCAAATGTCATATCGTGAAGCTTAGAATGAGATCAGCATGCTCTTGTAATTTCCAAGGCATTCATAGAGTTGTTTCAATATGAATGAAACATCGACTAATCTAATAGACATTGAGTTGGGTCAGTTCTGTTGACATTTAATTTAATGTTTATTTCCGATCTATCTTGTTCAATGAATATATGAATATTGTAATATGATTTGTTATGTTAGAGATATTCTTAAAAACCTTTTGGAATTTATAAATTTAAATTGATAGGCAGGTTAGTGAATAGTATCGTAATAAGATTAATTTACTCTGTTTAATATATTTTAAAGAGCCTTTCAGTATTTATACATATAAACTAATAGGTTAGTTAGTATATATTGTGTCTATGACCGTGTGATATGGGAAAGACAACCCTAGAATGCAATCGGGGACTCCTACAAAATTTGTTTCAATGAATGGTGATTTAAATAATTCGGGGAGTGAAAAGTTCACGTAAATTCTGGTTACATCCTCAAGCCCAGGACGTAAAACATTGAAGAAGAACATATTTTGTAAAGTCCTAATTTTTTTAGTGAACCTAACAAGATATTATCAACATAATCAACAGTTTCTGTAAGCATTTTTTTTTTGCTTATCTTCAACCATTATGGCAGAATCCAAACGATAATTTCTTATTTTAAACTTTCCAACTTTTTTAAAAGAGGGATAACTTCACTTTCATTTGTGAATAAAGATCTATTCTTTGTGAACAAAAGAGTATATATTTAAATGGCTAATCATACAGAAACTAATAAAATTTCTATACATGCACAAAAAAGAATACAAATAGAGTTTTACAAGCACCCATTTTGGAACCATCTCTAAGACTGCAAATTAATTTATCTATAGATACGTAACTTGTTATCGAAAAGTATTAAATATGTTTCATTAATAAACCTTTATAATTAATTATTGACTATTCACCTGATATTAATCTAAATTTTGTGTTAATAACCAATTTGTATTTTTTTATGTTCTTCGTGAACTATTGCTATCAGTCTTCATGGAGACGAACCATCAGATATGTATTTGAACCATTGTTTAGTTTGTAATAGAGTACACCTCAATGTGTTTTTCACTGTATTTAATTGTTACGTTGTGTCTCAAGTTGTTGTTTTCAAGTGTGACTATTTAATAGTTGAATGCTCACTAAGTTAACTACACTGGCACAATACACTAAAATATTGAATTTCTCACAAGGTCTGAGAATTAATATAATTTACTGGTCACTGATAGTATATGTACCTGTGCTACCTTTCACTTATATAGGTCCTATGATGACACCTGCGCACTAAAATAGATCCATGATTGCAATTATGCCATATGACGCCCAACGAATGACATGTTACCGTAGAGATCCGTAGTCACCTTGCTGGTGGTCCCAGAATCAATGACCGTGACTATGGACATTCCCTGTGTTTGTATAGTTTTCTATTGTTTGACGAATATTACTAATCCTATACTTCATTTTCATTCCTCTATGTTATATCTTTGAATAGTGCTCCTTTTATCTAGATTCTCTATGCCTCGACATTGAACTGTTTTTTTTGTTTTGTTTTGGTTTGTGAGTTTTTGATTGTTATTGTTGAGGTTTAGTTCTGTTTGTTTGGTTTTTTCATATCTTACATTAACCTTCCCCACTCTTGGAGGCAACAAGACCATACCTGGACCACTATATGTTTATTGTTTTCCCGCCAAGTGTCGCTGGCGTGGAGTTTTTCGTGTGTTGATTAATTTGTGCCGTGCACGGAGACTCGATCAAGACAAAGTGATAAGGTTCCGTAAACCCTTCACCCGGAAGTGGTCTAGATTTTTATTCGTGTGTGTTGTTGAAGAAGACTGCGCCAGGACACTGCCAGTTATACCACATAAAGTGAAGGTGAGTTGCCTCTATCAATTTCCTTTCCACAATACAGTTCATTTATCCGTGTTCGTAACACTGGTCCTCCAGAGGCTTCTTTAGTTTTCATTCAATTGTAAATTATACTAAACATTTTTGTCCTCCGGGCCGGATACGTGTTTCAGTGTTCCTTGGCGTTTCTTTGTTTTAGGGTGGATAGAGCAACTTATTTGTTTATTTGGTTTATTTCTTGTATCATTTGTTCACGTCATATTTCGGCCATGCTGGGTCAGTTGGATTAGTGGCGTCATCAGTTCGATATATCGTTTGAGAGTTAGCGATTAATCGCTAGCCATATCTATTGTGCATCGTATGTAATAGTGATCGAGTGATGTCGACCATGTGTTATTGGTCGAGAGTCGGGATGTAATCGATGGCTGTGTTTTGACTGTTTTGTTTATGTTTATAGTTAGTTTCTTGTTTGCTTACGTTTGTATTTAGTTCCCGTTTGTTTACATTAATTTGTGTTAAGTTTCTATCATCATGTCTTATGCACACCTTGAAGCTAGGTTTAAGGTGATAACTGGCCGGGTTAATAGACTTTACAAGCTGTCGGAACAGGTTCAAGGTGACATTACCAAACTAGAGCTATTTAAGGCACATTGTTCAGACTTAGAACATTTAAGGAGGGATTTTGAAGAAACTCACGTTGAGTTAGGAGTCGCGGCAAGAAAATCTAAGAGGGACTTTGATGTTGAAGCACATGACAAGTTGATTGAGGACTTTGACATGACCTACTACCAGGTTAAGGAGATTTATGCACGGATTACTAAGCCTTCATCCACGTCGGGAAATGATAATGGGCCTCCGGTAAAGGCATTGTCAGCAAAATTGCCTAAGTTGCAACTGCCCACATTTAGTGGTATAAACACTGACTGGACAACATTTCATGACTTGTACGTCTCTCTCATTCATACAAACAAAACCTTAACACCAGTGGAAAGGTTTCAATATCTTTTGACGACATTATCTGGTGAGCCCCTGACTTTATTAAAGTCACTACCGGTGTCAGATGAGAACTACCCGTTAGCCTGGGCGACTCTTACAGAACGTTACCAAGATGTGAGGTCAATAGCTACTACACATTTAGAGAAGATAATGCAATTCCCGGGTCTAACCTCAAGGTCGCCACAGAACTTAAGGCGCTAGTGGACACATTTAAGGAGAACTTGGGTGCACTTAATGTGTTAAAGTTTCCAGTTTGTGAGTGGAGTTTTATCTTACTAAACTTGACACTGAACAAGTTAGATAGAGAGACACGGCTGATGTTTGAACTTGCGCACACGGCTACCAAACTACCAAGCTTTGATCAACTTTTGGAATTTCTTGAAAATCAATGCAAAGCACTGTCATCTGCAAATCAAGGTATATCACTGCAAACTAGCGCGAGTACTAGACATATAGCAACCAACAGGAGGATGGAAGGAAAACTAAATTCTCCTGTTGGAGTGAGAAGATCATTTTATGTTGATTCAAATCAAGGTCACTGCTCTGTGTGTCAAGCTAACCATAGTATCTATAAGTGTCCAGTGTTCACGAGCAAGACACCGACACAACGCCGGGATTGGGTAAAGTCAAATAATTTGTGTTTTAATTGTTTAAAGGGATCGCACCAAGTAAAGGAGTGTTCCTCAAAATTCAAGTGTCCACACTGCAATCAAACTCATCACACATTGTTGCACATAGGGTCAATTAATCAAGGCACTGACACTTGCGGTCAAGGATCGTTTAGCTCAAACCAACGTTTTACCAGCTCTCACACTGATCCCACCCATAGAGACAGTAGATATATGCAAGGTGATGCTATCCATCAGGCTCATTCACCAGGCCATGAAGGCACTGTTACACGGGGTGAACACATCAACTCACTTACCACCAGTTCTGTGAGCCTTACTACAGTCTTGTTGGGAACCGCTGTAGTACAGGTTAAGGATGGGCACGGTGCTTATCAGAAGGTTAGAGTGTTGATAGATTGTGCGTCACAATCATCATTTATTACTGAAGACTGTGCTCACCGGCTGTGCCTGCCACGTCGTAAGTTGAAAATTCCGATTAAAGGGATCTCTCAGTCAACTGTGCAAACCAACAAGGGGATTGTGATATGTGAGGTGAAACCCTGTGGTGTTTATGGTCCTCAGTTGATCACCGAGGCTATCATTCTAAGTAAAATCACATCGGGAATGCCATCAACCATGCTTTCTAAAGATATGGTTCAGGAGTTTGCTCATCTTCAGCTGGCTGACCCTCATTTTCATGTACCAGGGCCGATTGACATTCTCTTAGGTGCAGATGTATACCCCGAGATCTTTGATGGTGGGCGGTATTCAACTTCATCTAATTGTACCTCAGGATTGCATAGCATTTTTGGCTGGATCATAATTGGTCGAATAGGACCTCAACCACTTATAACTTCTAGTGTCTCATCTTTTTTTGTTGCTACTGAACCATCACTTGACAATGTTTTGCGACGCTTCTGGGAGGTGGAAGAATTACCCGTGACTAAACTCATTGACCCTAATGAAGCTATGTGTGAGGCACACTATGTGACAACACACACTCGTGACAATGAGGGTAGATACATTGTTCGGCTACCTTTCAAGGATGCACAACCAGAGCTGGGAGAATCACATCAACAAGCAGTCAAGAGACTCATTCAGCTGGAACGTCGCCTAGCTCGTTACCCACAACTAAAGGAACAGTATGTGACCTTTCTAAAGGAATATGAAGAACTCGGTCACATGCAGCGCATTGAACCATCAATGATCCAAGACATTAAATACTATATTCCACATCATTGCGTATCCAAAGAATCTAGTTCAACCACCAAACTGAGAGTTGTATTTGACGCTTCTGCAGCAACATCATCGGGTCAGTCACTGAATGATACATTATTGAAGGGTCCCAAACTGCAAAGGGAAATTGTGGAAATTGTTATGAATTTTCGATTTCATCCCATTGTGCTCACCACTGATATATGCAAGATGTATCGACAAATACTTGTCACTCCGGATGACCGACATTACCAGGTAATACTGTGGCGCGAATCCCCTGATCAACAGATTCAAGAATATCAATTGAATACTGTGACTTATGGTGTATCTTCAGCTCCGTACTTAGCGATGCGATCCCTGCGTCAACTCGCTTCTGATGAAAAACTTCGTTACCCTCGTGCTGCCCAGGTCCTATGTAAGGACATTTTTGTTGATGACATAGTCACTGGTGCTGATTCAGTGGAATCTGCTCTCAGTTTACAAACCGAGCTGATTGAATTGCTAAGCTTAGGAGGCTTCCAACTTAGAAAATGGTCTAGCAACCACCCTGAAGTATTAAAGAGGATACCAAATGAACATCGTGAAGTTCCACTCATGTTTGAAGAAGATGGAGATCAAATAATTAAGATATTAGGACTGGAATGGGACCCCACATCAGATTCATTCTCTTATCATGTACATCCCTCTGAGATTACAGTAACGAAGAGGGCAGTTCTCTCAAATATTGCTAGGATATTTGATCCTGTGGGGTGGCTATCTCCAGTGGTGTTCTGGGCTAAGGCGTTCATGCAGATTTTGTGGACCATAAGACTTGATTGGGATGAACCACTTCCACCAGAGCTCGGACAAGGGTGGCAAAGGTTTTGTTCAAACTTTCATGTTCTTACACATGTCAAGATCAACAGATTTCTACCAACCAGTGATGCTATTAATTGCCAGCTTCATGGATTTTGTGATGCATCTATCAAAGGATATGCAGCAGTCGTCTATCTTCGAACTACCACGGGCAATGGAGAAATTCAAGTCAACAACCTTATTGCCAAGTCAAGAGTAGCTCCGGTTAAGAGTTTATCTCTTCCTAGGCTTGAGCTTTGTGGGGCTCAGCTCCTAGCCACACTTATGGAGTGGGTGCAGCAGAACCTTAAACAACGATTACAGGTGTCAACTGTGTATACTTGGTCAGATTCTACCATCGTTTTGGCATGGATTCAAACGTCACCACATCTTTTGAAAACATTCGTTGCCAACAGAGTAGCCCAAATTCAAGCAGCAATACCAGCACAACATTGGAGACATGTCCCATCTAATTCAAATCCGGCTGATTGTGCATCTAGAGGCTTACATCCTGAAGAGTTGACAAATTTCCACATCTGGTGGACAGGACCAGAGTGGCTGAAACAACCCATTAGTAGTTGGCCCAAGCTGCCTGAGGTGACTTGCCAGGTAGAGTTACCTGAATTAAAGATTGTAAGGGTTACCAGTCTAGTAGCAGAAGTGAATACTTGGTGGGCAGACCTTCTCAAACGTTTCTCATCATGGGTAAAGCTGCAACGAGTCATCGCATTTTTAGCACGGTTTATTCAGAACTCCAAAGTAAAGAATCAAGATCGTTGTAAAGGCCCATTGTTGTCCAAGGAGCTCAAGACGGCCCGCATGTTATGTATCAAACAAGTTCAACAACAGGCGTTTGAGTCAGAACTTGAAGAAATAAAGAAGGGCCGGGAATGTTCACCCCGCGTGAGGGGCCTAAACCCGTTTCTCGACCAGGAGGGCCTATTGAGGGTAGGAGGTCGCTTGAGACACTCTTCACTGCGGTATGACACAAAACATCCTCTTCTGTTGCCTAAAAATAGTCATATCACCGATATCATTGTTGATCACTACCATGTATCTCATTTTCATGCTGGACTTCGAACAACCCACTCACTCATTCAAGACCAGTACTGGATTCTCTCAGCACGCACTGTTATAAAAACCCGGATCTTCAAGTGTATGAGATGTTTTCGATTTAAGGCACCTGCTCTCCAACCATTCATGGGGGACCTCCCAGCAATGCGTGTGCAGCAATCAAGACCATTTGTGCGAGTTGGAGTGGATTATGGAGGACCCTTCCAGATAAAATCATCTGAATTAAGGAATTCTAAGGTGCTCAAGGCTTATTTATGTTTGTTTGTGTGCTTGGCAACTAAGGCAGTGCACCTTGAGGTGGTATCAGACTTAAGCACAAGGGCCTTTCTTGATGCCGTTCTTCGGTTTATTTCCCGTCGGGGTATGTGCTCAGACATTTATAGCGACTGTGGCACAAACTTTGTAGGTGCCAAGCGCCATTTTACAGAAATACAAAGGCATCTAGAATCCCATACCGAAACCAAAGTGGTAACAGATAAACTTTCGGTCCAAGGCATAAATTGGCATTTCAACCCACCTTCAGCTCCACATTTTGGTGGACTATGGGAGGCTGGTATCAAGTCGGCAAAAACTCACCTAAAGCGAGTGGTGGGTGATCAGACACTTACCTTTGAAAGCCTCTCCACGCTCTTCATTCAAATTGAAGCCGTGCTAAATTCAAGGCCTCTTTGTGCTCTCTCTGCGGATCCGAATGACCTTGATCCATTGACACCAGGACATTTCATAGTGGGTCATTCTCTCACCAGACCACCTGAGGAGATTGTAACTGAGCTACCTACCAACAGGTTGAAACGCTGGCAGTTGATACAACAAGCCTATCAGCACTTTTGGCAAAGATGGTCAAGGGAATATATCCATACTCTCCAACAGCGACAAAAATGGACTACAAACAAGGTCAATTTACAAGAAGGACAGTTAGTCTTGATAAAGGAAGACAATCTTCCCCCACTCAGGTGGCTGCTCGGAAGAGTAGCAGAGGTGTACCCTGGAAGGGATGGGATAACGAGAGTCGTAAGTGTCCGCACCGAGCACGGGACCCTCAAACGACGGTTGTAAAATTATGTCCACTTCCTAATCAATAGGAAGGATACATTCTCCTATAATATTATTCTGTTCATATCTTTGTTGCTGGTTTGTTGTTCTTAAAAAACTCATTTTAGTTTTTGGTGGGCGGTATGTTTGTATAGTTTTCTATTGTTTGACGAATATTACTAATCCTATACTTCATTTTCATTCCTCTATGTTATATCTTTGAATAGTGCTCCTTTTATCTAGATTCTCTATGCCTCGACATTGAACTGTTTTTTTTGTTTTGTTTTGGTTTGTGAGTTTTTGATTGTTATTGTTGAGGTTTAGTTCTGTTTGTTTGGTTTTTTTCATATCTTACATTAACCTTCCCCACTCTTGGAGGCAACAAGACCATACCTGGACCACTATATGTTTATTGTTTTCCCGCCAAGTGTCGCTGGCGTGGAGTTTTTCGTGTGTTGATTAATTTGTGCCGTGCACGGAGACTCGATCAAGACAAAGTGATAAGGTTCCGTAAACCCTTCACCCGGAAGTGGTCTAGATTTTTATTCGTGTGTGTTGTTGAAGAAGACTGCGCCAGGACACTGCCAGTTATACCACATAAAGTGAAGGTGAGTTGCCTCTATCAATTTCCTTTCCACAATACAGTTCATTTATCCGTGTTCGTAACACTGGTCCTCCAGAGGCTTCTTTAGTTTTCATTCAATTGTAAATTATACTAAACACCCTGAGCAAGGTAATTCCTTTAGACGGCGTACCACACAAGTATAAATTTAATTTCTCTAGGCCCTGATATCGATCCACTCTAGTCAAACTTAAAGGTTAGGGTGTGTAGAGAGTAGAGTGGATGTTTAAAATTGCATCTTGAAGTGTTCCTGTTCACTCAAACAATCTAGAATTCAGTGGTTTCTAAACTGTGCTCCACGGATCCCAGGGGACCCGTGAATGGTGCCCAGGTGATCTGCGGATTAATTTATATAATGGATACGTTGGTTAATTTTTTTTAAAGAAATAATATTTTTATTGAAATAATCGTGAAACTTATTTAATTGACTGTACGTTTAGTTCATATGGTTTAGAATGTCTATCTAAGAGACTCCCAGTTGACTATATCCTTACTGTCCGATTGAGCCACCTCTGTTTACCTGTTAAGATATTTTTTGATGAATCGTAGTTGAAGTGAAATTGTTATTTCCCTCCCTCATTTTCCCATATTTGCTTTCGCGTAGCTGTATATTTCTCGGAACTAGCAACCCTCTCCTGGACACCTTATATCAGGACTGGCAGTTATTCCACTAATTTCTAGTGTTATTTCAAACGTCTATAAATACAGATCGCAGTTTAGTGACATACTCAACATTGTACTCATCGCATTTGTTAGGTACCGTGTGCTCGTGTTATTTATATATTAATTAGGGTTGATCAATTTGTTCGTATGTCTTCATGACAATGTGGATACAATTCTTAATAACAATTAATGGGAGCTCCTCTCCTCTTATGTTTAGTCGTAGATACAATAAAGTGAGTGAATTCAGTAACATTGATACTATTATTTTAAAAATTCATTATGGATCAGTGGATAAAAATAGTTAGTTAATTAAGTAAACCATCAAGTGCTACTCCAGAAAGTACCAGTTTAACAGATGTTATAAGTGAATCTCAACATTTTACGTCTCCATCTAGAAATGACAACTCTAGAACTGTTGAAAGTAGTAAAAAATGGAAATACAATTATTCCTATTTGCCTCTGGGTTTTACATATACAGGTGATAAAATTGCCCCTGATGCATTATGCGTCTTGTGCAACAAAGTGTTATCAAACAGTTCTATGTTACCTGTCAAACTTCACAGACATCGTGATACTAATCACCCTGAATATAAGGACAAAAAATGTTTGTTTTTTCAAGCGTAAACTTGAGTCATTAACACACTATCCGAATATTATGAATAAAAAAAATAAAAAATTGACAATCATGGGCATACGCTGGGGGAGATTTCAGGGGGTTGAAACCCCCCAAAATAATGGCAATTTTAACTCTCTCTCTCTCTCTCTCTCTCTCTCTATAATATATATATATATATATATATATATATATTATATATATATAATATATATATATATAATACATTATATATATATATATATATTATAATATATATTATATTATATATATCCTATAAATATAACTGTGTATAGTCTGTTCTCCAGATGGCTTTCTACTGCGATTGTACTATATAATATACAGATATTATGTATTGAAAGACTGCATTGTCCAAGATTCCCCTACCTCAAAACAAACATCTTACCTTTCTCTTTGTGAAACCAGATGGGCTAGTAAACACGAGGCAGTTATGAGATTCAAAGAAGTGTATGAGTCCGTAGTTAATGAACTGTAAAAACTTGAGTCCTCAGAAAATCAAGAAACCTCAAATTTGGCACATCAATTATTAGAGTGCATTACTGCAGGGAAGTTTATAAGATGCCTCATTGTAATTGAGAAAGTATTCTCTTTTACACTGCAGCTGTCGAAGGCACTTCAAAAAGTATATATAGATATTTCTGAAGCCTTCTCTCATGTTAATGCAGTTTTGGAAGTTTAAGAACTTCAATGCAATAATTCCGAAGAAGAATTAAAGACACTGTATGCAATAGCATTAATACTGGTGATAAATAATGGTGGCACTATCACAATGCCCAGATAAAATGTGCATAAGGTTCATAGGGAAAAAGTTCTAGCGTCGGGTCCAGAAGAATGCCACAGAAGGGCAATATTTATACCATTTTTAGACAATGTAATAGTGCAACCACAACCAGCTTATCTCAAACAGGCAAAAAGTGATCCCTATACATCTTGCAGATGAAGAAAGTGACCAAGACTTGCAATTGAATGCAGATTTCTACAGATAAATTTTCCCCACCCTGACATGTTCTTCACAGAATTTCAATCATGGAAGAAGAAGGGGTGCAGTTTAAGTCTAAAAGACTGGTCAAGCACTGCAATAGAAGCATTTTTGCAGTGTAGGAAAACCTTGTGAGGATACTTCTTCTGATGCTGGCTACTCTTCGCAGATATACCGCTTCACCTGAAAGGTCATTTTTGACATTGAAAAGATTGAAAAGCTACCTGCGTAACACCATGGAACAAGATTGCCTAGCCAGCCTTGTCCTTCTTAGTGTTCACAGAGAAATCAAAGTGGACACAGATGAAGTTATCACCAAGTTTTCACTGAGTCCAAGGAGTATAGATTTCATTTTGTGATGATAATATAATTTTATATTTTTTTAATTGATGCAAACTGTAATGTTTTTGCATAGGTATTTATATTAATAAATATATATATTTATTTTTGACTTGATGACACACATACACTTATATACATTTATAGGTAATATCAAGTCATAGCTTGTATGTGTTAAGTATATATGGTTAGATGTTTGAGGTTTGAGCTAACCAACAGCTGTAGCATCTGTGGATTCCAATGTCAAAGTGCGGCACACGATATTTTCCATATATAGATTTATCAAGAGTAATTAAATTGCTATTTTCAAACTGACTACCTAAATCAGCAGACAATTTAAAAAAAATTCTTAATTCAAGAACATACCTAATATCCAATCCTTCAGATATTAATACACCACTGCTAAAAGGGAAACCTCAATTTTAGTCTTGCTAGACTCCGAACAAGGAACTTTTAATCGACAGATATGGTACAATCTCTGCCAGAGTATTGAATGATCTAAATATTATTTTGTTTTCGTCATAAATTTAAGTTGTATAATTATTTAATCTTCTTATGATTTACTTAACTTAATTCTATGAATGCTGCATCACTATCACAAGAAAAAACTATTTTAAACGTTCCTTATTAAAATTTTAGAATACATTATAAATACATCTTTATTAAGGAGTGAATAAATATAAGTTAAGACTTATAAATTGTTATTAATCAATTGAAAAAATATTATTTCAAATATAATACTTTATAAATGAGAATACTGTTAAAAAATTTATATACAACCTACAGAGCCTAGATAAAGATTCATAAGAACAGAAATACCCTATATAAGTTATTTATACTCCTGGAATATCAATTAGCCTATAATATAATTTTATAATATTAAAATATTTCATTGAGTCAATAATTAAAGCATTTAAAAGAGTCAAAATGTCAAACTATCTTTCATAACATATTCAAATTCCAATAATTAAAATACAATAATTATTAAGCTTTTTAACTCTGCCTTTCATTTGACCTCCACACCTAGGTCACGATTTGATGTATGTGATCAAAACTAAGGCCCCTTTGTGTTGAGAAAAAAAAGAGTTTAGATTACTACTTAATATGAGGAAAGGTAACTCAGTCTTCTCATTTGAACCAACAATTAATTTAGGAATGATGGCATTACAAGTAATTGTTTTAGTTCTCATTAATTCATTGAGCGTGCCAGACAAGGAGATACGCTTGTTTCCTATGTTTGGCTTGGATGGCTCTCTAGAGAAATAGAGATTATGTTATAAATTAATCCTAAAATCAGTAAATGAATCCGACAATTTGTAGGAAAGCAGACAAATGAATAAAGCCCGGAATTGTCGTATAAGCTCTCACTAATACAATTAAAATATTTGTAACGTGAAGCGATTCTTCACATCAGTGTTCCTCCAAGAGATTTTAAACAATCCCAAGAATATGCCTAACAATTTTAAAATTTCAAAAACTTTCAAAGGTTGCAATTCCAGATAAAGATAATTTATTTCAATATACATTTATTGAATTCTACCAAACCAATATCAATTTTAAATTTATAAAAAAAAAAACAATTGATTCAAAGATTTGCAAACCAAAAGCTTACAGGTATTTAAAAAAATGAAGCCGTAATCTATATATAATTTACTTTTGTCCTTGAATGTATGGACGCTATACAGTAAAAAAGTGGTTGAGATCTTTAAAAAAAAGTTTTTAGCTTGAAATGTAACACATTTACAAGTTACTATAAAACTTTATAGAACTCTAATCCACAGTGTTGCGTCCTCAATTTCTACAAACACTGTAACGATACTGTTTTGTACCCCTCTCATATATATAAAAAAAGTCGTGGATGAAGTGTATTTTTCTTAGATTAACAGAATATAAAATATTCTATTAATACTTCAACTACGGAGAGAAACGCGCTTTTCAGAAGTAATTTCAATATATTGCATCACATTTTTTTTCTTTTCTTTAAAAATTCAACTCCATCGTATTCTAAAGATTTTGTCACACCCGGGGTCCTGTTTACAAGGGGTTCAAGAGGCAAGGGGCAGGTCATATATAAGCCACTTGTGCGTATGAATACACACACAGTGCCAGTAGCTTAAATCCATAGAGTACGTTAAAAATATCATAGAGAAAAATCACATAAAAACCATCTGTGAATTTAATGAAAAAAATTGTTATTTTATATATAATATCTTCAGTATCGAAGGTGTAATCCTTCAAATAAATCGTGTGCAACATCAAAATTCTTGTTTACTTAATAAGATTAAATATAAGAAATAATCATATTACATACCACGTGCAAGTGTGCAGTAAGGCGTCGTCATCATCGCAAAACCCAGCATCGTTATATTATATACTGCTCAATAACAGAGCAATATCACGATTATAATCCGTATCACTTTAATTGTCGCAAATAGTGGGTAAGACAATCCGTAGCACTTTAACAGGATAACTCGATAGGGGAAAAATACATTGGCTTACCCCTACTTATAGCCCGGGGTTATTGTTGACCCAAATATTTAAAATCGATAAAAGAATATAACCGCTTCCATCTATTATTTTAAATTGTAATCAATATAAAATTACTAAAGTTACAATAATATTGCAGAATATACAGTATCTTGAACGGAACATTACTAGGAATAAATTATTCTTGTGGAAGAACGTTCTAGTCAAATGGCATTCTGATTTTCCAAGTAATGTGGAGTTCAAAGATAGGAAGAAGCAATTCGGATGATAAAGGAGAGGTAGATTTTATTGAAGATAATAGTCAAAGATCTGAAGAAGATGTATATAACTCTGATGATTCATCAAAGTCAATCAATTACTTTCAAGTAATGTTTTGTACGACCTACCACTTGTCATGTACAGTACACTTTATTTTATACCAATATAAGTATTACGTAAACCCTTTTTTTTCTTTGCCATTTTAAGCCCTCTTTCCCCTTTGTGAGCAAAATAAGCACAGGCTTGGTCCCCCGTATCCCCATCTTTCTTAAATTATATTTGTCAACATTTTTTGTAATTTTTTCACAGTATTAACTATACATTTTTATGGTATTTATAAGTTTCTGGTAAATACTACCATAAATATATAAATTAATTGCGTGAAATATACACAATAGGCACTGATGTAAATTTATTGTAATAAGGCAGGTAAAATTTAAAAATATATAAAATTATGTATAAAAATGCATTTAATTTGAATTATAAAAAGGTTTTATTTATCAATTCATTAATTATTATAGTTATAAATAGCCTAAGCAACTTGGAAACTGACGATCAAGGTCCATGAATTCACAGCTTGACACTTTTAACAATCATATGGCCAATTGGGGTAGCTGGATCAATGGGCTATTCTTGCCCGTTTCTCTCTGTCTTCTTGAAACATTGTTATAACCCCTTTTCCCCCGTGTAGGCAAAAGTAATCAAATCTTGAACCCACTTCCCTCGCTAAGGTGCATAGGTAATACTTGAACTCCCCACATGATCAAAAAGAATAAATTAAAAAATACATATTTTATATATATTTTAGATCTGTCTTTTTTATAATTATTTCCATAGTCACACATTTTTGGTCAAACAGTTAACATTATTATAAAACTAATCAATTTTCAACGTTTTGTTTCTTACGAAAGTAATTATACTTGTAATATCTTTTTATGTTTAAAATAAGTAAATACATAATGTTTTGCTCATTTATAAATTTGCGTATCAAAGAACGAGGAAACTTAATTTTACTCAAATCCAAAAAGTTATGTGCTGGGTTGGCAATTAAACCAAAATGTGATGAGTTTTAGCTACAGGTATTTACACGCTACAGCGTTAGAATTGTGGACGTTGTATAATATGCCTTTGAGCTTTATATCAAATCAAGTATTGTTGAAGACATATAGAAGTGGACAGCAAACAAGGTGGTATTTCTTATATAGAATTTTGTTAAGAGTATTGATGATTGATGTAGACAAACTTATGTACTTATTTGGATTGATAATACTTGCTGGCGGATTCAAAGCTCATAATGATGCTATTACAAAATTACTGAATCTAGAAGATCAAACAAATGTCACACTTTATGAGGTTTGATAATGATGAATCGAGACGACCAAATCGAAGTCCTGATAAATTTTCACCAAAAATAAATATATTCCAGATGTGGTAGAATAAATTACAAGATTATTACATTCCGAATGATATAGTAACCGTAGATCACCAATGGACTAATTGACTACCTTCAGGGGAAGATGCCCAATCCATTAATGTATTCCATCACAACCTGCAGAATGTAATATAAAGCTTTGGGCATCAAGTGACAGCAATGTACAATATAAAATGATTCTTCACAAGCAAAGAAACGGATGCTCTTAAAGGTGAATTAAGGATAGAGAGTGGTGATGGATGTTGTGAGGGGCTTGGAGAAAGGGGGAAGGAATAGTACTGTAGAAAGATTTTTAACAAGTCTTAGGTCCAGCTGCACAAACAATAATCAGTAGCTTGATCATAGATAAGATGTAAGTTGATTTCCATTCAGTAACTTAAACCCTATTTTAAGTTGCACCATTAAAAATTAGAACTTGATTATCGATCAAATCTGGTGGTGGCACCGTTCGTTGGGAGCTCATTGGGTTTGAGGTGGGCTCGCCCTCGAGGTGACTGCCCTGCTTCAGATGGTACAAGAAGCTTATCAACTCTTCATGGGGATGTTCTCATACAGTAATCCCAGCAGGGTACCTCCTCGTGGTGGCCCATAGGTAACGTCCGAAGGGCTTACCTGAACCACCCAAAGTAGAGCTAGTTAATCTTTGTCGAGGTTGCCTGTGCAGGACTGAATGGGGTTACCCCAACCTCCTATCTTTTCGCCACACAATAAGCTGTTTGTAGTTGATACCTTCTAGACAAGCTGAAGAGGCCAACTTCCCGAGGTTCCCACTGAGAAAATTAGGCTGAAAGCCCTCTTCAGGGTGATTCCTAAGGCTAGGCGTCTGACCTCTTCTGAGGGCATAAGTCGAAGAATTCTTCAGGATCTTATGATCTATCTTTTGCTACCAGTAGAGCAAACTATGCCAAAAGCCTTCTTCAAGGTGATTCCTAGATTGTGTCAAAACTCTCTTACGTGTGAGTCCAGCATACGTGGAAGGAGGAGCCAATTCCTTCTACCAATGGGAGGCTGGCCAAGGATTTTTTTTTCCAGCTGTCCAGTGATGACAGGAATTGATGGTGGGCATCGATTCATCGATTACTAAATTTCCCACTACGTATGTAATGTGCGTGGTTACGCTCAAAGGACACATCCATGATGGGTTAGAAGAGCCTTGCAGGAGGTATTTGTTCCCCAGACAAGAAGTTGCCGAACCCTGACACAGCAGGTGAGTTTCCACTTTGAAAAGTCTATTACTTAGATAATGTGTCATATTAGTAATGTAGCGGAATTATTTAATGTGGTTCAGATCTCTGATCATATTAACCATACAATTCTCTCTCAATAACTATTTGATTCTCCAATAATCTTGTTAAGAAACATAAACTATAAGTTTCGGTAACTGATATAATTTTTCCATCCTTATTTAAGTGATTAATAAAAGTGAAGTGTGTGTTTTAGATATTTATTTTGAGTGTGACTTATTTTTAAGGATAGTAGTGCTAACTATAGCTTCTTCAGATGAAGTTTTTCTCATACAAATAGAGTATGGTTGAGATCCAAAGCAGCTACATGAAATAAATGAGCTTTACTTTAATCATAGAGAAATAATATTTGAGTTGAGGGATGGACTGATTACATCTTACTGTGTATAGTTATTAATATCACTATAAAATTATTTAGAACATTCTTACCAAGGAGTGCATTTGAAATTACATTTTACTTAAATGATTATAATATTTGGCACCCTAGTCTGCCAGAGACATAAATAAAACTTCTATTACATAGTCAACCTTAAATAGGACTATATATTTTGGTCAATTAACAACCATATTCTCACCTGTTCGGTTTCACACTGTCTAAGACGTCGCTTTCGTGTTAAACTACACTGCTGATGACAAATGGGTATTAGTTTGAATCCTGGTCAGGTGTACTGAGTTTTTGTTTCAAAAATGCTTTGAACCTTTTCCTTCAGGAAAATTCAAGTTCAATTCCTCTAAATTTCACCTTCCTCATCCATAAATCATTAGTGAAATTTGTACATATGTGCATAGGCTAAGCACGTAATAAGACGAAGCGCTAACAGAATTCCAGTTTTTTTTAATACAGAACTTTTTACAATGTTTGTTTTATTTGAGTTATTTGCTCGGAGATTTGTATCCCTAATTAACTTTGTTACAACCCAAACTTTGGTTGAACTAGTATCAGGCTGATTGAAAACCCAGTTATTGAAGAATCTGGGTCTCGCTTATGAGACTATTATTAAATGGTTTTTCACTTTCTCACCACGTAAACACCATACACTTCCTCCTATAGTTAAACATTTCTAGCGTAAACAACATACACTTCCTCCTATTGTTAAACATTTCTAGCGTAAACACCATACACTTCCTCCTATAGTTAAACATTTCTAGCGTAAACAACATACACTTCCTCCTATTGTTAAACATTTCTAGCGTAAACACCATACACTTCCTCCTATAGTTCCACATTTCTAGCGTAAACACCATACACTTCCTCCTATAGTTAAACATTTCTAGCGTAAACAACATACACTTCCTCCTATAGTTAAACATTTCTAGCGTAAACACCATACACTTCCTCCTATAGTTCCACATTTCTAGCGTAAACACGCGGATAGCCCGGTAGGGTGGTGAGAGGCAAAGCACGACGTAATACAAAAACGCGTTTAAAAAAAAAAAAATTTTTTTAATGAAAACATAAATGAAACAATGCATTATTTATTTATTCCCTGCCGAGATAAAGTATGACTTCCTAAAAACCTACCAGAAATATTCCAAGTTAACACAAAAACAAATGGTTCTCTCCCCTTAAAGGTGCTCTGTCTCGTCTGTGTGTTATCCAAAGGTTTAATTTTTCCCCAACCTTATTTATTCAACATTTTTTTCAGCTAGAATTTTTTTCAAATATCTGTTTAATTTAATTTTTTTATTTACCTGTTTTTATAGTTTACATAAAACGTTTTATCTTTCTTAATTTCTTGATATGGTCACAGTTCAACGAATATCTCCTAATCTGTTTTTTAATGGTTTTCATTAGTCATTTCTGCATAGGAAAGCACTTATTGTGATCTCCAGACAATTTATAGCTTCCTTGAATATGTAACATGTGTCAACGAGGCTCTAATGCAATTATTTCCACCCCAACAGAGTTTTCTAATGACTTTTGTTCCGTTAGACTAAGGATGTCAAACTCTTTTGATCAAAAGAATCACGTTGACATTTAACAATACATAGGAAGCCACATTAAAATAAATGGTACGGAGCACTACACAGACTTTCTCTATTTACTTTCTCTTGACAATTCGGAGACAAAGTAATCTGATCGTCAAAAAATTCGAGCAAAAGATTTCGATGAATGTATACGTTTCATAACCACCTGAAACAAACAAAAAAGTGGTTTTCGCAATACCGTCTGTCTGACCAGAGTCGAAACTATTATATAGATTGGGCTAAAACTTGGCATTTGAGTACCCCAGTGGGTTTTTGGAATTAGATATCCAACCCGAAACTTAGGGGTAGCTTATAGAAGGGCAAAAAGAGAAGACATTGATTTTCTCAAAACTCGCTCTTACAATTTATATACATTATATATATATATATATACTTTATATAATTATAAACAAGATGGCAATTTTCATTTTCCATGAAAATGAATTTTAGTGTACTTTACTTGTGAGAACTTTTCCAATTTTCATCATCATTTGTCCGCAACTATTTGAGATACGAAAGAATTCATCATTGTGAAATTGTAGTACTAATATAAGATAAAAATCTGGTATTTGAAATATAATTTTATAAAACCAATAGTTTTCAAGCTATGAGCAAAATATATTTTTTTAAATTAAGGTCTTTAAAAATAAATTTGATTGCTATGCTCATTGGGGGACAGAGATATTTCTCGTACTTGGTGGAAGTTTATGAATACCATAGATAGAAATATTTAACTGAATTGGTAGAATGGTTTAAGCTCTAGGCCGGAATACAGACAGACAAATAGACAGATGGCATCACGAAAACCCCATTTCGGTTTCAAAGGGTCATGAAACGTCAACATTTATCAAAATCTCTAGTTAGATTCTTTTTACGATCATAAAACTTCTCTCTATGAGGGGATGAGAGACAGTTATAATGCAACCTTTTAATAATCTTAAGTGCAATTCCAAGTTAATATATTTTAATTACAAAAATTAACATTTCCATTTAATAAAATTTTAAGACTCATCCCTTTATTTTTACCCAGAAATATTAATAGCTTTGATCAGGCAATATTTAATAAATTGTCTATCTATAAAATATTATAAATCTTATAAAATCAATTGTGACAAGACATGCTTCAGTGGGCGAATAGTCGAAGGCATTACTCTCGTGCTAGAATGGATTGCCTAAGACGGGGAGATCAGGGTTTTAATACTGATCGGGTCTATTGGGAATGGTTTTCCCTAAAAGATTCCCCACTCTCCTTCCACGCAAATGCGGGTATATTATGTAAAAAATGCTTAGTTCCTCATCCTCATGTCGTTTGAGTAATTATCATATATGCGTGTAATCTAACAGGTGGTAAGATGTAGTGATAAAAAAATTCTGACACTTAATAAAGTTCCCTTATACTGTATTTATACGATATTTATAGAAGGAACAATTGGTACACATTACATATTGGTTCATCCAAATCCCGTGGGCTGCACATCGATCGACCCGCAAGTTTTACAAGCCTGTCTGTCCCACTATGTCTCAATGGTAGAGGGAATATGGCTAGGTTTAATGACATGCGTGAAATTAGTTTTTATTTGTGTCCAACACAGCATTAGAAGAACACACGGACTAAATGCCATAATCATTCTAATCTGGGATTCCAGTGACTGAGAGTTTGAGGTAAGAATTCCAACCAGGGTCACAATGAGTTCTTTAAAAGTAACTCCCCACATTTTCTTTATCAAAATACGAGTAAAGTACGAGTAGGAATTTAATCCTACCTACCTACACGTTACACTCAAAGATATCAAGGTCTGGAATGTTAGAAGAAGAAGAATAGAAAATGAAGATTTTATTTCTATATATTTGTCTGTAGTAAACTATTAAAATCCTTAAATTATTTGCTCAGTTTCATCTGCTCCTGATTATATTGATTTGAGAAACCAGAAAAGATGCTACTCATCTTAGAAATGAATAAGGATATTTTTTCCTTTCCTCAAGGATTTTCAAGGATTTTAAGAATATAAAAGTGCTTCAATCGTCAGAAATAATATTATATCCTTGGTTAGTTAGTATAGTTGAAAATATATATAATTGATCTATAAAACAGAAAAAAAAATACACTTAAAGACTTTGTTGAAAAAATGGTATACAAATGTATAATATAATACATATGTCACTGGAAATGTGTGAAATCCAGGCGTTATATAAAATGCTTAGGCTTTCTATATAATGCCAAAGCGGTTTTGGCAACGTATGAAATAATCGAGTTTTGCTGTTGTATTTAATACTTATTTTCCAGGTCTTTGTATTTTTGAAGTCCTGGAATGTTATTAATTCTTTTATTCAGTTCTATGTAAGTCTGGCGCCGTTTTCTTGCTGGTTCACTTAATTCTTAGGATTTAAGTGGGTCAGGTTATGTTATTTTATAATAGTGTAGTTACGCAGCGTAAGGTTAGGTTAGATTAGCTATAGTTCTCGGTAATATATAATGACTGGTTATTCTATAAATGTCCTACGAAAAGTATGAAATACAACAGCAAAACTAATTTGTTTCGTATTTTTCTAAAACCACTTAGGAATTATATAGAAAGCCTGGAAATTTTATATAATACCTGAAGTGCACACATCACCGATAACATATATACTAGTATACACTGTACATAGTTACAACCAATCATAAAACAAAATACAGACGTATTTTATTATTTTAAACAACTTAAAAATAAATCTTCTACCGTTTTAAAAACAATTACAAACCATACAGAAAACTCTGAAAAGTTGAGATAAACTTACTAAATAATTATTTTGACCGAAGTTAACTAAAACCGCTGCTGTATTAAGAATTAGAATAACATATATCTTGATAGTTGGGATTCTACTGTACGTATATGAATATTTGTTTCGCTTGCACTCGCTATGTCTATGACACATTATTCTCTTTTTCATATTTGTAATAGCTACTAGATCTATTGAATGCGTCTATGCGTTGGGGATATGTTGCTTTTGAAAGGTGGTGTTCAATTTTGGGTGTTGTATTCGTTCTAATATATATGTTGTAATTAATAGTGAATACTTAAGCACATTAGGTACGTATCTAAAATTAAAGAATGACAAACCAGTTATATAGTGAAATAATGACTTGTAGAATGGTAGTGTAGAGATAAGCCTCCATTTAATGGGAATTATTTGAAAGTTATATTTTACTAGATCTCATTTCATGTGTCCATACGCGGCTGTGATTTTGAACAGGGTTTTGTCAGATTAATTAATAATAAGACGTACATGGAGGAATCTATGTATAATTGGACTATTTTACATTAATTTTTTCAACGATCATAAAAGCGTCAGTTAAATACAGTACTCAGATAAAGAGTGACTTCATTTAACACATGTCCCACTATGTAACACCAATTCTTGGTGATGTAGAATGTACTTTAAACACTAGTACATTTCGATTTTCATAGTTAGAGCTTTATCTAACACCTAAAAAAGCTATAAGATCTACTTTAAGGGTGCCACAAGGGAAAGCAATGATACACATTGCCCACCTTTATAAATCCACGATTATTAAAGTTGATTGATATTTTTAATGTAGCTTTAATCAAAACTTAGACTAAAATTATCAGAAGGTTTCTGTCCACTTAAAAAATTCAAATTTTAAGTAAATAGTTTTTTTAACGACGCTTTAGGCAAAAACGTGAACTCCTGAAATAAAAGCAAAGGGTTAGAAACATATCTCTAGACTTCACATATTAATTAAATTCATGTTTTGATAGATAATGTAGGATTGTTTTAGTGGGTTTTGTATAGGCTATCACACATTTTGTAAACAAATTTAAACATAAAATATAAGCATTTTAACTTATTGGAACTATCGTCTACACTTTAGTGAAAACAATCTTAAAATATATCAAACCATTCTAATAATAATCTGGAATTTCTAAACACCTGCAACGTTTCTAATTTCTCTCAATGCAGCACCTTTAACGTGTTCATACGTCAAGTCATGGGATCTTCAACTGTTGATTTTGATATAAATTGTCAATACATATAAAATAACACTAATATAGTAAAATGTTATTAATGTTTACCTTTAAAAATATGTTAGTATGAAAATATGAAAATGGTGATTTAAGTTGAGACAACTTTATTACTATTTGATGAAATATAGGTAAGAGGGAAGATAATTTACAGTTGGATAAAAGGAAGTGGATTCAACTGTGGAGAAAAGAGAATATATTGAATCGAGGTAAAAAAAATTGGAATAGAAAAGTGGTAATGATGGAAAGAGCTAATAGATGTAATAATTAGACAAAAAAAATTGTTTGCATGATTTTCTTTTCGTAAGTTACGCCATTTCGTGAAGCAGTAATTTACCTTCCATGTACTTTAATTCTCTTTGAAACGCTTTATGAATGTTTTATTTGATAAATGAAGCATTATTCTCGCGTATTGTGATTTTCATATTGCAAACTTTTTTTTTGCCAAAAATGTAATTACATACATTGTGTTTTGTTACTTTGTTTGCCGGTGGTCAGTAAATAATGGAAGGCTCAATACAACGAGGTTTGGGGGGTCGATAGAGGGAACGTAGTCGTAACAGTTTGTAATTATTAAATATACTCTAACTTTGTTTACAGCATAGATTGTATCTGGTATGATGATGTAGGATTAAAATAATGCGAATTGTGAATTTGTCCCTTTGAATCATCTTTAATTGTTAGCCTTAATACTAATTTAATTATGTCTTATAATGCTTCATAAAAAATAATCCTTTAAAACTGTTATCTACATATAATTTACTCCAGTCAATTAAATTATAGACGATAACAAAGTTCCCGAAGTAAAAAAACAAACAATGATTGAGTGATTGAGATTTCTTTAAAACAATATTTTTTTTTAGTTATAGATTTTTCACAAAAATACATAAAACGTACAAACTCTAGCTGATATTTACAACACACCTTGGGATTTGAACAGGCAGTAAGGTTACAACGACATAACTCAAATAAATTTAGGATAAAAATCTAAGTAATTAGTCTTATTTGTTCTTCCACCGAGCCTTATTTTACATCAAGGCTTTCCGAAACTAATCATACTATTAGGGTTGTGGTGTTTAAGGGTGGTTAAAAATGAAATGTACCCACAGTTGTATTAAATAATTGTAGGAAGCCATGTAAGAAGAAACTAAATATATCCTGTAAAGTTTCAAAACCCAACCTCTGACTGACTCTTTAATCCACGTTTCCATCTGCGCATGTAATTTATGTTAAAATTTTCTTTTTTAAATCTACCAGATTGTAAAATGTATATTACAACTCAACCCAAGATGGAAATTTATTTCAAATTGAACAATAAACTACCTATAGATTTGGTGAGGAGGGAATAAACAAACCTCTATATGTGTTATAAATTCCCTAAAGAATAAATTTTCATATCGACTTAATTACATCGATAGTGTAAGTACATTCCGTCCATTATTGGCCACCGAGACCGGAAAGAGATGGGGTGGAAACACAGTAATTGGGGTGGGAATGTGATGTGGGGGAGGATTGCAGGGCAGAGAGTGGTAACAAAACGTTTACTCCGAGGATAAGAGCACGTCGCATAAGTCTATCCTCACGAACGAAGGGACAAAAGTGTTTTATAGCGGTCTACCACGAAGGATATAATATATCCTATAACTCATGAACGGAAGCGGGGGTCGGGTAAGGTTTCTGGAGGTCAGCCAAAGAGTAGACCTAATTTTGAAAAAAAAAAAAGGGAGTAGATATGTGTGGTGGGAAAAGGGGTTTGGAGGGTTGAGGGTTGTTGGCTCAGTGTCAGTTGGCTGCCGGGGTTGTATTCTGACACCAGTTCAACATTGTTTGGTGGCGAATGCCATGGGAAATTAGCCCGTCAGTTTCCGACATCACTACCCTTATTCAAACAACTCGCATGACCTGAAAGTGGACTATTATTCATTCTAACTGTAATCGGAGCTGTTTTAAGAGTGAATGAAAGCTAACAAGTTTTAATACATGTGATTGTCTTCAAGAGAAAAGTAAACTTTACAAGAGATATAGTTCTAAAGTTAACCACTGCCTTCCACCACATATTTAAATCTATAGCTATGTATTACGGGAGTAATAATGATGATGATGATAATAATAATGCTTAGCAACGTGTCTTAGTATCCGTTAGAGGTATACGCTTAAGTAGTAATTACACTATTTGGTTAGGAATTGGGAAGGTTGAATATAGAGGAACTGAACCTGCATTTACGCGTAAGGAAAGTGGAAAATCATTTAGGAAAATCCACCCTCAGTTCACCAGAGTGAGATTCTAACCTTGATCTCACCATCCTCAGCTATCTAGCTCAACACGAAACTAGCGCTTAAGCTAGGCACGCCACCGAGGCGGGTATTACGGGGAATATCAAAACTAGCAAAGTTATATAATATTGATTCTAGCAACACATAGACCATAACACTATAAACATATCATTCTATATTCTGGTAGAAAGAAACGTTAAAATAAATCCTTATGTTTTGTGGTCAATCTTGATAACATTTTACAATAATATTAGTGTTATTTCTGATTACCAAACCCTTCCTTCACCTCTGACAAGACATCTTGTGAATGTGGGGAGTGCCAGGCCTCCACCGTGGTTCGGATTCCACGTTAAACTATAGGTCCTTCATTTCATCTCACAACCACGCTATCATTACACATTAGCGTAAGTGCGTATAACCCTAACGGGTAGTAAGACGCGGTGCTAATAATAATAATAATAATAATAATAATAATAATAATAATAATAATTAGTATTATTTTATAGATATTGATGAAATCTATCAAAAGTAACCGTTTAAGACCACATGACTTGAAGTATGAATGCTTTAAAGTAATGTTAGTAACATTCCTAGCTGTTAGATAAGGAAGGCTCTTCATATGAAAATGGAACTGAAGTTGGAAGAACTGCTCACAGCCAGGTCATGAAACACTGAGCTTGGTCTCCCGCGAGCACCAATCTTGGTCTTGGTCTAGTTAACAATCTTACCCGCATCGGTGACCAAGTCGACTCATCTCATTTAGTCTGGGTTTCGGGAACTTTTTTAAAAATGATTTTACCTCTTCTCCCCCCCCCCTAAAAGGTGGTGGTACATTTCTTATCAATTCAACCCTTATCTATTCTAGCCCTTAAATGGTTAAATGAATATGAGTACAACCCTAATGCTGTGACATTGCCAGGAAGGGGGGGGGGGGGGGGGGGGGTTGAACTCCGCCTCGTAAGGGATCCTGCTCACAGGCACCAGCGTAAACTTAAACAGTTATTTAAGTCTTTTCTTATTTCATTTAAAACATTTACTTATGTTATTTGTGTGTTTTAGTTTGAATACATAATATTTATTTGCATTTCTCTACGACATCTGGGTTTAAAAATATTATATAATCTAGAATATAGTATATCAATACCATAGAATGCTGTTCTTGTTTGAGTTAAATGAGCTGTGAGCAAACACAAAATAAATTAAATGTGTTCTTGCACTAATTCCATGGGGGGTGTGCAATATTAATGGTTGTGCAAGAAAGGGGCGTATAATCAGGCCCACATATGGGGAAGGGGGAACATTCCTTTTGACCCTAACTCCCTGATAATAAATATTTGCTTTATCACTGCGATTGAACGGGTAAGACTTAAGAAATTTAAAATATTATTAGCTATACCTTTGTCAAATAGTATTTAACTTTACTATTGAACCTATTCCATCGTGTGAACAACGTACACTAGCACAATGGCTCCCTCACAAACTGATATAACTACAAACTATCATAACTATAACTTAGATGGAGAAGTTGTTTCACACCCTCAACGAAAATACTGTAGTTAACATTTTATATCGCATTTAAATTCCTTCAACTTCCCCAGCGATTATTCAAATCTAAGTTCAGTGTTGAACTTCACGTTGCCTCCAGCGACAAAGGCGAAAGATGGATAATTTCGAAATTTGCACATGAGTCATTCTTGTAGTCAAATGGGGTAAAGAAATGCGCTGGGAACCTTAACATCTGCCCTTCCAAAATTTCAACTAAAACTGCATTCTATTAAACTTTAAATGCACCCTCTGCAATAAAGTTTGAAAAATAAAGTTTTTTTTAACTAGAGGTATATATACATACAACATATATGGTCGTCTGATTCACTCGCCATGTTCTTGGTGTTGGTTGACGGTTTCCATAGGGTATTTTTGTGGCCTGTCACGTCACGAATAATAAGGCAAGATAGGCATTGGTGTTCTAAGGTGTCATTCTCACAAAAGTCTGGATTGATGGTGACAGGGAGATCTAGGTTTGAATTATAGTTAGATATAATGAGGATGGGTTTCCATAAAAGGCTTACAATCTCAACCCATTCAAATGAGGGTACATATCCTCTAACTTTTAAATTTCTCATTCCTATTTCATTATTGTGGCTAAACGTGGGTAGCCCGAATAAGTATTAAAACGCAGTGCATAAGTAAAGATATACATCATAGATTAATAACAGCGAAAACGTTTTATACCATAGTGTAAAAATTATAATTCAGTGCTTTGGCCCATCCTACATTTCTTTCAATACCTGCAAGAATACCTTTATTTTTTCCAGCACATCTGAAATTATTTGTGATAAATCTCTACACATGGCCAACGCATGGTAAGACTTAACCTGGCACTCTACATGTTAAACATACCTGTTCAGGCTTCAATAAATATGGTTTGAGAGGATAATTATTGTACTTACCATGAACTATGAGCTACATCACAAAACATTTTAACGAGCATTTAAAATAATTAGCCCATGGACCCAGGGTTTTTCAATCAGTCTCGTAATTAGATAAGTTTAATTCAAGACAATATACATTGGCACAATAATGATCGTTCAAGTTTGGTACAAAAAAGTTTTAATCTCTCTAATATTCATTAAATAGTAGAATATAAAATAAGATGTGTAGATTATACATAATAATTATTTTATATATGTATTTTTTATATTATTAGTTACCAATATATACCTTAATTTCTTATATAAGTGAGTATTTACGATATTAGGCACATTTAAATGTGTAGACCAAATAGTATTTACAATATACCTACATATACCTATTTAGTATTTACCCTATTATATATACAGTATATATATAGTAAGTATAGACACAGTATATAATTACAGTATATATAAGATAACATTTAAAATATAATGTGTGTATATATAAAGTGTATTCTGGTTAGTTGGGGCACCAGTTAATTGAGGCAGCTGTTTATTTGGGATAAAATTCGAATATCGGAAACAAAACAAGTATTTAACTTGAATTTTTTCAGCTTATTTGTGCCAACTAACCGCTTAGTTAAAGAAATGTTGGTCATGATCGAACAGTATACGTCATGTAGACGGTACAGATGCTTGTAACGTAGATATGATACACGCATCAGCACAGACAGTTGTTACGAAGTTGTGTTTTGGGTGATAGTGTTGATTTTGCTGTGTCTTGATAATCAATCGTATTCCGAGAGAAATTAGGCTTGCAGTATACAAATTGTTTACGATCACACTAGTAACTGAACAGAACTATATTTTATGTATACGTCCTATGGGTTGACATGGATTAAAAGTTATACCAAACATTTCACTTACTTTTTTTTTTAGTAGGTACAGTACATGTACCCTCCTCAGTGGCGTAGTTGGCTAACGCGTTTGTCGTGTTGAGCTCGACCGCCGAGGACGGGGAGATCGAGGTTCGAATCTCGGTCGGGTGAACTGGGGGTGGTTTTTCCTAAATGGTTTTCCACTCTCCCTCCACGCAAATGTGGGTTCACTTCCTCTAATTCACCCTTCCCGATTCCTAAATCCATTAACGTAATTAGTACTTAAAGCGTATAACCCGAACGGGTAGTAAGACGCAGTGCTAAATATTATTATCAATTACAGTACATGTACAGTATATTTATCTGATTTAAGACCCCTCTCAAGATGCCCCGTTAAGATTAGTCACTTTACAAGGCAAGGAAAACAGTCCTTTACCAATATAAAATACATACGCTGACATTGTTCAATTGCAGTTCATAAAAAAAACATGCCAGAGTACACGTGATACTATTTTTCAAAGAAATAATCTGTGAACAATATATAGCCTTTACTTGATACAAACATTATTTTGTTCTGATTCTTCATTTAACATAGCCTAAATGTACAATTTTACTTTATCTAGACCCCTCTAAGGGAGAACTAATGTGATTGTCAAAATATCGAAGTAAATTTTGATAAATAAAGACGTTTCATGAACACCCGAAACCAAAAAAGTGGTTTATGCGATGCGTCTGTCTGTCTGTATCTTAGAATAGAGCCGAAACCATTTTACCAATATGATTAAAGCTTGGTGTCTAGGGTATTCCTAATGTTTTCCTCGAGTATTTTTTGAATTAGTTATCTAATTATAAAATTAAGGGCAACTTACTGAAGGGCAAAAAAAGACAAATTCAATTTTCCCGAAATCTGATAAAACTATTTTGATTATATTTTTTATCTAGACACTGTTTAACACTATACACAAAATATCTATTTTAATGTGTCCATTAAATTCCCTTTGGGGCTACTATATATGTGCAGAAATTTCAAACTTTGAACCTATCGTCCCAACCATTTGGGATACGAATTAATTTATCAATTGAAGATCTAAAACAATTAAATATAAAAGTATTTTGTTTGAAACATATTTAAAATAATCAACAGTTTCTCAGATATAAACCCATATTTAGATTTTATATCTAGGTATCAGAAAATAAAATTGTTTGTTACGCTTTTTGTTGGATATAAATGGTTTTGTAACAATGTATGTTACTTCATTTATGCTTTGGCAATAGCAATATTTGTTGTTTTCCATAAAACTGAATTCAAGGGCACTTTAGATAGGCGGAAATTTCCAATTTTAATGATTTCTACACAACTATTAAAGATACGAAATATATTATCTTTATTATAAATATATTTTTCATAAAATTAATAGTTGTGGAGCTATAAACAAATAGATATGGTATATATTTATATATTTGCAGAGGTCTTTGAAATGTGAAGTTTATTGCTATGTTCTTTGGTTGACATCATCTTCTTTTATTAATGTTTCTATAAGAGTGCAATATTAATATTTAATTTATGTTCTTTAGTGAAGTGTTTCTGTAAAAATATAGATAATATCGCTAAAAAAGTTTCTAGTTCTGGTAAATGTATTTATTTTAAAATTAAAAAGAGAGAAAGTCTGTACGGTTCACCGTAGCATTTATTTTTTCCTTTTTGATTTAATTATTTTAAAATGAATGTTTGTACCAACACAACTTAAAAACAGTATGATTTAACTAAACGACATTTCCCTTTTATTGAATTAATTGATTTTTTCTCCATTACAATGTGTTTTAAGCTTATTGCTTAAAATATATTTTAATTGGGGCAAGCTGCTTAGTTGGGTTAAAGTGACCTAGTCTTGATGTGTCCCATTTAACCGGAAAATATTATATGTATGTATATGTTTATCTTACATACAATTTTTACTATCTCTATATATAAAGAAGAGTGTGTAACTAAATTAATTTATCAGTAAATTAAATGCATACATAGTAAAGGTAATACGCAACTAAATTCAAAATTACGTAATATTTTTATATTATTTTAACTGTATTATTGCAATGTGTTTTTTATTTTTCTAAGTACTCACATTTTCTACCACACGTATAAATGTATTATCTATTAGTTTTTGAAATTCTTAGCTCTTAATTAGGCCAGATATCAATTTTAAAACTATTTTTTTGAAATTCTTAGCCTTCCTTAAGCACATATCTTGACTTTAAAATTAAAAATATCTTTCATACTTTCTAGCTACTGCGAAGTTTCTACTTTTGGCCATACCGAAAAATAGTTTTCTTTTCTATAAGATTTAGAAATGTATTTCCACCCCCAATTTTATTGCCCCCATACCCAACTTCAAACTTTTATACTTTTTTAGGATTTTGAGGTGGTCTTTCTACCTTCCCGCCAAATAATAATTTCTTAACACATAAGTAAGTGGTAAGTTAATGTTTTTAAATATCCAGCCTTGAATATTTCTTGGATCCCCACTTTAAATTTAATATTTTCACACTAATGTGATGATACCTTCAAATTTATTAAACATATTGCATTTTTTAATGTACAAAAATATGTGTTTTTTTTTTAAAATAGTTTTAGAAATTTCAAGAATACTACTTTCTCATTTGAAATTTAAGATTGTTAAGATCCTTATTTCAGTTTGGGGTTGTCATTATATCTGCCTGGAGAATGCCAATCTTCTATCACAATGATAATTAGTTTATTATTTTAGTTTTGGAAATTTAAAAACACTTAATGTTAACAGCCCCCACTCATAAAGATAACACTTTTAAAACTAATTTTATTATTGAGAGGCATCCTTTTACATCCCTGGACAAATCTAATTTTCTACTGCCCTTTAAAGTTATATTTCAACTTATATGTTCCTATTTCAATCCCCTGTGTACTCCAAAGTTCAATTTTAAATTGTTCAGATTTTTTATGTTTATACTGAGTGGTATCTAGTACTGCTTACCAAATTTCAGACCTCCAAGACCCATATACGTAATGGTTTGTATTAGTTTTGGAGGTTTTAAGTTCTCCTTCTTTCACCATTTGCTCAACTCACACTTTGATTCTATACTGAAACGCAGTTTTTTATACTTTTCTTTTTAAGTTTTTAACCACCAAATCCCCTTTTCGCCACCCTGATATATTTAAAATTTCAAGATTTAATTGGTTATCGGCAGTTGTCTCTCAACCTGTCTGCCAAGTTTTACATTTCTATCTCATCAAAAATGTTTGTTTTTTAACTATAGCACAACACCCCTCTCCCCCATTTATTGGAGCCCCATTTGGAAATATTCCTAATTTTTTTTTCTAGTGCTACCTTCAAACCACACTTCAGATTTAGAGCTCATTTTTTTTAAGGTCACAATTTTTCAGCCCCCTTTTAATCTTCTAGGGGATTTAATTTCCAAAAACCCCTTATTATCGGATGTTGAAGACCTGAAAGGAGCCTTCATGCTGAGTTTCAAGATTCCAAGGCTTTTAGAGATACGGCGATGGGTCAGTGAGTGAGTCAGTAAGGTATTTCGTCTTTAAAGATTGAGATACAAATAAATCTCAATTTTCTCTTAGTACATCCTCATGGTTGCGAGTTATTTGAATCAATTTCTTTGAAATAAATTCTAGACTACAGATATGATATCAATTACACATATTTTGAAAACTATTGACTCATCCTCCCTTATACCCTCTTCTCCCAATATAAATATAATTTAGCCTTCCATACTTTCTCTAGGTGTATGTTCACTTCATCAGGCAGTTACCTTGTAGGGCCCCGAAACTACCAGTCAGATATTCAGTATTAATAAAAAATGATAAATACTGACAATATGGCTGATCGTGTAGGGGTCCTATTAGATTATATTGGTTTTTTAAATGGTTTTTCCTCCATAGCATCTTTTCCCATCTGATATATTCACATTTTTTAAGTTATGTTAATAGGGTAATAATGAAGAAGTATTATTTAAATCACTTTGTCTCACTACATGTTTAGGTTAGACGCATATATAACAATGAATTTAAAAGGGTAAGAATGAGAAAGGAAGAATTTTAGAGGTAATCGAACAGCATTTTTTCATGGAAGGCAAGTGGGTAGTTATTAAGGAAAAATCACCCTCAGTAGACCTGCCCAGAATTTGAAAGCCAATATGCTCGTCATCAGCAGGCCTGTCCAACGAGGGTGTCACTTCTTAGACCATTCAGCCACTGAGTCGTGTAAGGAATAACTTATAGGAAAATATACTCACATTTGAACAAAAAGAGGTCTAAAACCATTTAATAAACAACACCCTCGGTACACATGACTAATATGTCTAGCCCAACCTCCTCGATACACATTAAACTAGATTAAAGTTATGAAACTGACAATCCGTGTGCCTATATATGACGGTATTGGAATGTTTAAACAACAGACACAGGTTCATGGACACAAAGAGACAAGCTCCTAAAACATCAACCTAGAACAATAGTACATGGGTCTATTAAATGTAGGGTACCCGTACATCAATAAGACTCCCTCTAGTTTCACTGAAGGGATGCTTTGAAGAGGGTGAGAGGGGTAGAAGAGAACGCAACACGCATGCGCCCTTTATCCTCTCGTCTTTGAAAAGGGGAAGGAGAAGGAGTGTATGGGGTTAACCTTTCTCTCTAAATTCCTTGGGACGCCGCTGATACGATGCCTAGGCTATGCGTCCTCTTTTTCAAACAAACTTCATGAAAGGGTTACTTAGAATGTATACGTGCGCACGAAAAAAACAGGATGGCATAAATTATGAATATCAAGGGATACTAAAATAGAAAGAGGCGGGCCAACACAGAAATAATTTGAAGGTAAAAAGTAAAATAAAATATAGCGGGGGAGTAGAAAAGGTGGAATCACTGGAATAAAGGAAAGCAAACACATCAAGAAAAAGAAGAAAAGTGCGAGTATAAGAAAAAACGATATAGTGTAAGAGAGAAACGAATAACCAAAAATTGTACTTGAGATTTATCTTGTTTGCTCTTCATAGCATTTTCGTAATTTGTAAGATTAATTCTGTGTTAGGTTTTGAAAAGTAGCAGTCATATAAGCAATTCAATATTTTGTTTGCCAAGAAAGTAACTACCAAACGAAACGGAGGACATAGGTCCTCATAATTTCACTGGCCCAGTTTTCTTACGAATGGACTTATCTGTCAGATAGAAAAATTTCCAATATCTACTTTCACGTATTCATAAGTAAGTCATGTGATCTGCAGCCGTTACTTTTGATAGATATTATCAATACTTACTCAATTACTACACGGCATTAGTCAACCTAAAGTTCATCAACACACCTAAAGTGCATGCCACCCCTTCCTATCCTAAGCCGGCTTCACCCAGTCCACCTCATTACACCGTATATCTTTCAGGTCTATTCTAATGCTATCCTCCCAATTATCTTTCTATTGGATTTGCCAGTCACACCCTTGAACAAGGTTCTATATTCTCCCATCGCACTACATGTCCGGCCTACCTTAATTTGTCAGACTTTATTATCCTAACATTTTCTTGTGATGAGTACACTTTATGTAACTCAGCATTAATTAACCTCCTTGACTCCCCAATAGTCTCATTCTTCTTGGACCAAACGTATTTCTAATCGCCTTATTGTCGAACACTCTGAATTTGTTTTCATCATGTAAGATAAGAGACCCCGTTTCACACCCATAGCTAACAACCGATTAAAGTATTGTTTTGTATATTCTGAGTTTTACATTCCTTGCGTGAATAAAATCATGCATTTCCCGAATGTATTCTTTACTTAGGTTTCAATCTTTCACATTTTTATTGATAGTTTATATATTATTATTATTATTATTAGCACGCGTCTTACTACCATTCGGGTTATACGCACTTACGCTAATGTGTAATGGTAGGGTGATTGTGAGATGAAATGGAGGACCTACAGTTTAAACGTGGAATCCGAACCACGGTGGAGGCCTGGCATTCCCACATTCACAAGATGCCTTGTCAGAGGTGAAGGAAGGGTTTGGTAATCAGATAAATCTTTGCCGGGACCGAGGATTGAACACGGCCGCCAGCATAGAAGTCTGACACCTTACCCTAGACCACCAGGTCACCAATTATTGATAGTTAAAATAGTTACTAAATATTTAAACTCATTAATCATGAATCAAATAGCCAAAGCTATTATTTATGCCTTTTTAATGAGTGCTATTCATCTAGATATCATATTATGATAATTGAAAATGACACCTGGACACAGGAATCAAACCCGGGACCTTTGCTTAGTACGCGTAGGGTTCAGCATAAGTCAACTTCAGAGTCGAAGGTGGCTGCGTTATCTGATAACTCGTGATCTTAATAAAATTATACCTTTGTAGCCGACGATTTCCGCACGTCCATCATAGACTATGCCTTAAAAATATGAGTGAAGAATAACCCTGAGCACGGGACGACTCTTGGATAAATCTGTAGTTAGAGCATTAACGTGCTAAGTCAAAGGTCTCGGTTTCGATTCCCGTGTTCAGGTGTCATTTTTCAATTTTCACCCGTTAAAACTGTCAAATGATATGTTTTTCGCATATAGTAAAGTTTTATCAATGTTTGATTTTAAAATATATGTTTGTATTTTCTAAAAGGTAGCCTAAATGTTCATTCGTACTTTTAATATCAACCTAAATTCACGTTTTTCTTCATCAAAATCAGTATTCTACACCTATAACTTTTGAATAATAACTTGAGCTGTAAAATTGTTGAAATAAGCAAAATGATTAAATATTTAACAACCTTAACTAATCTGGTTATCTATGTTGACTACCAAATACGTTGATAAGCTGAAGTGGTTATGAATAATTAATGGTGGACACTTCACGCCCTCAGTCTTCTAAACTATTTATTACAGATTTTCTCACCACAGTAATTATTAACAAATTTTAATCTACTAAAAATCAACATCAGCTTAATACACGTTCTAAAATGTCCACCACTATATGCATCCCTATTAACAAATCTGAAGCATATATTCGTTCATTCTCAGTTGCGTATCACTGGCGTGAAATGCTCCGCCCCCACAGTAGAGGACGTAGCTTGGTTGACTGCTTCAAAACATTTCCCACACGAAATATTATTTCTGGGCGAATCAAGTGCTTCATGCTTTTGTAAAGATAACAAACATAATTGTTTATATACAAATGTTGGAATAATTGTATGATTAAAGTGTAACTAATAGAGGAATTAATGGAGATAAATTAACCATTACATTTAAAATGTAATCAATTATTATAGTTACTTTTGTTACTATAAGCTTGTTTAAGACATTAGTTTACTCTGACAGTTCAATAAACTATCAAATCTTCGCCTTTAGTTAATTAAGTCAATATTTTTGTAAAGATAACAAACATAATTGTTTATATACAAATGTTGGAATAATTGTATAATTAAAGTGTAACTAATAGAGGAATTAATGGAGATAAATTAACCATTACATTTTAAATGTAATCAATTATTATAGTTACTTTTGTTACTATAAGCTTGTTTAAGACATTAGTTTACTCTGACAGTTCAATAAACTATCAAATCTTCGCCTTTAGTTAATTAAGACAATATTTTTGTAAAGATAACAAACATAATTGTTTATATACAAATGTTGGAATAATTGTATGATTAAAGTGTAACTATAGAGGAATGAATTGAGATAAATTAACCATTACATTTAAAATGTAATCAATTATTATAGTTTACTTTTGTTACAATAAGCTTGTTTAAGACACTAGCTCTACTCTGACAGTTCAATAAGCTATCAAATCTTCGCCTTTAGTTAATTAAGTCAATATATCTAATCTTATTCTTAAATAAGTAACTATAACTATTCAGATAGTACCAAGAATTGTAAATGCTTCTCTGAGAGATCATAAGTCACTAGGTCTACTTTGACTTTCCAATGAATCATCAAAATATCCCAGTGCTTCAAATACTAATATATAGAAGAATTATCTAAAATAAGTATTTGATTAAATTTGATTAAGTGATTATGATTAAGTGTAATACAAGGCAAACTAGCCTTAACTTCACCCAAAATAAATACATTAAATAGATTAAATAAATAAATTGGACTATGAATAATAAATTGCATAGTTTGAGGAAAATATCACAAACATTTAGTGGGGGAACCATTTATGAAAGCCATCCTCATTACGATTACATCCTCCTGGAATAAGAACAATGATCTTACAGCAAAAATACAAAACAGGACTTGACGAACCTAGTCATGATTATAACACTTGCCCACCAATCTGCTACGTATCACTTAAATAAACCAATCCCTACAATGTTTGTTATGTTCTGCATCTTTCAATTTCGACATGGTGTCAATTTAAATATTGTAAAATTAAGTGTGGGGAGTAATTATTCGATGTTGACCATACTGTAGGCGTAGGTAAGGTAAATAAGCACGAAAAGGAATATACATTAAAATATCGTGAAACATTCGTTTAAATGTGCTCTCTGCCATTAATAAGAAGGTTCACCGGTTTTTTAGAACATTCGTTAAGTCAAATATAGGTCTACTGATAAATTGAGTCTCAACTTACTCAAGTTCTAATCCCTCCAGAGTTTTCCTACTCCATAACGTGCTTTTATATCCCCTCTCCTAAGATCCTTCCAACACTTCCTCTTGGTAAACCTTATCCCCCATACCCCATTGTGTTAATTAAAAAAACATAACGATAGTGTTTTTGTTTGTTTTTTAGTACCTCGTCTTACTACCCGTTTGGTTTGTACATTTAAATACTAATTATGTCATGGGTTTTAGGGATGAGGAAGGTTATATTTTATAGGAATTGTACACACACTTGCGTGGAGGGAGAGCGAAAAACTATTTTCAAAAAACCACCCTCACTCAGTACACCCTGACTAAGATTAGAACCTCAATTTACCTGTTATCGGCAGTCTAGTCTACTGCAAGTGTAGCGCGTTAGACCATACGGCCACCGAAGCTGGTAATTATGATATTAAACTCAATAATAAAAAATGAAACATATTAGTGAAAATCACTATTATGATTTTTATTTATAATGAGTAATATAGCTGGAGTTCATTTTACTATAATAATATTTTACCAGCATTTGTCCGCGGCTTCGCTCACATTTAACAATTCATAAACACAGTCAACGACTTCTAAAAAAAAAAATGAAACTTCATGATTAGTGTTTTATGTGCGTACAAAAATGGAAGAAGAAACAGGGTCCCACCCCCGTCCCCTCTCCCTTCACACCTAAGATCATATCTCTTGCCATCTTATGTACCTACAATACCTGCTACACTACCGGCTCGTCGATGATCTATTGTGATGATATTTATCTTACCATTATTCTCTTACAATTAAGGAGTACAACAGAAGAAGGCCCGTCTTGATCCAATGAGTAATTTTTGAGTCTACTGGAAACAAACAAATGGACAGAGAGAAAGACCTTCTAAAAATGGATATTTGGTGTTCTTATAGTTTATACTACTAAGAAGGAAAGGAAAACACAGCAAAAATTTGATTGCGCTAAATAACCTAGCTGGCTTATCTGTTGCTCACACGGGGAATTTACAAAGTATCTTTGTTCTTAAATAGTATATAGAATTAATCCCAGGGAAAAATAAACAAATGTTTAATTATCTAGCTTATAAATATTAATAATATTTTATTAATTGTGTTACAAAACCTGAAAAGAAGATTGACTAAATTAAAACACTTTATCAAAATACAAATTATAGTATAAATATGTGTTGAAAGCTGAAATTTCTTTTGAAGATTAAGGTATATCTTCTTTATAAACAATATTTGTATTCTTTATTATTGGTACTAATTAGAAAGGAAATAAAAGTAATATATCATACATTATTTGTTGTTAAATAGTTCAAAAAAATTAAAGTTACATATAACTGTAACAGATTATAGTTTAGAAAATGTATAATTCATTTTCAATATTTTTAGCCTAATCCACTAATTTGGAATTCATGATATTAAATTATATATTTTTGTACTTTTATATAGAACATTATCTTAAGACTTATTGGAGTGCCAAATTTGAGATCTCTATGATGTTTATAAACTTTCGAATAATTCATACGGAAAGACATATATCAAAACTATATCGAACTATTAGGTTCAACATCCAGATGCATTCTTGAAGCAGAGGAATCTATTATACAACATAGTAAATTCATTTAAGTAATTAAGCATTTATTAAAGACAAAGCAAAATATATATATAAGAGTATATTTAAATATATCTATATTTAGTTGTCACTGTTGTTTAACTCCATTAGATTGCACAAACAATGATTAATGTAGTGAAATGTCCTGGATGGACTAATAAGTTATTACGCTACAGAAAACACCAAAAATAAACATCGCACTGGACTATAAGTCAAGTGGATGTATTGTCTGCAAGGCTTAATTAGTACGTGGATACGTTCACCAGACAGTTACTTCTCTAGAACGTGCGTCCGTTCTACACTGTCTCAAAAACACATTAGACATGTTCAACAAGGTGGCAAGTCGAAAGTACTACAATTTATTGGGTGTGACCCGCTAAATTAATATTGTCTAGTACAATGAAAGGTTTAAACATAGTCTCATAATAAAACAACAATTACTTGCCACTGAAAGCAGTTGATTGAATAGGAACCCAACTGGGCTGGTCTAAGTGCTATAACAAGCAAGGCTAGTCTGAGAACGCTTAAAGTGAATGTCCAGGCCTAGGCTCAGGGCAGATGAGATCATCAAATAACTTAAAATGGGCTAGTCCCAACTACCAAACCCGTAAGGAGTTACAGAATATGAAAACAGTAAAGTTTAATTACGTTAACATTTAAGAGAGGTAAAACTAATGAGCTCATTTATTAACTCTTACCCCTCGGTGGCGTAGTTGGCTAACGCGCTTGTAGTGTTGAGCTCGACTGGTGAAGACGGGGAGATTGAGGTTCGAATCTCGGTTGGGTGAACTGGGGGTGGTTTTTCCTAAATGGTTTTCCACTCTCCCTCCACGCAAATGCGCGTTCACTTCCTCTAATTCAACCTTCCCAATTCCTAATCCATTAGCGTAATTAGTACTTAAAGCTTATAACCAGAACGGGTAGTAATACGCGGTGCTAAATATTATTATTATTATCTCTTCAAACATCTTAATGATGCCAACTACTCATAAAGAAAAGATAAAGATACGCGAGCTGCATATGTCTCAAAAAGAGCTCCACTAGTTGCCAACCAGGTAGCGCAAAATCACAAATAGCGATCGAGTAGCCTTCAAGAAACTTACGACCTAGCTAGGTTTCCTACTAGATTATACCCAGACCCATGACTCAAGGTGAGGGAGCTTTAATATCAGAGTCAAACAGGCGAACATGTTATGGTATTGTAAAGCATAGCTTCACCAAGCTTTACTTAAATTAAATATTAACTGATTAATACTAATTTTCGTTAAGCGACCCCCAACGACTGAAACTTGAAAGGTTTCATAGAAACAAATAGCGCCTCATTTGCTATCTAACAACCAACATACCATACTGGGACAGCATATTAAACTAATAGAAATACAATGAACAAATAACCCCAGTATACACAATAAGTCGTTAAGCGACTCTTGACTAGAAACGAGAGATAGGCTCCTTCACAACACAGTGCACTTCATCTGCTAACAAATTTGGTAGATATTACTTTATTCAGTGGCGAGATGCTGGCGCCAACCTCTGAGGACCAGCGATTGATTCACCATCTTGAAGAGAAACTTGGTCAGGCCGGCCACGTGCGGATGATCCTTGAGAAGAGAGCAGAGAGTTAATCAGCTTTCAAGTGAAATAGCAGTTGTGGTAGATCCTTGAGAAGAGAGCAGAGAGTTAATCAGCTTTCAAGTGAAATAGCAGTTGTGGTAGATCCTTGAGAAGAGAGCAGAGAGTTAATCAACTTTCAAGTGAAATAGCAGTTGTGGTAGATCCTTGAGAAGAGAGCCGAGAGTTAATCAGCTTTCAAGTGAAATAGCAGTTGTGGTAGATCCTTGAGAAGAGAGCAGAGAGTTAATCAGCTTTCAAGTGAAATAGCAGTTGCGATAGATTTTCTGTAGACCAAATCACCCATATATAATTGTATCAAAATTAACACATGACAAGGAAATGAAGAGGGGGAAAGGTCGACCAATCCAATACACGAAACGTCAGAAAGATGTGCACATATATAATCAATAATAATTTAATTGAGGATTGGATTTGCTTGCACGACTTTAAAATATCAATACAATCTTGAACAAATTCAGTGAGCATCAACATTAAGTTTGATTCAACACTAAAAAGATTTATTTTCAAATGTTTTATACCACAAATAGCAGAAAAGGCTTGCTCGCACAGACAAGTTGTTGGAAAAAGGCATCAATTGTTTCAGTGCTTTTTTATTAAAGCTATTTAGCTGGCTGACGAGAAAACTAAAATGCACGTGAATGGTCAATTAATGCTCCTTCTGAAGATGTGGGTACAAGGGGCGTTGCCAAACCTCAAATCTTTGGCCTCACTTTCTTGCCAGGCTTTAAATTAGAATTGATCTCAATTGTGTTTAATATATATAACCCAGTGATTTAGAATTATATGTACAACTTTAAAAGCTCTAAATAATATTCAGTTTTTTCACGGACTCCCTGGACGAACCTCGCGGACCCCAATTTAATAATCTTTGCCTTAGATCATGTGGCTACTGAAGCAAGTTCAGGGAAAGTATTTCTTTTACCGTAAGTTTTGAAAATTTCTAAGTTCTCCATTTCACAAAATTCCACTTGTAAATGTAAAATATTTAGGAATTATTGTGGTATTTGTTGTAATCCCGCTACATACCTAGCATTTTTAAAATGTTCTGTCTCATAAAGGTATAGTATGATTTTGGTAGGAAGAACAGAAGAAATTAGTTACTAAAGTTACCAAAATAGTCTTTATATGTGTATATATCAAGTCATGTTATATGCCACTGTCACATTTGGTAGATATTATCAATACTTATAGAATAACACAAATAATATTGTAAAATGTTATCAATGGTGGCCGCAAATAAATATGTTTGAACTTTCTCTACTATTCTTCCAACCAAAATCAGAGTAAATTTAGTGATTTGTGTGAGATTGAACAACAAACAGAAGGACAACACTTCATTTTTATACATTAGTGTGATTGTAGGTTTCTTAGTTTTAACGCTCATACAGACTACGCTGACGTTCCGTGCTAAATCGTGCTATGACGGTTTAGTGAAAAATCCATTCCACTAAATTATATGAAAGTGCTCACCCTGCCCTGATGTGTTGTGTTGTGATATGTTATGTGTGATTTGACGCCGTAATGTGTGTTAACATGCCTTGACACGCCTCATCCCAAAATCTGAACGTCCAGATTTTCGTCAGACGTGTTAAAGCATCAGAACATGACACTAGAAATTTTTCGATTTTAGCCGAATTTTGCGAGGCATTGAAAATAATGGATGATGAAGCTGTAAATGAGTATGTACTGGGTGTTTCATTATTCTAGTTTAGGTTTCACCATATCCAGAAGAGTAGGAAACTCCTTTATTGACCTCCTTGTGTACCTTTGGAAACACTCTTCATATTTCAAAAGTTCGGGTCATAAAGTATTAAACTCACCAAATTAACCCTTATCGGCATTTATGGAATGTATCCACTCTCTAGTGTGTTCTAGTGCAAATAAAAAAACTAATAGCGACCACAATATTCTCCTCTTCATCAATTTCAGTTAGTATTCTTTCATTCATTTTAGTACTGTCCAATTGAAAATTTTACTAAATGAATCGTAACAAAATGGTGTGCTCTAATCAGAATCAAGAAGTAAAATAACAACAATTTCATGTACAAATGACAAAATACATAAAATATATTAAATCAATGTGATCAATCGAAGCTGATGTGTTGTGTTGTCATATGTTGACACGCGTTGACATGTATTAACACAAAACGTCAGCGTAGTCTGTGGGCCACTTTAGAGTTTTACCAGCTGCACACATACCCGCAAACACACAAACAGACTTACAAACAAACAGATATACAACCTATATTATTTCAATGAGAATACAATAAGCATAGACTGAGGAAAATACTAAAATGAAGTGTTTTGTAACCGCTATCTTGAAACAAATTAGCAGACGTAATTTGTAACTAAATTAGATGTTAAGGTGAGGTCGAAGGGAGCACGAGTATGTTTACAGTTTTTACAGAATTGAAATGTTTTGGCCAAAATAAATAAAATAAGTCTCCAGTAGCAACATTGAGTTTAGTTTTCTGCACATGCTAATAACAACAGATCTTGAATATCTTTCAAGAGTGTCCTGGAATTTTGTCAAAACTGTTTATCTTTATTTAAAATGTTTTGACGAAATTCCAGGACACACTTGACAGATATTCAAGATCTGTTGATATTAGCATGTGCATAAAACTAAATTATATGATGATACTGGAGAAATATTTGATTTATTTTTGCCAAAACAATGTAATGTTTAAAAAAATGTAAAATTACTCGTGCTCCATTCTGCCACACCTTAACTGGACTTACAAGCTATAAACAAATATATAACTCTTACCAGTGCATGACTTGATTAACTTACACTAGTGGACAAGTGAACAAGTGAACAAAGGCGTCAGTTTTTTTAGACTTTCTAGTTACCGAAATATATTCCTTCAATACTGTGGTAAGCTTAGTTAATTATTGGGCAACTGGATGTAGATAATATTAATGAATACACACTTTATTTCTGAGAGAAAATTAACATTTTAACTTTGTTTACTTTAGTTTCAACAACTCATTTTTCATAGAAAGACCCTTTTAGAGGATTTAAACGTAATTTTTGCTATAAATATTATATCATTTATCATGATATTACTTAGTAGTGTTATGTATATTGTTACTAAAAATATATCATAAAAAGTGACCACTGACGTATAAATGCGTGTACATAAGATAAAATAACTTTTCTTGTTGTAAGGTAAGGTTCTTCCTATCAAATTTGTGCCATAGAAACAACGCCTCACAGTGATTCTACCATGAAGACCTTAAGTTTCACAACAAATAATATGGGATCTCAAACTCATCTCCGAGACCCAAGAGGAAGGATGTCATCCCTTCACGTGGAAAGGCAGGAAGAAGGAGAGTTCACATCTTATAAAGGATTACGGTCATGGACAAATATCCTGGCAAGATAAATATGTTGACCTCATGTTCCACATATTCGCTATATTGGCTAGTTTGGTTCAATACATTCTTCCCTTGTTGTTCTACGTGATGTAGGGCTTGTCCGAAACATTAAGAATATCCCTTCCGTAGTAATCCCATGGCATGTATTCGCTCGCTAGGTCATTTACCAAGGAAGGTACTCTTTTAGAAATCTATTACTGCTGTCTTCTCACGAGAGGCAATGTTACTACCAATAACTTGTTAGTTGGTCATGTTGTTCTTTTAGAAATCTATTACTGCTGTCATCTCACGAGAGTGAACGTTACTACCAATAACTTGTTAGTTGGTCATGTAGTTCTTTTAGAAATCTATTACTGCTGTCATCTCACGAGAGTGAACGTTACTACCAATAACTTGTTAGTTGGTCATGTAGTTCTTTTAGAAATCTATTACTGCTGTCATCTCACGAGAGTGAACGTTACTACCAATAACTTGTTAGTTGATCATGTTGTTCTTTTAGAAATCTATTACTGCTGTCATCTCACGAGAGTGAACGTTACTACCAATAACTTGTTAGTTGATCATGTTGTTCTTTTAGAAATCTATTACTGCTGTCATCTCACGAGAGTGAACGTTACTACCAATAACTTGTTAGTTGGTCATGAAGTTCTTTTAGAAATCTATTACTGCTGTCTTCTCACGAGAGTGAACGTTACTACCAATAACTTGTTAGTTGGTCATGTAGTTCTTTTAGAAATCTATTACTGCTGTCATCTCACGAGAGTGAACGTTACTACCAATAACTTGTTAGTTGGTCATGTAGTTCTTTTAGAAATCTATTACTGCTGTCATCTCACGAGATTGAACGTTACTACCAATAACTTGTTAGTTGGTCATGTAGTTCTTTTAGAAATCTATTACTGCTGTCTTCTCACGAGAGTGAACGTTACTACCAATAACTTGTTAGTTGGTCATGTAGTTCTTTTAGAAATCTATTACTGCTGTCTTCTCACGAGAGTGAACGTTACTACCAATAACTTGTTAGTTGATCATGTTGTTCTTTTAGAAATCTATTACTGCTGTCTTCTCACGAGAGGCAATGTTACTACCAATAACTTGTTAGTTGGTCATGTAGTTCTTTTAGAAATCTATTACTGCTGTCATCTCACGAGAGTGAACGTTACTACCAATAACTTGTTAGTTGGTCATGTTGTTCTTTTAGAAATCTATTACTGCTGTCATCTCACGAGAGTGAACGTTACTACCAATAACTTGTTAGTTGGTCATGTTGTTCTTTTAGAAATCTATTACTGCTGTCTTCTCACGAGAGGCAATGTTACTACCAATAACTTGTTAGTTGGTCATGTAGTTCTTTTAGAAATCTATTACTGCTGTCATCTCACGAGAGTGAACGTTACTATCAATAACCTGTTAGTTGATTATGTTGTTCTTTTAGAAATCTATTACTGCTGTCTTCTCACGAGAGTGAACGTTACTATCAATAACTTGTTAGTTGATCATGTTGTTCTTTTAGAAATATATTACTGCTGTCCTCTCACGAGAGTGAACGTTACTACCAATAACTTGTTAGTTGGTCATGTAGTTCTTTTAGAAATCTATTACTGCTGTCATCTCACGAGAGTGAACGTTACTACCAATAACTTCATAAATAATACACTTAATTAATATTGTCAATATAATTTATTTTAATAATCTAATTTCTATCTTTTTCATATCTTTTAATTTGATATCTATCCTTATCTAATAGAATACATATTGTTCCTTACTACAAATAATTATGTATTTTATGAATAACTTGTTAGTTGGTCATGTTATTCTTTTAGAAATCTATTACTGCTGTCCTCTCACGAGAGTGAACGTTACTACCAATAACTTGTTAGTTGGTCATGTTGTTCTTTTATAAATCTATTACTGCTGTCCTCTTATGAGAGTGAACGTTACTGCCCTAAATTGTTAGTTATTCATTTAGCTCTTTTAGAGACATATTATTAATCTATTATTACGAGAGCGAACGTTACTAACATTAAGTTGTTTGCCATGTAGTCAATGAAAGGACTGCCCTTTTATAGAACTATTACTGCTGTCCCTTAACGAGAACACCTGATCACACGGTAATGTAGCCAAGGAAAGGATTACCCTTTTATAGGCACTGTATATAACTTCTGTCCTCTTATGAGAGTGAATGAAATTCCTTATCACAACATCAGGAATATCCCCATTTAGTTATTCTAATCGGGTAAGGATGAGGAAGTTATAACTCAGATGAAATGTGCCAACATTGGCATAAAGGACTAACAATACACCATTTAAGAAAACTACTCTCAGTGCATTTAACCAGGATTTCATCCCTGACCTTAGACTGGACAATCTTGACGGTTAGTTTGCGTACCCGTTGAGGAGGCTATTAACAGTATAATCAGCGGGAAGATTTAATGTCGTAATTTTTGTATCGCTGTGATTCTTTATAGCAGTATTGCTTATCTACAACTTAAACAAACTTTAGGGCACACGTATAAAGGCGATTTTTAAAGAAATTCTTCCATTATTTGCATGGATATAGATTGGGAAAATAATATTTAAAAAAAACATGAAGCGGGATGACAGCCTCAAAGCTTAAATCATGCATTGCCCTCCTACCACAGATCCCCAACCCTCATTCCTATACTGCCCATCCCATCCATCAATGACAATCACGTGAAAAACAAATATAACACCTTAGAACACTCCCTCACTCTTAAAAATTGTAATTGGTAGCTTATCAGAGTAATTGTGTATCAATCAAATTTAAAGGAGTACACTTTAATTTTAATAACAGGCTAGAGATATCATGCACATTTTAGTAAAATATTGTATGTATATAATCGTTAATTTGAATAATTTATAATAAATTATAATTTAATATCATTTATAATAAATGTTGTATGGAAGCAATGGACGTTTTATCTAACAAAGCTATGTCACATAACTTTTCCCGAAAAAATAATTAATATTTACAGTCTTAGATATATTAGGCAATTTTAAAATTGAGAGGGTGACCTGGCGGTCTAGGGGTAAGGTGTCAGACTTCTGTGCTGGCGGCCGGGGTTCAATCCTCGGTCCCGGCACAGATTTATCTGATTACCAAACCCTTCCTTCACCTCTGACAAGACATCTTGTGAATGTGGGAATGCCAGGCCTCCACCGTGGTTCGGATTCCACGTTAAACTGTAGGTCCTTCATTTCATCTCACAATCACCCTACCATTACACATTAGCTTAAGTGCGTATAACCCAAACGGGTAGTAAGACGCGGTGCTAATAATAATAATAATAATAATAATAATAATAATAATAATATAATAATATTTAAAATTTAGGCATTTATTCACAATGTTCAGAATATACGATAAAATTTAAATGGTCATTGAAATATGAAGTTTAATGGTTTATTTCGAAGATTGTTGATGGCGTTTTACACATTATGTTTTATTTAAAATCTTGAAGAGCTACCCGGGATGGACATACAATGAATTACGTGGTTACCCTGGGAAACGATTTGTTTGGCTTTATATAGACTGAATAAAAAGCTCTTTATTTTATTTCTTCCGAACCAGTTTTTGATATATCCAAGAAATCTAATTAAAAAAAATTAAAAATACAGCCTTTAGGTGCACATGTTTGAACAACAGGGGCTCGTAATGATTAAATTTCAGACCTCTGTGTGCAGTAGGTATCACTCAATGCTCATAACAGACAGAAAGACAAACTATTTATTTTATTAATATAGAAATAATGAAAAAATCTTGCATACAATCAAAATAAGCAATATTTTACAAAACTTTATAGGATGATTAATTTTATTCTTATTTACAAAGAAAGTTTCCTAGCATTTTGTCAGACCAGTATAGTTTACGTTTTTTTGCCTTTCGGAAAACTAATCATGGCCTGCAAACTTAGTACTAACTTTCCACATTCCTTGTACGTTCCTGCTGTCTGGGAAATGTCTTCATTTTTCCTCTCCACGCTTCGAAATAAAGGAAGGCTGAAAAATTTAAAATAATCACATTTTGGATTTATTCATAACTTGGCTTAATTTTACTCAATTATTATATAGCCTAGAGGATAGGTCCAACTATCATGCACTTTTTGATACAAGTGCCAAACTTTTTATACATGGAATGTGATCCCAAAGCAACAGTATCAGAGGTGGAGACATCCAAAACTGGCGTTATAAATTCCATGGCAGCCATTTAAAATGGGTTATTGAAAACGTATGTTTTGTTAAAAGAAATACATTTTTACAAGCTTTAACCTTATTTTTCAACTTAAATTCCCTAAAAATGTATAGGGGAACAAAAAACCTGTACATTTATATGTTTTAAAACTTGATTTATCGATTTTATCAATAATAATCAATGAATCAAATAAAATATATCTACAACATGGACATTTTTTTCAAGCGTCATAGCTGTACATTGATGGGTATCAAATATAGGTCTTTGGGGCTACTGACTTCAAATATATGCTTATAAGAGTTGTTAACTCGTTTTTTGGGGGGGTTACAGAGGATTGTTCCCCATGTGGCTGCTTTAAGCCATATTGTTTATGTTTGGGGTTTCCTAAATACGAGTTTTATTCAAGGATGATTTTAAATAAAAGTATATTTATTTACTGTAGAAAATAGTATTCAATTAAAATAATAAATTTAGAAAAAAATCAAGTAAAGGGAAACGAAAAAGAAGTTTTCAAACTTAAGGAAAATCAGAATATTTCTTAGAATTAATTTTTACTACATATCCAGCATTAACATCTTTCACACGTCTTGCAAAGAACTGTGCTGGGTAAGTCAGATTTTAAACGCTTACACTTTCTAGAGCATATCTTAGAGCATTTGCATTTCAGTATCTCTCTTGAGGTCTCACTTACAGGTGGAATTGTTTTCCAGTGAGGTATACATTTTTCTTCAACATTTTGCGTCCAGCTATAATCACTTGGTGATTTCCGGCTGTTTTTCAAGGGATCTTCCCCAGATGTGGCCTGCTCAGTAAGATGTTCGGAGGACATATTGCATCAAAATGTCTTAATTTGGAGTAATATGTTCAATCTCTCAATTTTTCTGTGCAAACATATTTTGCCTTGCAATATTTATGTCATCTTCTGTATTGCAACGATCATATAATTATGACGAGCTTTTCCAAGCTTGGAGGAACTTGCTTTACAGCTTCTACTTCTGGAGTGTTTGAAAAGACTTGAGGATCTAGGGTAACATCATCATAAGCTTTTCAGGCAGCCCATGCTACCACTATACCTTTACCAGCAAATTTAGATGTTGTGTCACTTCAAGTCAAAGCATGAAACGCAAGCATTTCAGAGATTTTTTCCCTTCCAAGTGAGTCTGATATTGCTGTAGCATTGATGTAACGCATCTGTTTCCCGGAGCCATACATTACCCACAAATAATAACATCCCAACTCTTTCGCATGACCAACATCCAGCACAACTACATTTGAGTCAACGGCACAAACTTGTATATTTTTATAAACATCTACAATATCATCGGCAGCATGTAAACATATTCTTATGTCAGCCTCCGCTTGATAACATGGTACTATTCAATTCAAATTTGCTGGTTGTGAGCAAACTGCACTGTCTTCCTGGATGCTGACATCTTTCCCTGGATACTCAGCTCTACAAGGAAAAAAGGAATAGTTATGTCTGGTTCTCGTTAGTTTTGAGGAAATAACGCCAGTTTTTAGGCACTATTATCTCTGCTTAAACCCTTATTCGAACACCTTTCTCCCTCTTTACATTTCTTCAAGCTATCTGCTTTATATGTGTCAAAAACGATGTTAACACGTTTCACCTGACCGTTAAATTGACTTTTAATTATTTTTATGAATTTTTCACCATAGTTAGCAAATTAATCTGTAATTTACTACTTAAGGTAGTGAATAATGACTGCACCATCAAGAATAATCATATTGATATCAGGTTCAGCTTGATGTGATCCATCATCATTATCACCTTTAGTGCAGGAAGTAAGTTTTTTAGACATGATACTATGTATGATTTGCCTCCATACCTAATACTTTCATTGGAATCTGCTAGTGCTGGAGGAAATGGTTGGTGTTCATGACTTTAAAAACTGGTAAAGGTACTTGACAGCCTATGTATATTCTCAGAAAAATACTGTGGTCTTGTCTGATTGTTAAAACCTTCTGGCTGGTTTTACATTTTGACTTCATTGGTGAGCAGAAAGGCTGTAGTTTATTCTTTGTCATTGTTTGATACACGCTAACCACACAGTTAAATAAACCATCTGTAAAGAATGTTTGGCTTTTATCCCTGCCAAGTGCCTCCATTATTCTGTACGACTCTATCACACTTTTATCAGCAGCCACGTGTGAATGAAGCGTCACTATTTATTGTGTCTTGTCCATGAAGGGGTCACCCATTTATTTTATAGATTCTACTAGACTTCGAACATTATTTACAGATCTGAACTGATTGATGACACTTGATCATGATGGAGCGCTAGATCTGAAGAATCCGATAGGCTTATCTGATGCAAGAATTTCTCAACTAATATTGACACTTCTGACCCCGAGTACATCCACCTACGAAGTACCTCAGCAATCTCAATTAATCCTATTGCTCCTCTATCATCCTTTACAAGAGTATTATTGTGTTAATTAGCTTCATCAAGAAGGATACAAGAAATAGGCCTTCCAATTTTATTAACAGTGAAGTTTCCTTTAGGGAACTCCTAAAAAACACTAGAATGGCTAACTCTAAGTCTAATAATGTCTCTAAGCTGAATTTAAACAGCTCTGGCATAGCTAGTATGTTCAAAAGCAAAGAGCAACCACAAGGTATTTGATGATGAAATCACATAGGATTTAAAGTTCCCTTCATTAACAGATTGATCCCATGCAAATACATCAAGCAAAACTTTTATAGAAAAGTTCCAGAAAAAGAACTGAGGGCTTTCTTTGCATCTCACTTCTAAACACTCATTAAAAGACAAGAGCTCATTGCTAACATCACTTGATTCAAGGTATTCTTTGTATGCTCTTCAATTTGAAAAGTGCACATGTTGTAACCTGATGGGCTTGAAGCGTCTTATTTATGTAAACTGCTCTTAGAACAGCATCAGCAGAGCTGTCAGTTAAAATTTTAGCTTGTTCAAGGGCAGATGTCCAACCACTTTCCTTGTGACTGTATCCAGATCTGCCATCTTTATGTGTAAGCCTCCTAGCATTGCAACATTTGTCTCCTCTATTTGGGAATCAGACCATGCCCATTGAATTTCTTTCAAGGTCTTGGACAATTGTTGATCACAGACTATGACTGGAATGTGATTTGTATTGAGAGGAGTTAAAGTTTCTGATCACATCAATGCAATGTTTTACCATTGCTGCTGAGTTAGACTAGTCAGAGAAAAGTGGCAAGAAAGCACTTAAAGTTGTGAAAAGCTTAGTCTCATCACTTATCTTTGAAGCATGATATGATGGCCATATACAATTTAAACCCAGGTGGGCATATTATTTCCTTGCAACGTTATGAATGTGTTCACACTATTCAATTTATTTTCAGTCTCAAATGATGTTGGCATCTCTAATTTAGGTGGAGGTTGTTTCATACTTGGAGAAAATATTTGCTCCACTAGTGTTGTAGCTATCTGGAAGCGTCATCATTTTTTTTCTCACTGCTGCACACCACGGGCATTTAGTTTGATCATTTCCAAAATTGTCTGTGTCTGGGTTCTGAAACGGTGGTATCCCTATTCCATGAAATGAGCAAGTAGATGTAGTAGATGAAGGATTGTGATCTATATTGTCAATTGCAGTTTAGTGAAAACACTTGTTCTCAAATGCAACGAGGTCACTGCTCCCATTCTTTGGAAGTGATTTATGGCTGAACTACCTAAGCCTGCTGATAGGCTGAGATATCTATCATAGGAAACACTAATTCCTGCTGTAAACAAAATATCAATTAAGTGGTTTGATATTGTGAGAGAGTCCACAAGACAGCTAATAAAATGAGGTAACGGTGTAACACTACCTTAAGTGTGAGCCAAATGCTGTGTGCGTTGTTTAAAACAATTGAAAGATACAAGCTGTGTATGTGAGAGAGAGTAACTTGTGATGTGTAGTCTGCTTCGTTTGTAATGCTAGGGCCATACCATATCATACCAACAAGAGTCAGCAATGTCATGGGATCACTAGCTGGTTGGCAGTTTTCCTCAAATTTACCTTTGAATTGGGTTTGACAACGTTTCTAAACATATCTTCTTACAATGCTAGCAGCAAAGGATGAAATAATTGCCTCTGACTCAAAATCATAAGAACAGGCTTTCTTGAGACTCGCTCCTATATCACTGTTTCTCACAAGTAAGACTTATAGACCAGCAGTTTGAAGATCTAGCTTTGAGAAATAGCTGAGTATTCTGTTTTTAGCCGAGTTGAGTGCACTGTACTAGAGACCGTCCCTCCCCCAGTTGTTCAATTCTATGACACTAGAGTTTTTTTGAGATGACTCAATTGTAAGACTGGAGAGATTTCATTATCATCAATAATATAATATTATATATGTAGGTTAGTAGCTCTGCAAATGCATTCCTATCGCAGGTATGAGTACCTTCTTTTTTACCTAACTTTGATTTTAGATCTCTCTCCAGATTGTATAGCACTACAAGGCACTTTGCCTGATAAACTGCATCTTGAGCAAATATATAACCTGCACTAAATTTTGCAATTAAATGGTGCTCTTGAAGGGTAAAAGCCCGGCTTGACTGCCTATGTGGAGTGGTCTTGACTTTTGCACAGAGGGTGCGTTTCCATCCACTGGTTGGTCACAAAAGAAGCATAATGTCCCTTGAATGTTTGGAAGTAAGTATATTGAACTGGTACTTCTCTCATCTGACGTTAAGGCTTCTGACTTGTAATCTTCAGTGGCATCATTTTCCTTTTTTTCTATTAAATTTCCCTGTACAGCTGGGTTTTATTAAACCTCAAGCTGCATTTTTTTAATGAAACCTTGCCTTTTTATCAACAAACGTTTGTTTTAGTCCATTTCCTTCATCTATTATCCTTATTTTAATCCCACGAGGAAGAACTTTATTTCTTCAAACTCCAATATATTTTCTACTAATGTGGAATAGCCAGCTTCCTCACTTGGATATTTACCAGCAAAATCGCTTGGGCAGGTCAGCTTTTACTTTGTCACTTCCTGGTATACAAGACAAATATACCAATTTGTGGTTTCATAATATGGCTTGGAACCTCTATTTCGTCTATTAGCTTGAAACTTCGCTTCATTCTAACTGAAATTTATTCCTGAGAAAAAAAAAGTTATACAGTGAAATAAGTATTGCACTCAAATAACTCAAAAAAATCAATAGAAAACAAATAATCTGAACCAAATACATTCTTTATATGAATTAATTTGCTATATATGGTGGTGACTGCTGACCACTGTCAGGTACATGAAAATTAAAAAAGACACAGAATTTTAGAAAAATTGTAATTATATAATTGTAAATCCAAATACTAGTTGCTTTCAATGTGTTTGGTGGACATTCTTGAAAATGGCCTACATCGCAGTCATGTCATCTGATTTTTTATGTCTCCACCCCTGAAATCATTCTTCGCGACTTATTTAACTTGTGTACCAAATTTGCCGCTTGTATAATAAAATGCACGATTGTTTGAGATTTAATTATGGGTCTTCTGCACTAATAGTAATGTTAAGATTAAGGTGCTTTTTTACTTTAGAAATAAGGCCTGTTCTTATTTGATGATTTAATATTATGATACAAAAAGTATTTAAACTTTAAAAATTCTAAGTATTTTAATTTTTTCGTAATACTGAGAAAACCTTAATTTATGAAGAGTAATCAAAAGTTTGATGCATAACTTCAAGCTCATTTTATAATACTCTAACTTTCCTAATTAAGAATCCGTTGACAACAGGCAATTTTATTATTTTTATTTAATTAAAGTCATGCCTGAGTACATTTTCCATTTATATTATTATACTTATAAATATTATTTTGGAGTTAAAGTTTATGGCCAGTAAGTAAAACCAACCAATGAACTTTGACAAACAAGAAAACACAGAAAAGACGCCTTAATAAAGCTATCCGTAGATCCACAAAAAACATTTATCAATAACTTCCACAATACACAGCTACCAACGGATTTGGTGCAAGAAAAGATTAAGTAACATAAATACATTTATTATAAAACACAAATAATAAGATGTAAGATTACATCAAATAAACAAGATTTTATGTTAAATGGTAGAGTTATAAAAGTTGAAAATGTTTGATCGGAATACTTAATGACGATACAGAGTAACAGTGAAAACATCAAAGTTGAACAGAGCAAGTGGTTGGATTTAATAACTCCAAATATACAGGTACTGACTGTTGATTGGGAGAACAAGGGTCTAAGTCAACACAGCCATGGTAAAATGAGCTGTTACGTTGGGAGAATACATTCTATACAATACTGCCGGGCTGTCGCTGTACTAAAACTAGAAAGCCCTGCTCATGGATACTACAGAACCAATTTCTAAGAGATACATACTTATATATCTTATATATTTAGAGTTACTAAGGAGAATATCAGTCAAGCTAGCTAGCTTGTATTAAACCTCAAGAGGAGTCGCATATACCCACGGAGAAATGTTCTGTAAGAGGATCTTCTATATTTTATATATATACTGAGGATGGCTAACAACCAGGCATCAACAGCAAATTGTGCTATGGCCGTTCCTTTCTTAATGAGTACTGCCAGAGCAACCAATAGTACATATGACTACCCTCACCCTGTAGTATACGAAACACATAGTAGATACTATTTTTAATACATAGATACATAAAGCGCCCAACAGGCCAAAATAAATTACTATCTATGCGAGCCACTACTTTACACTAGTAATTCTCACAAGTTGCACAACGCAATTAGTAACACAAAAGGTGCCAACAAGAAACAGCATACAGTTTCTGAACTAAATATATTCCAGACGAAAGTGCTAGATGACCTGCTTATAGCCATACGAAAATAACAAAAGTGAACCTGCCGTTTAGGGTGTCATGAAACATTACTTTGTCTTAAAGTTTTAGTAAAGAAATATGAATTCATAGAATAGAGAAACTTGAACACCTGGTCTTACACATATATAGAGTATAGAGCCAGAGAACCCGACTGTGTCTGAAGGACTTAGAAAACATAGTTAGTCACTATGACTATAAACAACATGTCTGAAGGACTTAGAAAATATAATTAGTCACTCTGACTATAAACAACGCGTCTGAAGGACTTAGAAACATAATTAGTCACTCTTGACTAAAACAACATGTCTGAAGGACTTAGAAACATAATTAGTCACTCTGACTATAAAAAACACGTCTGAAGGACTTAGAAAATATAATTAGTCACTATGACTATAAACAACATGTCTGAAGGACTTAGAAAACATAATTATAACTACTGTCTGAAGACACATCAAAACAATCTCTCCACCACTACAAACTATGTCTAAAGGACATATCAACAGAAGAATAACTACTGACACAATACTTGATAAATTAGAGTTGACTTCTTCTCCGACGCGGCGGAGAAACAGAGGAAAGAGACATCATGGCCGTCAGTATTTGGTGGCGCTGTAGCAGAAGTTACAATAAAAGGTCATAAAATGAGTCTCGAGCGTGCTCATTATATAACATAATATAATCAGACGATAGGATCAAGGAGGGCAAAGGAGGGGAATTAAGGATAAAGAGTTTCAAGGAGTCTCCGCATGGACAGTGGCGCTTTTTTGAAGGACCATCGAGTTGAGGGAAAACATCTTTCTTTTCAACCACGTGTTTCCGACGATGAGGACTGAGTAGTGTTGGCGCTGCTGGAAAGGCCAGCCACTGCATGGAGATCGTATTCACTAACATCCAGTCTATGTGAGTCGATATCTGCTTTATAATAAATGAATATATTAATTTTAGTTTTCTTCTTTTAGTCAATTTACTTTATTTTTACATTGATAAGATTGTAGATGTATTTTATATAGAAAACATGCTCCACACATAAGCTTATAAATTAGAATACATTCTACATTAAAAGCCGTACTGGTCTTAGGAAAAGGAAATCTTTTTACTGGAGCATTGACGCACTCAAACAAAGGCATCAGTCTCACATTGCCTAGCTTAACATCACATCACCAGCAAAACAAACCAGACGAGGTGGAAGTCAAATATTGCGTGACAACCGAAGCTGATAGAATCTGTTTACTGAGCCAGTTTGCTTACTTGGTCGGTTTGCCTAGGTATTTTTCCCCTGAGATCACACGACAATCTTCACCCACACTCTCGCCGAGACGACCCGAAAAAGCCAAAGTGTGAGAATGTAAACCGCGTTATAAATCCGACGTTCCTACCCTGTAGTCTACTTTGTATTGTAACAGGTCTATGTAGTTGAGATGGGCCTACGAACCCCCAACAAACCTACCACAGTGGGTTCGTGAGAGGTTTGTTCTGATCTAACTGAGAGTCGGTTTATAGAAAGAACTCAAAGGGATTATCATTTCTACCAGGGACATATTTTTATGAGTTCGGCTAAGTGGTACGTACTCACAAAACTGCCACTACATAGCAAAAACTTTGTTGCATTTGCTTGAGATTTATAAAACTAATACTGTTCTGTGAGATCCGAAAGATAATAATTATTATTAAAAATATATAAAAGAATATGCGTAGACGGAGATTGTTTCTTTCGTAGGTCAGAGGAAGCGTGCAAGAAAATGTTATTCAGTTTATTGGCGTACTACAGAAAGGAGAAAACCAAATAGAATAATTCAAAAAGCACAAGAAAAGGTATGTTTTTAATTATAAATAATTTAAGGTCTTAATTACTTATTACTAAAATACAATATTACTTTCTCTCTAATTATATCACTGTAAATACTAGATACTGTAAAAGCAATGAGAAAATTACTGACCAGTGGAACATTGAAAGCGTGATTCATTTTTAGAGATTTTTGATCTTATTTTGTTCAACAAAGTTTCAAAATCTGTAGAAGACATACTGAAAAAGTTTTTATACTGTCCATTAATGTGTTGGTACTTCAGATCTAACAGTAGCTCCAAACCGGCCCGTTTTTATATAGCACAGTGCGCCACATCGTCTTTTTGTTTTAAATTAATGTTGCTATAGTTAATATGACGTCACTGGCCATAGTCATCGCAACCGTTTCCTCGTGGAAAGATATGTCCGACTAGCACCCTCCTAAACACGCCATTGAACTCTGTATCACTCCTGAATGTTCGTGAAACAGGTCAGATCTCTAGAGAAGGTGAAATAGAGGGTATGTTCGTCATATGTATATGCATCTCCAGTAGGTACTCTCAACTCACCTTGCCTTTTCTCACCTTACCTTGCCCTCTCTCATGACCGTGGCGATCTTTGGTGTCCGAGTCAAAGGGCACGAGACGTGAGTATGAGTGTATCGCCACACTCTCGTCCAGTCAATGAGCAATTAGAACACGGAATGTTGACACTTGGCACCTCATTGGACTGGATAAATGACATAACAAACCACTTCTTGGAATTATTTACAGGCGAGCCCCTTTTTTTTAGGAACCGAAACATATTTAGGCCTACCACAAATATAAGAAGAATGTGAATTATGTGTAGATTTGTATACGTGCCGTTGTGTATCAAGTTCAACATACTCCATCATAGACATCAAAACAACGACTTCACGACAGATGACTTTGGGCGAGCGGTGAGAGTGTAGAGAATAGCTCTCGTCCTCCCTCAGCTCGTACAGTCTCGCCGAATATCTAGTCCTGGTTGCCTAGGCAAGAGTGTGGAGGCAATATGCTACAGTTCTACCACCACTACTAGTCTAGATAAGATCAGGTAGGTGGTGAGCACATCGGCTGGTAGAAAAGGTTGACCTACCTTTCGTGCCCTTCAAGTAATTATGTTGCAGAACTATCATTCACATAATGTAATTTCTTTTATAGAGACAGTATTATGATGGCTAAAATAAATTTGAATCAAACGTATAATGAATCTAGAAGTTTAATTATACCCAAAAACTAAAAAACGGGATTTAAAATGTCATTACATACTGAGGCTACAGCCAAAACTGTGTAGTAGATTTGGTCATAACTTAATATTTAGGTTTTAGATTATCATATCTCAAGATATTTTAAATTTCGATTTTAGCTTTTAAATTGAGAATAGTTTACTGAGGACTGATTTTAAAACTTCAAGATTTTTTTAAAAATGATTTTAACTATTTTATCTAAAATGTATTTCTAGAAATGGTTTGGAATGAAAAACCATACTTTAAACCTATTTTTCGGGAAAAATTAGTTTAAGGTTAGTTTACTCATAGCTAATTTTTGAACATTAGAAACTTTCAGAAATTGCTTTAAAGTTGTTTTTATAAACGATATCTGGACAGTGTTTTACGTTATAAATAAGAAGTATGTTCGATTTTATTATGGTATTTAAAAAATGAAGGGCGTTTATCGGCAACAATCTTAAGAAAATTTGCAATTAAGAAATATATATATTAAAGCGAATTTTGTTTGAAATGTATGCCTGAATAGCTGTTAATATTATCAAAATTATGTAGATTTTTCTAAGGTAAAACTTTTAAAGAGTGGTTTTATGATGACTTTTTTTTTAACTCTCGTCACAAAATTAAATAAATCCAAATTCATATGAGGAGTATGATTGTCAGATTCTTAATTCTGTCACAACTATTGGATCAAAAACTTTTGGCTTTCTTAAGATTAGTTTAGTGTCTACCAAGTATCATTCTAGTCACAAAATATAATTTGTGTTTTGAGTACATCATCTACTAAGGGTTGCTGGATGTGGGGAGTTGCAAACCAAGGTTGAGGTGAAAATTATATTATTATTATTATTATTAATTATTATCATCACCATGTCTTACTACCCATTCTGGCTATACGCACTTATGATAATGTGTAAAGGTAGGCTTATTATGAAATGAAATGGAGGACCTGAAATTTAACGAAGAATCCGAACCACAGTGGAGGAATGGCATTCCTCACATTCACAATTTGTGATTAATACACGTCTTGTCAGAGGTGAAGGAAGGGTTTGGCAATCAGACAAATCTGTGCGGGGACCGAGGATTGAACCCTGGACTCCTAGCACAGAAGTCTGACACCTTACCCCTAGCCCACCAAGTCAATTGGTGAAAGGTAGTATAAACATATATATATATATAAAATATAATATGTATATTTAAGAGAAAAGTATTCCATCCAGCTTCCAAGATCAAGAAACACTGGTTTAGAGGCTATAATATATATATATAATTATATATATATATATATTAATTACATCAATTGAATGAAGACTAGGAAGCAGTGGCGGCTCGTGTATAGGCACTGTGAAACTTCAGCACCCCCTATTTTCACTTTATATTATCAATAACATTTAATATAATGAGTCATTTTTTTTCTTTAATTCTTTCTTTATTTTTCTAGTACAATATATATTCCTTAAGCTTAATGTCAGTACTTAAGTAGCCATCTCCCAGTTTATGAAAAAGATACAAAATCTTTGTATGGAACTGTGTGCTTCACAGTGTCTGCTACGTGGTGTTTGACTGTTGTGAGCATGCACACATAGGAGGGGGTGGGTAGGAAGGCGGTACTGCCAGGTAGAGAGAGCACTGTTGCTCTCGCAATGCCAGCTCTAGCGTGATGGTGGAAGGAAGTTTTTTTTACTCAGAGTGTGTTGTGGTTAAAAACTGTGTACCCTATTCTTGAATGTGATAAAGTGTAGAAGAGTGCAGAATTAGATTATTTTTCTGCTTCCAGCTATTCTATTTGATTCATTTTTTTCTGTTATTTTATTTAACAGAAAAACATTAAACATGACCTTGTATCCCCAAGAAATAGGTTCTGTGACTGTGTAACCCCCCTTCATATGATATGGTAGGTTCATATTACAACAAATAAAAGGTAGGTTAGTTACAAGAGAGTTTATTTTATTCAACAAACAACTCGCAGACATACAAGAGCGAGGCACTCTAGGAAAGTCGAGTGACTGGCCGATAAGGGCCGAAATAAACAATAAATAAAGGGGCAAGACCCCAAGTCGTTAAGAGAAAACAGAACAATTAATACCAACGTAGTCATAATAAAATTGACCCTCGCAGAAGGCGACTAACCTAGCAGGAAAGTTAAATACAAGTAATATATATATATGTCTACACGACCTGGTGATGGTAACACTACATTGACAAAAGTATAAAGTTTTATAATAGGCCGCCATTATAAGGCGCGACAGAGAAAATGATTAACCTAAACCTAACCTGTTACAATAGTTCCTAATCAAATTAGTTCAATCTAAATTATTATTATTATAATGACCAATGTGCTGGGTGCACGGGCTCGCGCCCCCCGAGTTGAATAACAATTTAAAAAAATTTACAATCGTAACAAACCTTTTAACCTTTAGCAAGCAGAATAATTATTTTAAGTAAGTTACACGTTAAACAAAAATTATTAGCGCCCCAAGATGGCGACAAGCTAAAGTTCCATTAGCGCCCTAAGATGGCGCCATGCTAAAGTTCCAACCCGTCCGTGAGGCGGACACAACGTTAAGTACCAAAAAAAAGCTAGAGCATAAACCATAATGGCTGACAGGCAAATCCTGCAGTCTCAGAGAAATATAGCTATTAGTAATCATGAAATATATTTAAAGTCGAAACTTAAATTTTGAACAATTTAACCCAAACATAATTTAGAATACGTCGAACAGCAACCTACGTCTAAATCTAAGACAAGTGTCTCACCTAATCGAGTGCAGAGAAATGAGTGACATCACTACACAGTCCAGCCGTTATATACAGTACAAAGTCAATCACGTGTTCACAAACGGCGGGAACACACTAGGGTGAAGGGAGAGGGGTGTACGTCGCTTCGGGAGAAGTCTCGACGATTCTCGTGATAATTTCAAATCACGCGCCGGTGGATGAGTCTTGTTTCACTCGAGCACAACCGTCAGCGCATACGGGTTAGCGCATCTCGATGTTCTATTGTCCGAGTCTTGCTCTAATCGGGCCTCGAGCCACGGGTGGTCAGTAAGCCGCGTGATGTTGAGTGGAGTAGACTGTGCGTGTTTCATGAAGTCGAGTTCCAGCCCAGTCAAAGGGGACCAGATCAGGTGAGCTAGATCGTCCATGTTTGCATTATGTCTGTGACAACGTCACAATGTCCCCCCTTGGACGGAGAAGAAGGACGTCCTTAGCCTTTGGTGAAGACACGGGGAGGCGCCTTCCCCGATGTTCACCGCTGACTAGAGGGTGGGTGGCGGCTCCGGTACCCTCCGCGGCCATGTTAGGTGGCCAGATGCAGGTTCGGGAGATGACGAATAACTGGACTCCGGGGTAGACCTCTGCTTCACACGCTCACTCCAACACACCGTCATCCCGGGTTGACAGGGAGACAGCATATGCTCGTAAGGTGGCCCGCTTTAACCACCAGGGAAGCTTCATCGCCACGCCCAGCTGGGCGATCATTGACTGCCGATGAGTGTACAGGAACAAAGGAGGGGAAGGAAAGGGCAGGGCAGAAAAGGGGGGACGGAAGGCCGAAAAGGTGAAGTCTCTGAGAACAAAAGTTTACACGTGAACATCACATCCAATTGTAAAGTTTATCAGTTAGCGCAGCCATCCTTGAAAGTTACTGTGGCAGTTTCGTAGCACTAACATTGTCTACCAGCACGAGTCACAGAGATACCCACAACTCTGTTTAGCGACGACTTTCCATGAATGAGGAAAGGTGGGTTTGCCGCTTCACACGCACTTAGAGGTAGTCCGGTCGGCGGGGCGAACGTTCTGCACTATGTACTTTGGACCCGACACACGCTTTATTATAAACAGTCCAACACAAGTTTCTGCTCAAAGTCATACCTAGGCCCTACAGTACTACAAATTTATCCTAACACTACCAGGGGGTGGTACCCCATTCCTTATATAAATCATATATACAACAATATAGAATACCTAAAATCATGCACTTAAGAACGCATAATTAAATCACAAAGGTACATATAAGCAAACAGACGACACACAGCACGGGTCAATTGACTCATTTCCCTGCAGCCTTTAGGTGGCTGACATGTGCTCTACGCGTCAAAGATGGGTCGGATACTTCTTTTAACAATACCGAAACAGGTGTAAGAAATCTTTCAATTGACCAGGGACCACTCCACTTATACGCCATCTTCGCCGAAGACTTGTCAGCAGCTGAGCTAAGAGGAAAACACTTGCACACAACAACGTCCCCAAGTTTAAATGGGACAGGGATACGCCCTCGGTTATAGGTGGCGGCAACCTTCCTTTGGGACTTCAGGAGGTTAGAAAAAGCTACCTCACATTTCTTTTCATAAGAACAATCACCTGCTTCATTAAGGAGCGGGTCAATATCCCAGTTAAACAATAATGGGTGGTTCAGGTCCCTATTGAGGAGGATAGAGGAAGGAGTGGCTTTGACTGACTCATGAAAAGCGGCGTTAAAAGCAATGTTCAAAACGTCTAAGTCCTGGTCCCAGTGGGTGTGATCCAGGTGGTGAAAGATCGTCAAGGCAACGTTTAGGTTACGATTAAACCTTTCTACATGGTTCGGCGATGGGTTGTACGGGCTAGTGGTAACGTGTCTTATCCCCCACGAAAAACACATATCTCCGAAAGCTTTAGAACGGAAACACGGTCCGTTATCACTTACTATGACCCTTGGGGTCCCTAAAATCGCCCAAACACGCCTGCACAGAGCATTAACAGTCGTCCTTGCCTTCATGTTCCTTAGGGGGATGAGTATGACGAATTTAGAGAAGGCGTCCATGGCAACGAGTATAGAGGTGTTCCCTTGGGTAGAGCGGGTAAGGGGGCCGACGAAATCAACAAAAACTTTCTCCCACGGTTGCTTAGCAACATCCGCGGAGTGAAACCCTATTTTAGAATTACGCGCCGGTTTGGCCAATTGACACGGCTCACATTTGCGCACCCAATCTCTAACGTCTCTAGGCATTAAGGGCCAAAAAAATTCCTTAGAAATCTTGCGTTCGGTCTTAAGGACACCGCAATGGCCGCCAAAAAGGGAGTCGTGGAAATATTTTAGTAACATAGGCCTAAGTTTCTCTGGCACAAAATATCTTATCCTACCCTTGACACGAACTACTAAGAGGTCTCTAAAAATCTCGTAGTTCCCAATCCTCTCTCCACGCTTGATCCTGTCAACGATCTGTCTACAACACGGATCCATCAACTGATGGTCTTTGATTGAGATAAAGGATTCGGGAATCGTATGGATAACAAATAACGAGCCATCCTCCTTACATTCTCCTACAGGTTCCTTATCCTCACACATCCTAGACAAAGCGTCAGCGACAACATTAAGCTTCCCAGCAACGTGATGGGTCGTAAACTTGAACCTGGATAGCTTCCAAACCCACCGTCCAATTTTCCCTAGTTGTTTCGGGTGATTCCACATCCAGCTGAGGGCCATGTTGTCAGTGTACAACTCAAACTGGCGAAGCTCTAGATAGTCAGCGAACTTGTCGATGCCGAAGATACAGCTGAGACATTCCTTTTCATATATACTATACTTTCTTTCGGCAGGGCTCAAAGTTCTGCTGGCGAAAGCTACAGGTCTACTTCCCTCGGAAGTTGTTTGAGAGAGAACCGCTCCTAGCGCTACAGAGGAGGCATCAACATGTAGTTGGAAAGGCAGAGAAAAGTCAGGCATGCGTAGCACGGCTGGCGACACTAGGTGGCGCTTAAGCGCAACAAAAGCCTGCTGTTGGGCAGAACCCCAAATAAAGGTGGCACCCTTTTTCTTCAAGGAGTTAAGGGGTTGGCTAAGTCAGAGAAGTTCGGGATGAACCTAGCGTAGTAGGCGCACATACCTAGAAACCGTAATACCCCTTTTATGTTTTTTGGGGCGGGAAAATCCAAGATAGGCTTAACCCGATCCGGGTCAACGAGCAGGTTACCCTCAGAAATGATATAGCCAAGATATGGGATAGATCTCTTCGCCCATGTGACTTTCTCCGGGTTTACAGTCAACCCAGCCTCGCGCAGGCGCCTCAACACTACCTCAACATGACGCAAATGGTCATCAAACGATTTGCTGTAAACGCAGATATCATCGAGGTAGTTAAACACGAATTTGTATTTCAGGTCCGCCAAAATATGGTCTAAGACTCTACTCAACGCTTGCCCCCCGCAACTTATCCCTAACGGCACTCGGTTGAATTCGTAGACTTGCCAGGGGTGATAAACGCGGTGAATTTCTTAGACGACTCTGAGAGAGCACATTGCAGAAAGCTCGCATTAAGGTCAATCAAGCTGTAATATTTGGCTCCGCCAAGATGTTGGAAGGCGGACTCTATGCTAGGCATGGGGTATGGGTCGAACACTATTTTTTTATTAAGCTTTCTATAATCGACAATCAAGCGATGCCCATGACCTTTCCTGGGAATAATGAACGCAGGACTTGCGTATGGGGATTTGGAGGGACGAATAACCTCCTTTTGTTCCAAGTCCATGATAAGATTTCTAAATATCTCGAGTTTGGGGGGTGCACAGGAGTAGGGACCAGATCTAACAGGAATGTGGTCCTGCGCCACAATGTCGTACGGCAAAATGTCGCACTTGCCCCATCTGTTAGTGATGACGTCAGGGAATCGAGCTATCAAACGATCTATCGCTTCACGTTCCTCGACAATGGGGAACAACCTGCGAGGATGGTGCCCAACACAAAACGGGATAAACAAACTAGGTTCAAACTTAAAAGACATTCCTAAGCGTCTCAGGTCAAGTTTGACTCCAGTCTCGAACATGAAGTCAGTCCCTAGAATAACATCAAAGGGAAGTTCTGGCATAACAAAGAATGGACGTTTCCAGGCAAATCTTTCTATCTTAATAGAGAGCACTACTTTACAATCGACCAAGATAGTCTGCCCATTAGCCACGGCGTAAATCTTAGGACCTATCGACCTATAATCGATTTTTGTTTTACCCTCTAACTGGCGCAAAAACTCACGGCATATAAATGAGTGACTGGCTCCTGTATCTAAAAGAGCAACACAATCATTTTGGGCTACCTGGATCTGAACTACAGGAGTAGGAGCACGTGGTTTAATACAAGTGGGCACGACCGGACCACGACTACGAGCGCGCCCTATAAGTTTCCCGATCTACACTGTCTCTGTACGTGACCCAGTCTTCTACACCGAAAACATCTCATGCGTGAGAGGTCGCGGGGCGCACGGTTGTCAGAACCCGAAGGCCTGAAGTTGTCCCTAGGAGTGTTAGCATCGCGATCGCCCGGTAGTACAGGCGCTAATGACAAGGCCGTATTCATAGGTTCGGGAGTTGAACCCGTGCGTCTGCGGTTTAATGCCGCCGGCGCATGCGCACTTAAATACTCCTGTTCGGCGAGCAGGGTGTTTTCAATCGAGGATGCTAGAGAGAAAAGTTCAAGTACCGTACAGGGCTTACATGTAAATACAAAATGTCGCCGGGTGAGGGGCGACACATTCTCAAGAATAATATCAACGATCTCACTTTCCCCCAGACCACTATTGAGAACTTGAGCTGCCTCTGTGATAGATAAAATAAAATCTCTCAACGATTCGTGGGGATATTGAAACCTGTGAATAACTTCCTTACATAACCTTTCTCTAGCCCTACTGGGTAACAGCGCTTCTAAAATGAGGTCAGTAAGTGATCTCCAAGATAAACCATTTTGAATCCCACGGGAGAACAGCTGGGTTAAAAAACCAGAAGTTTTGGCCAAACACAGAATCAAAAATTCACTATCACTCGCTAACTTTAGACAATATGCTCTGTTGATCTCAACCATAAATTTAAACAGAGTAGCGTGATCTTGACCGTCGCAAACAGGGGTCCGATTCAAAATCTCCATAAGTACTTTGTTCTGACATTTAACTAGTGAAGGGGGTGGAGGAGGAGCGGTGGGCGCTGAAGGGGTGGATTCCCATCCTCAATCCTGTCCATACCCGAGTCAGTCTCAGCCTCCCCAGTCCCGCTAATCTCCCCACATAGCTTAGATCTGAGCTCACCCACAGTAGCATTGGGAGGGAAGGAGACGCCCCTTGAAGTCAGCTCAGCTGTCAACTCGTCCCGGCTCAGGCGGTAGACAGCAGTCTTAGATGTGGTCAAAGCGGACATGGCAGTCGCAGGAGTGGTCTCCATGGTCACGGAGTCATGAAACATAAACAAACAAGAATCAGTATAATATCAATCATCCAACAATACTGCAGACAGGCGGACCCTATTTTCTCTCCTAACTATACCTAATACCCTATTAAGTGCCCCACTCAACTCTGCGAGAGCAGAGTGGCGCAGCTTCTCTCTTGTAACCCCCCCTTCATATGATATGGTAGGTTCATATTACAACAAATAAAAGGTAGGTTAGTTACAAGAGAGTTTATTTTATTCAACAAACAACTCGCAGACATACAAGAGCGAGGCACTCTAGGAAAGTCGAGTGACTGGCCGATAAGGGCCGAAATAAACAATAAATAAAGGGGCAAGACCCCAAGTCGTTAAGAGAAAACAGAACAATTAATACCAACGTAGTCATAATAAAATTGACCCTCGCAGAAGGCGACTAACCTAGCAGGAAAGTTAAATACAAGTAATATATATATATGTCTACACGACCTGGTGATGGTAACACTACATTGACAAAAGTATAAAGTTTTATAATAGGCCGCCATTATAAGGCGCGACAGAGAAAATGATTAACCTAAACCTAACCTGTTACAATAGTTCCTAATCAAATTAGTTCAATCTAAATTATTATTATTATAATGACCAATGTGCTGGGTGCACGGGCTCGCGCCCCCCGAGTTGAATAACAATTTAAAAAAATTTACAATCGTAACAAACCTTTTAACCTTTAGCAAGCAGAATAATTATTTTAAGTAAGTTACACGTTAAACAAAAATTATTAGCGCCCCAAGATGGCGACAAGCTAAAGTTCCATTAGCGCCCTAAGATGGCGCCATGCTAAAGTTCCAACCCGTCCGTGAGGCGGACACAACGTTAAGTACCAAAAAAAAGCTAGAGCATAAACCATAATGGCTGACAGGCAAATCCTGCAGTCTCAGAGAAATATAGCTATTAGTAATCATGAAATATATTTAAAGTCGAAACTTAAATTTTGAACAATTTAACCCAAACATAATTTAGAATACGTCGAACAGCAACCTACGTCTAAATCTAAGACAAGTGTCTCACCTAATCGAGTGCAGAGAAATGAGTGACATCACTACACAGTCCAGCCGTTATATACAGTACAAAGTCAATCACGTGTTCACAAACGGCGGGAACACACTAGGGTGAAGGGAGAGGGGTGTACGTCGCTTCGGGAGAAGTCTCGACGATTCTCGTGATAATTTCAAATCACGCGCCGGTGGATGAGTCTTGTTTCACTCGAGCACAACCGTCAGCGCATACGGGTTAGCGCATCTCGATGTTCTATTGTCCGAGTCTTGCTCTAATCGGGCCTCGAGCCACGGGTGGTCAGTAAGCCGCGTGATGTTGAGTGGAGTAGACTGTGCGTGTTTCATGAAGTCGAGTTCCAGCCCAGTCAAAGGGGACCAGATCAGGTGAGCTAGATCGTCCATGTTTGCATTATGTCTGTGACAACGTCACAACTGTAAGTGAACTTCAACAGCTTAAGTTTTCACAGCTATCTCTCCATGAGTAAGTTACTGTTAAGAAAATAGGTCGTTCAACACCTGACATTCTAATATCTCAGCCAGGCAAAAGCAACAACAAGAAATATATTCGTATATTTAATTCTGAATGGTACCAATGAAGAAGTTGGATTTGCGGCTGTTAAGTAAAAAATGCGCTGTTTTGCTTCCCGTGTTTGCTGTTTGGAGGTGATGTACGGTGGACAAAAGATGGTTTTAGAAATATAAACAAAATGAAAGACAATACTGAAAAGCATGAGAAGTCAAAGAAGCACGTTGATAATGTTGTTTCACTGTCACTTTTAGGGACCGTAAGTATTAAGCAAACACTTAGTGAGGCATATATACTTTCAATAAATGAGCATATTATAAAAGTTAAAAAGAACCGTTAAATTTTGTCCAATAAATAGATTGCATTTACTTTTGTGGAAACTTTGAAAATCCCTTACGTGGACATGATGAAAAAGACGATTCAGTAAATCCAGGGGTATTTAGAGGATTAGTAAATTTTGCATGTAAATTAGGTTCAGATTTAAATAATCACTTAGAAACCAGTGTAGTCTTCCAAGGTGTTTCTAAGACCATTCAGAATGAGATACTTGGCTGCCTGCTACAAATATACCATGAGGATATAAAGACGGAAATTAGAATAGCTTCCTTTGTAGCTGTCATGGCTGATGACACAACAGATGTTTCGTAACACACTCAAATGGTCCTTGTTCTACGGTACGTATTGAATGGAGAAATATTTTAGCATTTTTGGGGATTCTTTATTCAAGAAAATCAAATTGGAGATGGCATATCAAAACGTATTTTAGAACAATTGGACATAATCTTTCAAGGAAATGTACAAAAATTGATAGCTCAGACATTTGATGGTGCAAATGTCATGAAAGGAAAAAAAGCAGGAGTTCAAGCAAAAATAAAAGCAATTTATAGTAATGTATATTTCATTCACTGTTATTCACATCAAATTAATTTAATAGTGAGAAATGCAGCAAGTACTACATGAAACGCAAGAATCTTTTTCTCTAACATTCTGGCTATTCCAACATTCTTCTCAAAATCACCACAACGTGTGTCCATTTTCAAGAAACATATGGACGTCAGCATTCCACGTCCATCCTCTACAAGATGGAATTTCAACATACGGATCATAAACAGAGTTCATGAAAATTTGCAACCTTTAAAAACTGCCTTACTGAAATTCAGTCAACATCAAATGCAAATCAAACCATTGTAGAAGCAACAGGAATTTTAAAATACTTGAATGATTATAATTTCAAGTTTTTGTTAGAGATTTTTCTTCATGTAGAAGCAACAGCAATTTTAAAATACTTGAATGATTATAATTTCAAGTTTTTAGTAGAGCTTTTTCATCAGATGCTTCATGTTGAAATAATTTACAACCAAATACATTCTCGAGAAATTAGTGTATTTAAAGTTAATGAATGTATAGCAAATTTCAAAACTGCTATTTTGGAATTGAGAAACTCAAAGTACTGTGAGAATCCTTCAAAGATACTCATGGCAGAAGCTAAGAAAGTGTGTGACATATATGTGTTGATATAATGTACAGATATTCTTCCACTAAACTCTTAGTAACTGCTAAATTGTTCAACAAGAATTGCTTCTCTAGATTTAAGAATGAATATCCCACAAAAGAGATAGTACCGACCACTGAAGCTTATCCCATGATTGACAAAGAAAAGCATGAATGGAAAATAATCTAGATTATGTTTTTAGTGAAATTATGAAACTGATAGAAATTCTTTTGATAATTCCCATGACTACATCAGAGGCAGAGCACTGCTTTTCAACATTTAAAAGAATAAATACTTTTTTAAGAAGCACTATTTATTTGGGAAGACTAAATGCACTTGCAGTACTTTCAATGGAGAAAAATTTCCTTAATGGTCATCCAGAGATCAAGGAGAAAATTATCGATCTTTTTAAGCAAATTAAAATACTAAGAATGGATTTCATTTTTAAATGAATAGATCAAGATTGAACTGTAATAATTTAAGTTAAAGTAAGTAAAAAAGTATTTTTTTTGTTAAGATTTTTTTAATTTCCTGAATAAATTTTCTTTTTATAATTTTTTTTTTTCCTTTTACACAATTTTAAAACAAATGCTAAACAATTTCTGGAGAAGCACCCCAATCAATTTTAGCTACGAGCTACCACTGCTAGGAAGCTAGAATTATGAGGAAATGTACTGTCATTTTCTTGATGCCCTGGACTCTCATTTCAAAGTCCGGTACACTCCATTTTGAGCAGTTATTTCGACCTTCTCTAAGATCTCCATATCGTTACTTCCCTCTAAGTCGTTGAGTCAAAGTAGAACAGGGTTAAAAGAAGACGGGAGAGAGCAGGAGTGTCCTAGAGTGAGAGAAAATGACAGAGTTGAGGAAGGGGCCTAGGCAGATGAGAGGAAGTCGCCATCATCTTTATGGCTTATGACGCGACGCGGACGTCGGAAAATCCATGTATCTAACCTTTAAAGCTCTTTTTACCACGGTCCCTCCACGAGGACTGTAAGAGAATCTTCTTATTCTACTTACATTTTTTTTACCCTTTTTCGGTTTCCCTTCTATTTTTTGAGAGCGGAAATGGGAAAGTATGTTTTCCAAGCTTACTCTGAGATTATACCCGAACTTTGTTTTATGTTTCTTGGAACTCTCCAAAAGTACGGTGATTTTGAGTTTCTTTTTAGCGGTAGATTTTTAACCTTGAATGGCTAGGATTTTTACTAAATATTTAAAGGATAATAAATTAAAATATGGATTTAATTCAACTATTGAAGACATTTCTAAAATATTCCGTCAAATGGTATTTTCAAAGTAAGGGCTAAACATATACACAAAATTAAATTATAACGACATAATTGTACGTATTCTCTCATTTAGTCTAAAACATATTGTGATAAAATTTTCAAATATCAGTAATGAGTAAACTACGCAAAAATAATTTGAGTTATATTGACGACCTCATTTTCATTAATATTATCACTAGTAGAAGTACGTAGCATAAACCCTGGGAATGCTTTTATCTCCTCAAATAGGCAGATTTTTTTAAAATTTAAATTCTTCCACCCCAGTCTAACTAATTCTAAGAAACCAAATATAAATTTTAAATGTTCGGCTTCAAAGTGCACATGTTCGTGCAATGGGAATACTAGTTTTTAAATTCAAATCCTCATGCCTCAGTTATAGTGCAACACTCATGACAGACACAAAAACTATTAATTTTTTTATTATTATGTAAAGCACCCACCAAATACTATTTTTTTACCAAAAAGTTAAACAATTATTAAATAACTTAAAAAATTAGTCATAAATAAACTACCCTTAATCAAAGTTTTGGTAAAAAGAAGTATATATATGAATATTAGTAAAATCAAACAATCCCTAGATACTAAATTCAGACAAAATCATTAGTTATATATTTTCAAAATATTACGAATTTTAAAAGAGCATTCATCAGTAAGGAATTCTTGAATACATTTTTTCCTGGGAGCATGTTTACTGTGCTATTTTTTATGTCAAACACACATTGATATTTATTTTAAACAAAATCGCTAGAGCCATTTTCGAATCATTTCGAATTTTCAAAAATAATCTATGTGTCAATTATTTAATTGTGAGTTAGATTAAAATAAAAAAATATTCTAGAAATGACTATATAACATATTAATTTCATAAACTCAAAGTAAAAAAGTTCCACATTTACAATATATTCTCTCTACATGAGAAAATAAAATTGAAGAGCAAATTTAAAATCTTATTTTATTATGTTGTTAAAACTTGTAAGATTATAAGGAACTTAAATTCTACACACACACACACACACACAACACACCACACACCACACACAACACACACACATACGCAACACACTAGCACACAACACGCACACACACGCACACACACACACGCACACACACACGCACACACACAACACATATAATAGGGTAAATATATATAAATGATTATATATACACATCTATATAAATGTATAAATATACTATATATTATATGTATATATACAATACATTTTTATATTTGCCCTACTATTAATATAGATGAATTAATATTTGTATTGCATATATAAATGATATTGTATAATTTAGGAGTATATAAAATAAATATTAAGAACATTGAATAATAATTATTATTATGACAAAAAATATGGTAAGAAAATTGGGAAAATGCATTGGGATCATTAACAAACTATAATAAATACTTTTCATATTTAGAGATCTATACGAAAGTGTTGTTATTTTAAAACCCTTAAACATAATTTATTATAAAAGTTTAGTATATTATTGAAAATAATTTTCAAATCTACCAATCTTTAAATGTCTAAAATTCAAAGACTTTTCAAATTGATTTCTTAAATAAAAAAGATTGTGCCCAAAATACCGGAGATCATAGCCCTAAGGATTTTTTTAAAGTTCGTAATCTTTTAGAGTTGAATATTATGCTCAACTTTTTATTTTCTGAAATATTGAAAAGGTCAATTTTCAATATTTTTTTGTGTATTTGGATAAGAGGACCAGATGACTAGCTAGCAGGGGGCCACGCCTCCCTCTAGGTAAATATGCCCCCATCCTGTTAGGAGGAGTTTTTTGTAAAATAAGTGAAATAATTAACATCGATAACATAATATTGAGATGTTTTTGAAAACTTTCGTTGGTACCATATACAGCTGTTCGCAGGAATTAATTTAAATTTAGTTTAAAAAAATTACATCTTGAAATTGGATCAGCTCCTCACTTTCAGCTATAATCTTACAACCATACATATAAATACATACATAAATACTATATTAAGATTGAAGATTTTTATGTGTATTAGCTAGTGGGTGCTAGCTAGTCATGAAAGCCATACCAGACGTTTCCATTCTACCCCTAAAAGCTTTCAACCCCAATTACTCTCAGCCACCACACAGAGAGGGTGGTTTAATCTTAGTCAGTGTCTCCCTTCACCCACTGCTCTGACATAAATGTGTGGATACACCCCTAAAGGGAATAAAGTCGGCTATACTTTATATCAAGATTTTAACAAATATTTGCACTCTCGTTTAAAATTACTTCTCATTAATAAGCTGTTAGTTTTTAAGCAAAAAAAAAAAAGACAGGAAATTTAAATTTGGGGAAGCAGTTTCTTTTGTCTGTTTTTGTTGGTGAGTTTTTTTTTTTTAAAGAATGGAATTAGATGGCTAGTGTTTGTAAAGAGGACTGTTAAAAAGGTTGGTACATTAGGGAGACCACCATAAATGGGTTGTGAAGAAGCTACTAATAACAGATATTGCCAAGATCGTTTGGTGAATCTGTCGTATTCAGTGACATAAACGTTCTATCATCCTTATAAAGAGGTTGGTCCAGCAACAATCCTAGGAAAATAGCTAAAAAAAGTTACAAGATGTAATTTAACGTATTCATAAATCAAGTCATGTGATTTTCATATTTCCCTTGATGTGAGTTTCAGCTTTCCCTTGATAGGATTTGTAAATTGTCACTATATAAATAAAACTAATAATATAAATAAAATATCCATCGTGATATTATGCGCACTCGTATAAATGTAATTGGACCGTGCATTCGACAGCCAACTAGATAGTCAATGTTGACTGTGTTATCTGATAGCTCGTTATTTTAATTGATCACAAATTTGTAGCCGACAATTTTCACACGTCCATCACAGACTTGGTCATAAAACATGAGTGAAGAATGACCCCGGGTATGGGATGATTCTGGATAGCTCACTGGTTAGAACATTGACGTACTAGGCCAAAGGTCCTAGGTTCGATTTCCTGTGTCAAGGTGTCATTTTCAAATATAAATAACTAATAATATATATTTGTATTTTTTAAGATTTTCTTCCTATAAAAATCCTACTCAGATATAAGAACTGCTCAAAACTTGAGTATAAAAAACTTGGTCTGTTCAGGATTGTGTAATAATATAGATCTATTAAACAATATTATCTGGATTGTGGGTCAAAATTAGAACATAAATGTGCTGAGAATGGCTTAATATAAATAGTTTCCCACACTCCTTTATTCAAAGGTAGATATATTTCCTTTAAAATTATATATTCCTCATCCTTACCTCAGTACTAATTATATGAAACTCTTTTAAGCAGAGCTATATCCATACCAAATGATATGTAGTTTACAAACTGTTTTTAAGCAGAATTTCTAGCGTGATGAGATTTTTATTTAAAATCATATTGCTAAGGATTTTTTTTTATAATGTGATGAAAACTAAAACTATAGGAACACTTTTTTACTCACAAGTATATAACAATTGACACCAAATTTTATAATTTAACTTTCATACTTGAAGAAAATGAAATAAAAATTAAAATAGAGTTTGTTATGTGCCTTTTTAAATTTTTAACAAGAACATATTATCTACCTTCAAACGTACCACTTTTTAGCACTGTGTCTTATTACCCGTTCAGATTACAGACCTGAGTCTGTGTACTAATTATGTTAAAGGGTTACAGATAAGTAAGGATAAATTTAGAGGAATTGTACCCACACTTGCACGGAGGGTGGGTGGAAAGGTATATTGGAAAAATCATCCAAAGTACAACCAACTGGGATTCAAATCCCGACCTACCCGTCATCGTCAGTCTACTATATTGCAATAGTTGAGTTTATGTGTAACCACAAGATTCAGTATAGTTCACTTAAACTTAAAAACATTATATAATTATATATAAAAAATTACACCTGGTCACAAAATTGAACACGGACCCTTGACCTAGTGTCCCAACGTTCTACCCGTTGGCTTTATTGTGTGGTTAGCGCAATAGCATTGTACTGTACAAAAGTGGGTAGACATTGTGTTAAATTATTGTACAAACAGTGGCTTACTTCCAGTACGACCAGACGAGGTTGTAGCCAAATATCTCACCAACAAACTCAACAAGAGAGACTAGAATAATCTTTATCCATCACTGGCAGTAAGAATACGGTTAATCGTGCTTATATATATACATAAATGTAGATAAGAAACTAAAATTATATACACATAGCTTAACTAAATATGATCCACTTTGGTGGCCACGTGTTTTAACGCGTTACACCGCAGTAGACTAGAATGCCGATGACAAGGAGGTTGAGGTTCAAATATTGCTGAGGGATTTTTTCAAAATGGTTTTACCCTTTTTATCTCCATGGAAACGTGGATACACTTCCTCTAAATATAACCTTCTTAATTCTTAAAACCATTAGAGTAATTAGTACATTAACGTATACCCGAATGGGTAGTAAGGAGTGGTGCTTAAAAACCGTTAAATATGTGAAATTCCAACACAGCCACATTGGTGTGCACGTGTAATAAGTGACAGGCTCATATAATTTTTGTGTTTTGGTGACAGGGAGTTCCGGGTTTCGAATCTAGGCTGGATGTACTGAGGGCTGTATTTAATAAATTGTATTTCACTCTCTATTCCGCCAATGTGAGTAAACTTTCTCTAAATTTCAACCCTACTCTATAAAGAAGACATTGTAAAACAAAGAATAGATAAAGTAGATCACTAGGGATCTTTATATGACCCACTCTAATATGCAGAACCCAAAGTACTCGGTCCTAGCAGTGTTAACTTTCAGTAAACTAAAGTATTCAACTATAAACGTTAAGGGAGTTAGAGTTTGCTTAATGTAAACGCATAAGAAAGACATGGCATTGACATTGACCTGAAGGCTGTTTTATTATCAGATATAATGATCAAAAGGTAAACAATATAATGTTTATTGATTGCGGACGATGCGCAATAACAAATAATCCAACAATATTTATCAAGAAGCGAATAAATGTACTTAAGTAAAAAAATAACAATATAAAATTACAGCGTTCCAAATGCATTTATAGAGATTAAAGAAAATTATCACAAGTTAACGACAACAAACAAACAGTTAATTATGTGAACAAATAATCGAAACAAGCAGAAATACTATTGTCGCCAGTCTCACGTGGTCGATTCACGTTAATGTAGTCCATTATCCTCAATACCACCATAATTAGAGTAATGCGTATAACCACGGTAAAGACCGGTGTAATAAAATAATCCTATTGTCTAATCATCATGGCTAAGCTGTTCAAAAATACTTTTAAATATCTGAAATTAAGCTTTTTTGAAAGTCTATACATATCATATCTCAAAACTTTTACATAACTTGTATATTTTTGCTCATAACTATACACCTGGCTATAATATTTAAAAACAATGTTATTATTCTCATCCAACAACGCGTGAGGTGGGGCTAGCCTAGACACCCAAATGCTTAATTTCTTTCTAACTTATCTACTTAGTTCACAATAAAATTCGAACATATTAGAAACATTTAACGAATTTTCCACTCACATAGAACTCGAAAATATTATACCAAATCATATTAGTTTCATCTGACTCACTACAACTGTAAGAATATAGCCAAACAAAATATGGTGCAAGATAGCGCACGAAGATTAAATTACATAATTTGACTTGCGAATAAGTTAAACGAACCTTGAATAAAAAGGATAAGACCAAAACATGCACGTACCCAAAACAATTCTAATTACCAAGGAAATTAAATTTAGTAAAAATATTTGTAAGAAAAATATGCTTTAACATTTTCAAATTTGATCCCTACACAATTTAGAACGAGTTTAGTTGTTCCCCAGTTTTCAAATAAAATAAATATTAAAAAAATCTTTTTCAAAATAATGCACAATACATGTTTTAAGTTCCTAAATCATAATTGCATCAAAGCTTAATCGTTCCGTTCTGGTTACCAGCTTATATTTCACTTAGAACAGTGGGAGGAATTGGTAGGGAGGTATTCCATGACCAATGGAGTCATCATTAGTTAGTCAGGAACGGCTCTCTGATCGACGCCTGCGCACAACGTCGAAAGAATGACTAAGGGGGTAGGTAGGCACACGTGATAGCCCTTGGCGCTTGTTTCCTCGAGCTTTGGGGCCTGCGCAGCATCCTCAACTCGGGGATAAGGGAACAGGGTCACATGGCATTTCATGTCTTCATTCTAGTTTTCACGCCAATTTTAACGATAAACAGTGTTCTTTGTTGACGTGCGTGGAGGATCCATACAAGGCGCCAATTTCCCAGTAAAATGGGGTGTGTATACACCTTTCTTAGGATGGCGGAGGTTGGTGTCTGAGATAGTTTGTAGCCACGGTATGGATTCAAATTTCCTTCTTCATAGAATATTAGCTTAATTAGTACATATGCGTTACCCAAAACATGGACTTTCCCACTCAATTGTTTTAAAATGGAAATATTTATTCGAAACTTGTAATTCATGTGAAACAAAAAATACACACAAGCAAACCCGACCACAAAATGCGCTTTACACACGTAAAACTTTTTTGACTCTAGGTCTTAAATTTTGTTATTTTATTTTTAAAGAATTAGAGTTCTCATTTGTATATTTGGACCAATATATTGATATTGAGTCCATAATAGTTAACATTTCGGGTTAAAATTTCGAGTTCAGGTTCAAATTTTTGAGGTTTTATTAGGGATTGCACATCTTAAGGTCCACTTATTTCTATTAAATTCCTCATTTATAAATTTAGACCAATAAAGAAGATAAATATTCATTATTGAGTCGAAAATGATAGAAATACATCATTGATGTACAAACATTTCCCCTAAGTGGTTAATGGAAAAATAAGTTTTTTTTGGGAAATTCCCTTATTTACATACTCTATGGAACTAGAGAATAATTGCTTTAAAACTTAGTAGTATTGCTGCAGGGCATATAGAGAGGCGGTTACGTAAGGGGGTGGCATGAGCAGCAACATCAAAGAAACATTCAATAATTAGAAATCTTTACGCAACGATTTTCTATAATTGGTCTATGTTATTCTGATATTGATGTATACGATTTATGAATCATCGCACACCTATGCCTAAGCGCTTTCAGTATCCTTTGATTTCGGTTTCTGGTGCAAGTGAATCGTTGGCGAGCGCTTGCTGAAACACTTTTGATATTACAGCGCAAATCTATTATTTTTGTTTGTAATATACCGCGCGGCCACTCCTAAAAGATGAGGTGGCAATTATCAAAAAAACAATTACACGTGCTAAGTATTGACAGTTCTGATTTGAGCTTACATAATTATTGACAATATTTGTTTTCAATGTTAGTTTGTCTCAAGAAGTGGCAAGTGGCTGTGCTGTGTTTAAATCAGTAAATCAGATATATAATATATCTGTATTAGTGTAATACTTAAGTATCTATACTAATTCATTTTTTGTGTTTAAAAAGTATTTCAGGTAAGATAATTATTTTTTACAGCAATTGTAGTTACTTATCCACTGGGGAACAATTTTTAACACAATTTCTGTTGAATTCGAATTTCAGTTGTTATTACATTAAATAGTCATGATGATTTCAAAACTGTGGTTATTTTTCTTCTATCGCGTCAAGTGTTTTCTCTACAGCTTATCTTAATGTGACCACACTCAGCTGGATTGAGCCTGGATCATAGGAGGCACTAGTACTTTCCAATTGGCTGAAGTAAACCTCCCTCGATTGGGGAGGGGGGAATGACACCGTAGAGACCAACGACAGGTTCATACTTGTCTAGGCTATTCAGTTACACCTGAGATAGTGTAGTGATAAGTTGTGGGTCACTTTGTATAGTGAATTACATTCAGAAGTGGAATCCGAGCTCTTGTCTTCATGCAAGGAGCTAGCAATGTTTAGTTTTTAATTTACATATGCATTTATTTCCTTTTGATCATGTCTTCCTCTGCCATTTAGCATCATTAGTGCTTAAACAACCCCGATTCGTTTTTTTTATATATGTGGCAGTTTTTCCATTATCAATAAAAGAACAAACATCAGTGCATTTGTCAGGCAAGCCTATTTTTCATATTTTAAAGTGAAAATTGGTGATCAAGATACATCTTGGACCCCTCACAAGGTGTGCAAGCAGTGTGTCGATGTTTTACGGATGTGGACAAAGGGAACACGTAATAAATTGCCATTTGATATACCTATGATTTGATGAGAGCCCAGAGATCATTCAAGTGAATGTTACTTTTGTGTAGTGAAAACGTCATGATATAACAGGAAAAGCAAATGTAAAATAGAGTATTGTAACTTCCCCTATTATTTGGGTGCCCGGTAGCCAACCCAAACTACTATACTACTGGGATACCCTAGGGGGTGTTACATGGGCAGGATGGACCCCGAGCGGTAGGGGTTGAGATTGATGGTATGTGGGGAATGAGGCTATCAAGTTTATCACAATGAGCTGTTTATTTCTCCAAACAGTTACTACGCTACTACATCGATATTATGAAATCTCCCGTGACGAGGGATCACTCACGATAACGGAACCCGTGACACTACTATGGACCCGGAATTGACTCTCCGGCCGGTGTGAACCGACTAGACTCAAATTAACTTGTTCCTTATCTATCAGCGAGCCGCCTACACATCCTTCAGCATCGCTGCCAAACAACAAACCTCCGTGTGTTCTTCTCACACACATCACAAGTCGATCATAGTTCTCACGAGTCTAAGGTCCATTCATTGCCAGTATTCGCTCGTCAACATGATGAAGCTATATGAGCTAGAGGCTGTTCTCAACAGGAAGGCAACCCAATACTTTTGACTACCAAGGAAATGTATCAGCGTGGGCTAACTTCCTGCCAGAACAAACCTTACATTAATATGCTCTTACAGAATCCTAGTTTATCATCAGCTATACGCCCAGTGCCTCATCCAACTGAAATTCCAGTGCCAATTTTCAAATAATTACCCTCTTTCAAAATACAGGAATACGAGTATGGTGAAGATCGAAGTGACACCAACGATGAAACTTTTGAAATTGAAGATGACTCCATTTGTAAGAGATTTTATCAGCGATCAGCATGAGTTGAAAGATTTGGCACGAGATTTGGGACTATACAAAAAGGCTTCAAGACTGAGAGAGAAAAACTTGCTTGATAAAGGAGCTAAGGTATCCAAATTTCGATCAAGAGAAAGTGAATTTCTGCAATACTTTGGAAGTGAAGGTGTATTTGTGTATTGCCATAACGTACACGGTTTAATGGAGGAGTTGGGAATTCCAACCTATAAAGCAACTGAATGGTGACTGTTCATCAATAGCTCAAAGCGGAGCTTGAATTCTGTCCTCTTCCACTATGTAAATTTATTTGGGGCAGTCCCATTAGGCCAATCAGTTTATTTGCATAAAGAATATGAAGACATAGAGAGAGTCATTGATTTGTGCAATATCACATACAGAAATGGATCATCTGTGTTGACCTTAAAATGGTCTACTTCCTTCTTGTCAAGCAACATGGATATACCAAGTATCCCTGTTTTTGTGTTTATGTGGGACAGCAGTGCTCATGAGAAGCATTGGATGCAGTCGTATTGGCCGCCAAGATCTGACCTCAAACCTGCTGATCCAAACATTAAACATCAGCCACTTGTCGACAGAAAGAATATTATATTTCCACCTCTGCATATAAAAATGGGTCTCATGAAGCCATTTGTTAAGGCTTTGCCAACCGAAGTAGACTGTTTCAAGTATCTCATTTCGGCATTTCCTAGCCTATCTTTTGAAAAGGTAAAGGCCGGTGTGTTTGACGGTCCACGGATTTGGCAGCTCGTTAAAGATGAACATTTCATAAAAACATTGACAGAACTCCAAAAGAAATGCTTGTTTGGTATTCATAAACCTTGTCAAAGACATTCTTGGAAATACAAGAGCACAAAATTACACCAAAATTGTCCATGCAACTTTTGGAGAGCTTCAAAATGCTTGGTTGCAACATGACAACAAGGTACATTTTCTCCATAGCCAACTTGCTGAACATGCGAAAAATCTTGGTGCAGTCAGTGATGAACAGGGGGAGCAATTCCACCAAGATTTGAAGATCATGGAGGCACGGTATCAGGGTATATGGGATGTACATACATATGATGGCTGACTATTGTTGGAGAGTTAGGTGCGATTGTCCACAGATTGAACACTCCAGGATAAACTATATGCGACATTTTTTACCTTATTATTTATGTTTGTCGTTTGGTAAAATAACTTTACTACTTGTAGGAACACAATTTGACCTACAGTAACTATATATAGCCTTCGTATGAGTAAAATTATTCTCTGTAAACAGTATATTTGGTAATTCTTTCTTTATTTTCCTTTTTATACACATTTTGTATGACTTTTCGGACCAAGAGAGGGTATCCTCTAGCTTAAAAAGTTGACGTCATAGACAAAAACTGGGGTCATTTTTATATTCAGATGTCAAAAGTTAGTCAAAAACAAGTGTCAGTTCTATGTCAACCAAATTTGTGTTTCCTAGTTATATAATTGAAAATGATTATTCTATGACAATAGGGACTCGAATTAAAAAGTAGCATTTGCATGGACTGGGTATATCTCAGGTGCGGAACGTGTACCTGTGTGTGATTGAGAGAGATTTGCTTAGGGAATATTAGCAATTTCCTACTTTTTATTTCGTTATTTATTGCTCTATTTTTACCAAATTCATATACGTTGAAGTGGAGACAATACAATAACAAGTTAAAGAACGGCAATTTGACAGATATTCGTTATCTATTTATTATGTTCTGTTACCTACAAATCTCACTAGTTTTGCAACTCATTCCTATCGTTATTTTATCCATATTATTTTAATAGCATGATAAACATCATCAGATTTAATCATTTTCAATTACCTCCTCCCCACCCGGTTACATCTTTGCGAAGGACTGTTGTAGCTCCTGTCTTTGTAGCTAGTGGGAAAAGAAGTTTTTTCAAATTAAAATTAATAAAACACTACTTAAGAAGCTTAATAAGCCAACCCTGTAACTTAGATATCAATCCATAATTAACGAATTTTCTAAAATTAGAAGGGTAAAACTGTAGTAGATTTTGTAGTTGATAGTTGATATCATTATTTTAAAGTATTATATATTTTAGAAATAAAAACAATATTTGGACATTTTTTGCAATTTAAAAAAATCACAATTGAAGGTTATTTTAAAGAAAAAACATTTAATGGGTGGCATTTTGAAGACTTGCATCATACTGAAAAAATTTACCGCGTGGCCCTGTATCTCTGTACACCTAAAACTCACAAAATATTATTAATATTTTTTCAAAAATTTCAGAAACTATTAGTTTTATATAAATGTATTTTAAATATATTTTTTTAATAGTAATACAATTTTGCAACGGTAAGTTATTTAGCAAATAGTTGCGGAGAAATGGAAATTTCCGCCTTTGTAAAGCACCAAAAAAGTATTTTTCACGGGAAAAACTTTAACCATTTTGTTCATATTCTTAATCAACACCTAGATATGAATTTTAATCAAAATTGTTAGAGCCAATTTTGAGAAAATGTAGTTTTTCTCTTTACGTCCTTTAGTAAACTACTCTTAATTTTAAGGTTAGAAAGACACATATACAGACGGCGATGCAAAAACCACTTTTTAGGGTTCGGGAGTTCATGAAACGTCGACTTCTATCAAAATCTCGGTTTATAAATATTTCACTTTCGCAATACTTTATCGCTAGTGTTAGAAAGGTTTATATATATATATATATATATATATATATATATGCGTATAGCTTGATAACTATTGGTTTTACAAAAATATATTTCATATATTATATTTTTATTATAAATGGACCTACATAATTGCAATGATAAGTAATTCAATATCTCAAAGAGTAATGGAGATGTGATAAGAAATTAGAATTTACGCATGTGTACAGAACCCTTAAAAAGTAATTTTGTTGAAAATTTTAAAGTACCTATCTATTTTGTTTGTAATATTGATGAATGCTTGAAATGAAACTTAATCAAAATAATTCGAGCCAATTTTCATAAAATTGATTTTTTCTCTTCTCGCCATTAAGGAAATTACCCTTAATTTTAGGAATAAATATCAAATTACTAAAATATCTCGGAGAAACCCTATAAAGACCCTATCTACAAAAACATAGCCCGATTGGTAAAATAATTTAAGCCCTTCTCCAAGGTAGACAGACAGACAGACATGTGGGATTGCGAAAACAACTTTTTTTGTTTCAGGTGAATGGTTGACATATTTTATCACAATCTCAATTTCGGTTGTTTTTTTGACGATCACAATACTTTCTTTACCTGTAAGGTCGTGAGAAAGTAAAAATGTTTGCATGCGTCAGCTTTCTTTCATCCAACCAATTATTTTAGGTAAAATACATATTTGCTCCTGCTCTTTCTCCAAAAGTTTTAAAATATTTTATATTTACAAAATGGCTAATGATATTTATGATACTCGCTTTACATGTCGTTTTTCATTCTTTTAAGAATAAACTACATCCCAACTGGTAATTAAAATAAAATGTTTTATCAATACTATTCATTACACTAGATAAAGATGTATAGGAATCTAACTCGTAGCGATAGATTTGAATAAACTATTTTTTTATCTAGAAATACATATTCAATAAATTAAACAGTACACGTTATATCCATGTTATTTTGTGCAGATACATCAGAATATTTGTTTAGTGTTTTGGGTCAATACTTACTAAAATATTTTTTTCCAACAATTTCCATTGAAACTAGTGGGTCTTCGCAGCGATGGCTGAAGAATAATGCACTAAAGTATATTTTAAATTTTTTATTGGGAAAGGATCTAAATAATAAGCCCTCACTTTTTATTTAAAAGTTTACTCGTCAAAAGCTACCAACATTACTTAGATATTTAGTTTTCGGTGTGTAATTCGAATAGGAACGTATATTTTCCTCCTCACGCTCCGATGAGAACATTATATTTGTTGCATGAGTCACTCAAGTAACAATTGAGTTGATATTATTTTAAACAAAGATAAATAATATATTTAACAATATACAGCTAGACACAAATCATGGTTTTTATGGTGATGTAAACAAAGGATGATTGTACAGATGAACCACTGTCAACACAGAAGAAAAAGATGGAAAATTCACCAGGAAATTTGGGTTTTAATTTTAGGTCACTATTTTTACCAGCATCATCATTCCCTTATCTATAAAATTAATATTCGTTTGTCAAAATCTGTTCGGTCATTTCTTCGTAAATTTTATTACAGAAAACGAAATGGGCTAATCAAATTCTTATAAAATATATGATAGAGGGAGTGATAAAATTTGATAGTGAAATTGAGAGTGTAAGTGTTTGAATGTGTGATTTGTGTGTGTGAATATGAGAAAGCAAGTGTGATTGTGAAAATTAAGTGTGTGAGAAAGTGAGTTCGAGTGTGAAAATGTGAGTGTGAGTGTGAGTGTTAGTGTGAGGTCCGAGAAAGTGAGCGTAAGAGACTGAGAATGATCAATTAAGAAAGATCGAGTGAGTGTGAGTGAGTGTGAGCGAGTGATAGTGAGAGTATGTGTATGTGTTAGAGAGAGAAATAATGGGAGAAGAGAAAACTAGTGTGTGTGTGAGAGAGAGAGAGAGAGAGGAGAGAGAGTGCGTGTGTGAGAGAAAGTGAGAGAGAGAAAGAGAATTTTTAAGGGAGAATGCAAAAAATTATGTGTGAGATATTGTGTATTTGTGTGTATGTGTGTGTGTGTGTGTGCGTGTGTGAGAAAGAAAGCATGTAAAATTTTGGGAGAGATATTGCGTGAAAGAGAGAAAAAATGTGAGGACATGTGAGAAAGAGTTTTTGAGAGTTAGAGCTAGAAAAAGAAATTGAATAAGCTAGTTTGAGAAAGAGTTTAAGATTGAGAGTTATAGAGAGAGTTTGAGTCAGAGATAGAGAGTTTTAGTCAAATAGTTTGATGTAAAAGGAGTTTGAGAGCGAACGTTTGTATGAGAGAGAGAGAGCGTTTGCGAGAAAGCGTTCAAGAGATAAAAGGTTTCAGATATAGATAGCGTTTGTGCGATAGAGAGCGTTTGAGAAAGGGATAGCTGTTGAGAGAGAAAGTATAATAAAATAATGTGAGAGAAATTGTGTGATATACAGTGTATGTGAGGGTAGAGAATGTGTGAGATAGAGGGATAAAGTGTTAGAGAGAGAATGAGAAAAGATTATACTAGAGAGAGTGTTTTAGAGAGTGAGTGTGTGTATGAGAGAGAGAGAAAGAGTGTGAGAAAGTGGGTGAGAGTCTGAGAGAGTCTAACGGCGAAAATATGAAATAATAGATGCGATACTCAAATATTACGATACTTCGAAATATCATTCGCTTAAAATTAAATACAAACATAGAAACCTTGCTGGACATACTGTATTTGTAAGAATATGAAAAGATATATGGGGAACACAAAATATTATTTTTAAATGTTATAGCCTCAAAATTAAGCGATAAAATGATAACATAACTTAACTTTTGTATTTGTAGGCTCTATTGTGTTAATATTTGCTAAAATGAACATCAAAAACATTTATTTGAATAAATTGAACATCAAAACCCATTATTTGAAAAAAAAAAAAATAATAACATTAAAACTCATTCTTAGTTAAAATGGTTATTTTTCCAACATTATTCAAGATCATTTGATTGTTTTTGAGCTTATAATATATAACAAAACCTATTTACAAATAATGTTATCATGAGTGAAACTAAACGTGCACAATATTTTCACGAACTTAAGAAATTAACGGTCTTAACCTTTTAATTTTCGATTTATTCTCAATATTATTTATTCAAATGCGAATTAACGATAGCAACATTCCAATAAAAAATAAATGTTTACCCAGTTTACGAATCTCGATTTAGATGTTTTATGACCAGCACTCAAAAATAAATATGCATACAAAGAGAAAATTGTGGGAGGTTCGGACCAACAATTAATGAAGATTGAGGTAGTATTATGTTTTAGCCAAAGACATATATTTTATTTAGAGATTTACAGATATTGAGCAAATAACCGTTTCCATGGTGACTAAACAAAGAAAGAAAAGCTGAAGATTTTCTGTGAAAATCTGGTTTTCGTGGAAAACTACTATTTTTCCCGAAATCCTGGACTCCTAACCGTTTAAATGAGTGGTCGTTTGTCAAAATTTGTTGAGTCATTTCCTCGAAATTTTCAATACCGGAAACGGGCCTGTAAAATTATATATAAGGAAATAGTCAGATGAGCCAATAATACTATAACTACTATACGGTGATTGGATCTCCGGAGATGGAGGGAGTAGGTTCGAATACCAGCACGATAATCTGTGGAGTGGTTTTTCCGTAATCTCTCCTCATTAATGTAGAATAATGATAATTTATTTAAAATCAGGAATGTACATTTAACATATTTAAAGTATAAAAACTTGTATTTTCACAAATGTTTATTGTGATTTATGGAAATACTCGATGTGGTATTTATTCAATTATGTTAGTAAAAATTCACAAACCCAAATATTTACTTAAGTAATAAAAAAACTATAGTAGAGCTTGAAATATTTCCGAGTGTTTTTTATAATTTAAAACTATTTACATACTAAAATCAAACAACTAGGCCTATATTTTTTATGCGTATATGACAGAAGTTTGGATATTAGTATCAAAGTGTTGTACACATGTGGGCCAGTCAGATGTGTCTTGTGGTCCATAGGTTTGCGATTCATATCTTGGATCCCGTCATTGTGCCATCAAAGTGGGTTTTAAATCGTTATTTTATTGATTTTTGTATCGCTATATCTAACTAACCGTTTGTGTTATAAGAACATTTACTAATTACACTGATGAGTTTTAGGGATTATAAAGGTTGAATTTAGAGGAAGTGCACCATTATTTGCGTGGATGAACTGTGGAAAATAATTTATTAGATACACCCCCTCAGTACGCTCTAACGATATTTACAACTCGATTTCCCCGCCATCGGCAGACCAGTTTATTGCGAGAGTGACGGCTTAGACCATTGAACCACCAAAGAGGGTAATATGATTAAACCTGTGTCTAGCCTGCCAGTGAAAAGTAAGAGGCTTCACTGAGAACTAGACGTTGGAGGGAATACTTCTTGATGTAATTAATGTGTTAATATTGTACTTGCAAATTTTTGAGCGTTTAGCAACTACCCCCTTAAACTCTGATCCCATTTCACCCGTGTAACCATTCTAGGGTTTTGGATATGAGATCATGAGCTCCCCATTAGGAACCGTCGTGAGGTTCTGAAAGATTTACGCATTGGAGGCTGCTAGTCTGACTAGACCCACTCCTTCTAGTGAAAAGTGAATCCAGGATACACGAGACACTTTAATGAACATTATTACTCATTCTTTCTCTAGTTCAAGGAGGTGGTTGTAAAAAAGTTTACATCTCTTCTCTTTACGTTACGACAAAACATGCGATTGTTGGAAGACAAAATATATTCTTTTTTACAATCTCCGCATATTATCAAGGGGGTACGACAATTTTCTTGAACAGTAGACTTTGACATCTTTGTGTTATTATCGTTAATACAGTCCTACTAGTTGCTTTATAAACAGTAAACTCTACCCCCTTCATGTTCTTATCATTGGTAGAGTCTTACTAGTAGTCATGTGATCAGTATACCTCACTTCCTCCATGTTATTATCATTGGTACAGTCTTACTAGTAGTCATGTGATCAGTATACCTCATTTCCCCCCCCCCCCCCCCCCCCCCCCCCCCTTTTTTTTTTTTTTTTTTTTTTTTTTTTTTTTTTTTTTTTTTTTTTCCATGTTATTATTTGCGTTATAGACATGTGAAAATAACCTATTTAGTACATCCCTCGTCAGCTTCTAACGATATTATAACTCATTTCCCCATGTTATACATTTATTGCAGAGTTTACGTAGACCATTGACACAAAAGATATATTAACCGTCTACCTGCCAGTGAAAAGTAAGGGCGTCACTGAGAACTAGTGTTGGAGGAATATCTTGAGTAAAATGTGTTAATATTGTATCAAATTTCACTTTCAACTCCCCCTGTATTGATCATTGTACACCCGTTGTATACCTTCTAGTATTTATATGTAGACATGGTCCATTGGAATACCGTCATTCTCATAGATTTAGATCATTGGACAGTCTACTAGTCATGTACATAACCTCACTTCCTTCTAGTGTAAATATGAATCTTACTAGAGCATTATCAGTTATACTCACTTCTTTTATTCATTGGTACACTTCTTTACGTAGTACATGATGTGAACATATACCTCACTTCCTCCATTATTATCATGGTACAGTCAATTTCATTGATACAGTATACCTCACTCCTCCTGTTATTATCTTGTCAGTCTACTAGTTCATATGAAAGTAAACCTACTCCTCCATACTTGTAGTCTTATAGTTATGACAGTTACCACTTCCTTATTACATTGGTGCAGTCTTACTAGTAGTCATATGATAAGTATACCTCACTTCCTCCATGTTATTATCATTGGTACAGTCTTACTAGTGTCATTGATCAGTATACCTCACTTCCTCCATGTTATTATCATTGGTGCAGTCTTACTAGTGTCATATGATAAGTATACCTCACTTCCTCCATGTTATTATCATTGGTACAGTCTTACTAGTAGTCATGTGATCAGTATACCTCACTTCCTCCATGTTATTATCATTGGTACAGTCTTACTAGTGTCATATGATAAGTATACCTCACTTCCTCCATGTTATTATCATTGGTGCAGTCTTACTAGTGTCATATGATAAGTATACCTCACTTCCTCCATGTTATTATCATTGGTACAGTCTTACTAGTAGTCATGTGATCAGTATACCTCACTCCTCCATTATTTATTTGTACAGTCTTACTAGTAGTCATGTGATCAGTATACCTCACTCCTCCATGTTTACATTGTCAGTCTACTAGTAGTATGTGATCAGTACTCACTTCTCATGTTATTCATGTGCAGTCTTATAGTACATATGATAAGTATACCTCACTTCCTCCATGTTATTATCATTGGTGCAGTCTTACTAGTAGTCATGTGATCAAGTATACCTCACTTCCTCCATGTTATTATCATTGGTACAGTCTTACTAGTAGTCAATGTGATCAGTATACCTCACTTCCTCATGTTATTATCATTGGTACAGTCTTACTAGTAGTCATGTGATCAGTATACCTCACTTCCTCCATGTTATTATCATTGGTACAGTCTTACTAGTAGTCATGTGATCAGTATACCTCACTTCCTCCATGTTATTATCATTGGTACAGTCTTACTAGTGGTCATATGATAAGTATACCTCACTTCCTCCATGTTATTATCATTGGTGCAGTCTTACTAGTGTCATATGATAAGTATACCTCACTTCCTCCATGTTATTATCATTGGTACAGTCTTACTAGTAGTCATATGATAAGTATACCTCACTTCCTCCATGTTATTATCATTGGTGCAGTCTTACTAGTGGTCATATGATAAGTATACCTCACTTCCTCCATGTTATTATCATTGGTACAGTCTTACTAGTGGTCATATGATAAGTATACCTCACTTCCTCCATGTTATTATCATTGGTGCAGTCTTACTAGTGGTCATATGATAAGTATACCTCACTTCCTCCATGTTATTATCATTGGTGCAGTCTTACTAGTGGTCATATGATAAGTATACCTCACTTCCTCCATGTTATTATCATTGGTACAGTCTTACTAGTAGTCATGTGATCAGTATACCTCACTTCCTCCATGTTATTATCATTGGTACAGTCTTACTAGTAGTCATGTGATCAGTATACCTCACTTCCTCCATGTTATTATCATTGGTACAGTCTTACTAGTGGTCATATGATAAGTATACCTCACTTCCTCCATGTTATTATCATTGGTGCAGTCTTACTAGTGGTCATATGATAAGTATACCTCACTTCCTCCATGTTATTATCATTGGTACAGTCTTACTAGTAGTCATGTGATCAGTATACCTCACTTCCTCCATGTTATTATCATTGGTGCAGTCTTACTAGTAGTCATATGATAAGTATACCTCACTTCCTCCATGTTATTATCATTGGTACAGTCTTACTAGTAGTCATGTGATCAGTATACCTCACTTCCTCCATGTTATTATCATTGGTGCAGTCTTACTAGTAGTCATATGATAAGTATACCTCACTTCCTCCATGTTATTATCATTGGTACAGTCTTACTAGTAGTCATGTGATCAGTATACCTCACTTCCTCCATGTTATTATCATTGGTACAGTCTTACTAGTGGTCATATGATAAGTATACCTCACTTCCTCCATGTTATTATCATTGGTGCAGTCTTACTAGTGGTCATATGATAAGTATACCTCACTTCCTCCATGTTATTATCATTGGTACAGTCTTACTAGTAGTCATGTGATCAGTATACCTCACTTCCTCCATGTTATTATCATTGGTACAGTCTTACTAGTAGTCATGTGATCAGTATACCTCACTCCTCCATGTTATTATCATTGGTACAGTCTTACTAGTAGTCATGTGATCAGTATACCTCACTTCCTCCATGTTATTATCATTGGTGCAGTCTTACTAGTAGTCATATGATAAGTATACCTCACTTCCTCCATGTTATTATCATTGGTGCAGTCTTACTAGTAGTCATATGATAAGTATACCTCACCTCCTCCATGTTATTATCATTGGTGCAGTCTTACTAGTAGTAATGTGATCAGTATACCTCACTCCTCTATGTTATTATCATTGGTACAGTCTTACTAGTAGTCATGTGATCAGTATACCTCACTTCCTCCATGTTATTATCATTGGTACAGTCTTACTAGTAGTCATGTGATCAGTATACCTCACTTCCTCCATGTTATTATCATTGGTACAGTCTTACTAGTGGTCATATGATAAGTATACCTCACTTCCTCCATGTTATTATCATTGGTGCAGTCTTACTAGTGGTCATATGATAAGTATACCTCACTTCCTCCATGTTATTATCATTGGTACAGTCTTACTAGTAGTCATATGATAAGTATACCTCACTTCCTCCATGTTATTATCATTGGTGCAGTCTTACTAGTGGTCATATGATAAGTATACCTCACTTCCTCCATGTTATTATCATTGGTACAGTCTTACTAGTGGTCATATGATAAGTATACCTCACTTCCTCCATGTTATTATCATTGGTGCAGTCTTACTAGTGGTCATATGATAAGTAACCTCACTTCCTCCATGTTATATCATTGGTGCAGTCTTACTATGGTCATGATAAGTAACCTCACTTCCTCCATGTTATTATCATTGGTACAGTCTTACTAGTAGTCATGTGATCAGTATACCTCACTTCCTCCATGTTATTATCATTGGTGCAGTCTTTACTAGTAGTCATGTGATCAGTATACCTCACTTCCTCCATGTTATTATCATTGGTACAGTCTTACTAGTGGTCATATGATAAGTATACCTCACTTCCTCCATGTTATTATCATTGGTGCAGTCTTACTAGTGGTCATATGATAAGTATACCTCACTTCCTCCATGTTTATTATCATTGGTGCAGTCTTACTAGTGGTCATATGATAAGTATACCTCACTTCCTCCATGTTATTATTCATTGGTACAGTCTTACTAGTAGTCATGTGATCAGTATACCTCACTTCCTCCATGTTATTATCATTGGTACAGTCTTACTAGTAGTCATGTGATCAGTATACCTCACCTCCTCCATGTTATTATCATTGGTACAGTCTTACTAGTAGTCATGTGATCAGTATACCTCACCTCCTCCATGTTATTATCATTGGTACAGTCTTTCTAGTAGTCATGTGATCAGTATACCTCACCTCCTCCATATTCTTATCGTTATTACACTCATACAAATAGTTCCGCCTCTCCATTCTATTATAGTTACTACGTTCTTAACATTTTTCTTTGATTTTCAGTCGAAATATCTCCTATAGTTTCTCTTGGACTTTAAGATGATATTTTTCCTTGTTGATCAAGTTGGACAGAAAAAAAATTAACACTATATTAAATATTACATTATACTCATAAATAATAGTGGGTTTTCGCGTTGTTCAAGGAGTCAGTCTCATAATATATGATCAACATTTTAAAAATACGCATTTGGTACGGCCGATTTCTTTGAATTGTATATTTAAATCACTTGTAAGAAGATATTTAACGAAATACACTTTGAGAAGATGCTATAATGGAGCGGATAGCCAGAGTAAATAAAATCATACAGATATATCGTTCGGCCTAGGTTAAAATAAAATTTCAACCACATTTTGCTAAAATTTGTCATCGCATTTGACAGTTATTGCGGAAAAACATCAGGACAGACAGATGGATGGACAGATGAAAAGACAGAAATGCAGATTAAATGAATTTTGTTAAAGTAAAGTAGGACTTTACTACGCTTGGTCAGCAGGAAGTTATTAATGGTTTCAAACAATTTATTTTAATTTTTTTGGGAAATCATTTGCTCTATTTTGAATAAAAGTTTGTGTTATAAACTAATCAATGTTGGAAACATGTTCATTGTTTTAAAATCAGCTTAAACGTGCTTGTTTAGTCTTTTCTAACAAATTATTAAAATTTATAACCATGGTACCATATTTATTTCATTAAATGAAAAGATTAGAAAATGTACTAAAAGTCTTTATTTTATAACAAATGGTTGATAATCATGCGAGTAGGTACATAACAAACAAACAAATAAAATATAATATTTTCATGCTTAACACCAAGCCAATCCTCTGGGACGCCTGATTAAATAATTTGGTGTGGATCAGAATTTAAGATAAATTTATACTTTTGTGGTAATCCCAATCAAATCAATCAGAGCCAATATATCTTGTGATTGATTGATATTAACTCTTCCTATGTTTGTAGGTTCGAAAGCCTTCATAACTTAAAAAAAAATGATATAAATATTTGCACTTTCACCTGAACACCCTTAAAAAGGCTGCCTAGGGAGCTGAGATAAAACGAATCAAATGCTGCACTTATATTCTTTGTTAAGGGGCCGGGACTCAAATCCCGGTCCTGGCACAGAATTATATGATTACCAAACCCTTCCTTCACCTCTGACAAAGTGTGTGGCTTCAAGCTTTGAAAATGTGGGGAATTTCAGGCCCACGCCGTGGTTCTGAACTCACGTTAAACTGTAGGTCCCTTATGCTTTCAACCATCATCATTCCCACGTATCATACTGCCATCTGGATATATTTTATTCTTTTTTCATAAACTATCCATCCCAATACCTAGAATGTATCTCTGGACCTAATTCTACAATCTCAATTTAGCTAACGTCATTTAGCTGTGTTCTTTATTTATTATAATTTATTATAAGTTGGAATATAGTACCTAATCTAATGTCCTTTTATTCTTATACTAATTCCTAATCTTAGTAGTCGGTCCACCCCGGGTATATTACGCTCCCGGCCCCCTGTCCCACTGGGTGTCTCACCGTCCTCTGGATCTAATAGTCACCAGATCGGCGAGAGGCCCAGTGGGGGCGGGCATTCCTCTATCCATCACCTAGGGAGGTGCCCTAATGGAGATTGCATTCTGCCTACTATTAACTGAGTCCACTCATTATTGGACCTAAAACTAAATTGCACTAAACTAATAATAATATCTAAACTAAAACTAACTTATCCTAAATATCTTCTTCACTCAGCCGCTTCAGGGTCTCAAAACGGTTGTATGTAGTCCTTTCTTTAAGCCGGACCAAGATGAAGGCTCGGACGCCCAACAATTCCAGCCCAGCAACTCACTTGTTCCCAAGTTGGCAAGACTATCCTAGTGAGGGGTTATGTCCCCCATCTCAACCTATGTTACTTCTGAACTCTACTCATCTGCTAGCTTAGCCCCCCCTGGTTCATCAGCAGTTTGCGCTACTGGAATCCAGAGAGAACCTATTCCCATCCTGAGGTCTGGATAGCCAGGAGTTTCAAAATGGTCTACTCCACCATCTGACACAATCTTAACTTATTCCTAATATAATTTATTGTGCTAGTTAGTAAAATCCCTCGAGTTCAGATGTTAAGTCACTATCCTCAGAAGTGTCACTCTCGTCTTCTGTCCCTTCTTCTTCTTGTACAGCCTCTGTCCCATTTGTCTCACCCGTTTCCTATTCTTCAACTCAGTTATGTACTTATCCCTCTCTCATTTTGAAACCTTGTCTGCGATCGCATCCAGCAGGCTCCATCTGTTCACATCTCTCAGTATGTGGTATATAGCTCCAGCCTGGAGCGGTACCTGCAACTCTTCTCTACACTCAGCAGTATACTCACATTCAAATACTACATGTTCAGGAGTAGCCTCCTTTCTGCAGTCACATTGTCCTGAGTCAGTCAATAGCCTAAGAAAGAGGGCCGACCTGTAGGGGCCATGGCCAGTTATATAATGCACCAACCCCGGGGAGGACTGCAGGAATTCAAGTCCTAGCCTCTCTCCTACATTTGGAAACAACTGGTAGGTTATACCACCAGTCACACTTCCAACCCAATATTCTTGCCATTCATTCAACAAGAATCTTCTGACTTGATGGCCACTCCCTCCCCCGTTAGCATAGCCATTCTGTCAAGTTTCCCTTTCCCTAACTAGTACATGCTGCCCTCCTCTTTATTTCCAAGTCAAGTGGCCAGATACCCAGGGCTATGTTCAGAGCATCTGTCATAACAGTCCTGTAAGCACCAGAGAGTCTCAGAAGAATGCTCCTCTGAAGACTTCTGACTTTCCTCTTCATTCTTACCTTACTCAACTGCTGTGCCCATGCGCTGGTCCTGGTAACCCACTATAGATATATTTTGTTTTTTTACTTCTTTGTACATTTTCCTGACATCTTATTATACTCTAAATCAAAACCTTTTTCCTCTATTCATTTTACAATAATTTTCACCTTATAGATTTAATTTCAAAAACTTCACATATAAGCTATCTGGAATTTAAACCTATATCTACTATTAAACTACTTGTCCTTTTATTGCCTAAATTATCGGTTTGTCTCAACCTGTGCTGGTTGGTCAGTCCAGGGTATTTTAATTGCCTGGTACTCTCCCCCGCTTGAACTCCAAGTTTCCGCCTGGGACCATGTTTTCAGAGCCCCTAGGACATCAAGCGAAGGCGAGAATCCCCCTATCCGCCACCTGGGGAGGTGCCCTATCGGAGTTGGTATCCCCGTTTACTATGTAGATAAATCACTAATTTTCTTTTATTTAACTGTGAATTATAATTGTCCTTGCCTTACCTATTGGAGTTACAATTGCCATACATAGTTATTTGTTTTGCTATACGTACTTTAAGACCTATATTTACTTTAACTTAAATATAGTGCTGTATTCTATTTTTTCAGTTCTGTACTTTCCATTGTAGGGAGTCACATTTTCTTTTCTTCTCTGGTCACTTACTCCCGTCTCTTTTATTATCCTCTTTGTCTTCCCACCCCTCATCTGGTTTTCCAGACAAATCTAGGTTCCTCAGCGAATACCACTGCTGGTATCCCCGAGTCCCCTTCTCTCATCTAGAGCCTTAGGTGTATCCAGAAATCATAAAGATCTTGTCCATACTCCCTTTTCTTAAATCCTGGATTTATTTGCTACATCAGCTTGGTAATGTCTCGTCTGAGTATGATGTTATTTCTCCGTCTTCATCGTCCTCAATCGTCACTTCCTCCTCCATCGTTTCTTCCTGTTCATCTGGGGATAATAGAATGGTGTCCCCACATCAGAAATTAATTCCTCCATACGCCAGGAGAGCAGAGGTAAGATAAAGTCGAATGGCCGGATCTAGAACATTAGTCCCGTCCATATTCATATAAATATTAATTGTATGCGTGGTTGGTGTGTACGGGAATGAATACTTATTTTAACCATAATATGTATATTATACATATTACTAGTATACGACCTCGTAAAGATAATTAAATTTTGAAACTTTCTACTCTGACAAGTCCAACATTTCATACAACTTGGATGATCACTAAAATCTAAATTTAAATTTCTGAGTAAGAATGTTAATACAACATTGTTTATATTTATTAATTGTGTGATGTAATTTAATAAGAGGATCATATCACAAATTTTAATGAGATCTATTTATTCCTCCTTCTCTGTTCTACTACTGCCGTTCAACTCCACCCAGTAACATTATAAATACACATAGTTTATTAATCTATGATAGGTTATTATAGCTCCACACCAGCTCAGAAAATATGGTCAATTTGAGTTTTTCCCATTTTTCTAAAATATAACATATGTATCTATATTTAGCATATGCCAAGGCTCAGCATACTTTTTATACCCTGATCGACTTTTACATCGATCAAAGGTACCGCGGTCACCCTTAGTTTCTCCAATCTACTCGTACTTTTAGCTCTTTTTTCTATACATCCTTTATTTATTCCTCTAATACTTATATCCTTGCCTTAAATAAAATACCACCTAAAACATATAAAATGTACACTCGGTTTACCCTGAAAGTTGGCAGTGACAGTCTTATCTTGATGGCTTAATTCATGGCTCTATCTTATAAGATGTATCATAGTGGAATAATGCAAGGTAAGCTTGCCCTTTAGGGATTATGTAATTTTCTTACATGATTGACTGAAATTTACCGCGAGCTCTACCTTTAGCTGACTCCTGCTGTATGGATTATTTGACGGGGAGAGGTAGTTCGGTCTGTCGCCTTGTATGTAGACTATTATCTGCTCTGGTGGAACAGAACATTGCCCAGGATACACCATAGGAGGTTGTCTACACGTCACACCCGCAATGAGATGATCTGATGATAATGATTATGAAGATGTGAATCCAGGAGTAATCTTAAACCTATTTTAAGGCTAACTAACCCAACCCTGATTTGTAGTTTAATATGGTCATCTGCTTTTATTATGCTACAATTATTGATTAAAAACACAAATATTGTGGACATTTTAAGAGTCTCTTGCTAGATTTTTAGGTAATTATTTTGGGAAATAGGGTTTTATCAGTTTACCTCTTTATGTCAGTAGTCACTTACTGTGTTTTTGTTATTATTTTGTTATTATAAAAAGTGTGTTTTATGAAATATATTATAATCACCTGTTTTGAGAGCAATAATCTGTTGCAATATTTATTTGAAGGTTATGGAGGCATTGACTATTTTCTTAGGAGAATCTATTTTGGTTTCTCCCCCGTTAGGAGTACAAATTTTTGTAAGTGTTCAATGGGTAAGAATAGATTACTTTCCTTGTTAGCCCTGCATGCGCTATCTAGTCCATGCAAGATTGACTAGTTACCAGCTGAGATCATGAGCGGCGTTTTTGATGACACTTATTTAAATTTTAATCTTAATATAATGTTATTTGTTAATATGTTAGTGTTTCTGGGAATTTTTTTAAAATATTCCAGTATTTTCATTCATTGTTTGTGAATTGTTGCTACTTTGATAATGACATTCTTATGCATTGGAAGTTTTTTAATTAAGATATTTAATTTTATGTCAATGCTGAATAAAACACTTTTGAGTGCTTATTTAGAATATTATTAAAATAAATTTGGGTCTTTGATTTTTTCTTGAAAAAATTGCTAGGAAGTGCACCTATGACAATTATTTTAAAACCCTGAGATATAGAGGGAATAGTCGTTTAGAGAATAAATAAAGGTTTTACAGCCTTGAGTTGAAATTGCCAAATTTCATTATTTGATTTTTGTACCTTTGTTTTATTTTTTAGATACAAGTTTAGATTGCATTACAAGAAGGTATTCCATTGGTAGGATTGGTGATTTTTATTGATACTAAAATATGTTTTTATAATTCATCTTAAATTTGACTTGTTCCACTAATCTTTTAGTATTGTACCTTATTCCCACGCCATTTGTGTGGTCTGCAATTCAATAAAACTGAAGGTGAAGGCCAAAGGTCTTGGGAAAGGTAGTTTTTTGTCAGATCGCTGAGTATATGCAGAATGAAATATATTTTTTCTATCAATATTTTATATGACAGTGACGTCCACAATATATTTACATATACATTTAATTTATTTAATATAGTCAATAACCAATGGCGTATTACAGTTCAATATTGATATATATATATATATATATATATATATATATAGATACAAATTTAAAAGTTAAGTTAAAGATTAGATAGTTAGAGATCATAAAAATGAACATATAAAAATAAAATAGTAAACTAATTTTATTATCAGACCTTTTAAAGATTAGTTCCACTCTTGTGACCGTTGGGCTAAATCCCCTTCCGGGAAGAATACACATTGTTCTAGCTGGGATTTGATCCGGGGACCACTTTGTTCGTAGCCGTGTGCAATGATTACTACACAATGGGGCCGGTTAACGTAGAGATGATTTGAACCCATAAGGGGCAGACAGGTGTACGCCAAACTGTACCCACCCGGGCTATAGCCTCAACATTTTAGAATAAATATACCTACATTAATGTAAAGAGAGAGAGAGCGCTTGGGGGGACACTTAAGAAAAAAGTACGCTTATACTCCAAGCTGTGAAAAGTATCAACCTCCCTATCACCAGAGAACCAGGCAAGACTATATTGACGCATTTATTCGCGTGCCGACCGATTCAAGTAGTAAGTAGTGAGTAGGTCTGCGCTTTAATACCAGCAGAGCAACCAATATTTTCTAACTACTTAATCCCTGGTTCTGGATTCACTAAAAGAATCAATTAAATTCCCAGTTGCAACTTTGAAAGATGCACCAAGTCCGTATTTACTAAAAATATCAGGTGTAATTTGAGAACAACTTTTAAAACATGTCATTTAAATAAATTAAAATGTTGACATAATATCGTAAACCCTCGTGTGTGATCTTATCTATCAAACTAGAACATTCGAATAACATTAATTAATCTACTAAGCACCAGTTTTAGTTAAGCTGCTAAAACAGAGACTGAGTATCTGTCTGAATGATGTCTTGAGAGGAGGTTGGCGCTTAAGATCTTGTAGTGATGGTCTTGGTATTTGCGCGGTATGCTTAGAAGCTATAAGGCGAGGGAAACTCCCCTTAAGCCGTTGTCGTGTATGTGATTAACATTGTCAATAATACAAGCGAGAAAGAAATAACGTTATTAATACATGAAGATCTCCGTACTATCACTTCACACGGTTTCAAATAACTATATCAAGAGCTTGATTTGTAACGTTACAAATGATAGAAAGATAATTTCACCGAGTTTTCACTTGTTGAGACGATTCAAACAAATGAACGAGGATGGTAGGGGATGGTGGTGGGGGTGGAAAAAAAAAACCGACCAGTGTCGAGGTTGCAGGTGTCCATGGGAAAGGGAAGGTGGGAAATAACCAGTAACTACCAACAAGTAGTGTTTTATATAGCTCCAGCAAAAATTGAGATATTCAGCATCTAGGAATACACTTATTAAACTGTATTCCAAAAATTTGTAAAGAAACTAAAATAACATCTCTAGGGCCTATTTTTAAAATTAACGTTTACGTCTCCTTGTGTTTTATTCATTTGAGAACAATATTTATTTTATTTTAGTTTATGCAACATCTTTACTAAGGAAAATGATATTTTTCTATTTTTGAAGTTATACTTCTTTAGGCACGTTATGAAAAAATGATGAGAGTGAAATTTTAAGATGCGCGCGCATCACTGTAACACAAAAGTAACAGGTTGAAGCTGAACCGCTCATTAAGTCTCGAAAAAAAAAATCTACCAAATAAATAGAAATAGAACCTCTGTTAGTCGCGCATGTTGGTACGCTCGTCGCCTCTGATCACTGTTTTCATATATATAATATTTATCCACATGTTTCTAGTCTCTACATTCACAACACGTGTTTTAGTTTCATACAAGTGCGAATTATATATGTGCTAATAAATTATATTCAGTAGTGATTTAAATTGAATATTATGATTAATATTATTTACTATTCGTAAATATTAGTGAAAAAAATTGTGCTTATAGACTTTTTCAAGTGTTACAATATAATTGAGGTTAACTATCCGTATGTATTATTTATTGATATAAATTAAAATATTTTTTTTGTATTTATTTATATTATTAGTTTAAAGTTTAAGTTCCATTAATAAAACATTCATGTTTATAGAAACTTTAAAACTTATTTTAAAGTTATACTAACTGCCATATTTAGTGACGAGATGTCTTTGGACTTGGAGGAATACAAACCTCTTTGGATCCAGACGAAGATTACACAGTTCGTAGTTTTGTTTTGTAATACTGCAAGAAATGCCATTGCGTTGTTTGAATGTAAAAATCCAACAATAAAAGGTACGTAATTGTTTTGTTACCACTTTCTAAATTGAAACAAATTTTGTGCTTGACATACGTTTTGTTATTTTAATTAATTCATTATTTATTGGAGTACAGTTATGTAACTAATTGTATTTTAAGCCAATACAATAATATGCTGCCATTTAAATTTATTGAAGTGACAATCATGATTTAATAGTTGCGCCTACTCTTGAGTGGTGGCAAATAAAAGGCGCAACTTTGCTCTCAAATTACGGCTGCTCCTTTTAGTGAATAGGGATTTGGAACATATTTCAAACTTGCGCTGGCGCAACTATTTGCTCCCTTTGGTGAATCCAGACCCAGTAGTGATTTAAATTGAATATTTTGATTAATATTATTTACTATTCGTAAATATTAGTGAAAAAATTGTGCTTATAGCCTTTTTCAAGTGCTCCAATATAATTGAGGTTAACTATCCGTATGTATTATTTATTGATATAAATTAAAATATTATTATTTAACATAATTAATACTAAATATTATTAAATTATTATTGTTAAATATTTATTATTGGTTATTTAATATTTACAAAATAAAGAAATAAAATTAATAAAACATTTAATAAAAAAATTGTGATACAAGTTTTAATCGAACATCAATTAAAATATTAATTTTTAGTATTTATTATTAAATTGAATAAATAATAAATATTTATAAAAATAAATGAACAAATTTAATGAAAACTTTTTGATAAAAATGAAAAGTGAATATTAAATTAAGAAAATAATAAATATATAAAAAATCAATAAACATAAATTCAATTTTTGAATTTATTATGAAATTTATTCATTTACTTTTAAAATATTAAATAATCAATAATAAATATTTATAATTAAGAATCTTATAATATTTAGTACAAATTATGTCATATATATTTATTATTTTCTAAATTTTATTTTTAATAATTATATATATATTATTAAATTTCAATTTTAAATATTTATTATTAATTTCTAGTATCTAATTCTCTACAATAAATCTTATTAATCAATCTAAGATTCTTTTAGTTTAGATTTGATGACTATTAATGGTACTATTCAATTTCTATTCCAGTTTTCAAGATGGGTAAAACAAATGCGGAAATTTGTAAAAACTATTACAATCGAAAGAAAGCTGCCAAGGAAGCTGAAAAAATTCGGCAAGGCTTGTCAGTAAAAAAAACCAGTAAAAAAAACAGGAGCAGAACGTACTCATGCTTGTAGGCTGCGAAAAAAAATGCTTTCACAAGTAAACGAATCATCCGTGACTGAGATTTTATCGATCCTGTCAACTTCAAATTCATGAATAAGGACTTTTGAACCATCATTTCAGTTAGCTACCACCAGTGCTAGTACAAATTGACCAGATGTCTCAACGGTGTCCAGTACTGGTATTGCTGATCATGATGGTGATGATTTACACGACTCATTTTTATCTACTTCAACACACGACAATCGCAACTCTATAATTGTACAAGCTGAGGTGCATATGGCTAATTCTCCTGTGCTGTATGATCACCGTACATCAGAAAATACTTTGTTAGCATGACATGGAGCCAAACCAACTGCTTCAAGCACAAGAAACTATTCAGCAATTAGCTGATGCCCCGAATGTACATATTTTATCCACTCAAGACATTGTACACGATCAGGAGGGTGATTTATTAAATCAAGACGCGATTATGGATTAGGAATTATCTCCACCAGACGGACAAGCCATTCATTCCATTTCTCCGGAACAGTTTATTAATACTCCCATTGATGAACAAATTGAAATAGACATAGATACTTCTTTGCCGTATAGTAATTTTCGACGATTAAAAAGAGCTCATCAGGAATTTAAAAAAAAGTTTCTAGACAATCCTTTTGGATATCCATGTTCAGTATGTGACAGGTTGTGGTTTCAAGATGATTTGAAAAGGCCGTCTCCTGAACATAAGGAAATTCTAACAAAAATTATACCTAATATAACAGTGAAAAATACGAAGCTTTGCAACACATGCGTGCAAGCATTAAACAAGAAAAATATTCCTTTAATTTCCACATTCAATGGTTTTAAATATCCAAATGTACCTCAACATCTACCAACTTTAGATCTTGTTTCTGAAAGACTAATTTCACCTCGTATTCCTTTCATGCAAATCAGAAGATTGAGGCATGTTAATGGTCAGTACGGTATTTTCGATCAAATAATTAATGTTCCAGTTTCAGTTAATAATATGGTTAAATCTTTTCCAAGAAATATTGATGATGACTATTGTATAAATGTACATATCAAACGTAAGAAAATTCATCGATCTAGCTACTTACAAAGTATTGTTAATAAGCGTACTATTAAAAGTTGTCTACGATTTTTAATTCCGTCACCATTGTATACTATGTACGAAATTAAAGTTGATGAGTCATTCTTTAATGATAATCAAATTCACGATAAAATTCAGCAAGAAGATTTCAGCGAACATATTCCTATAGAAGAAAGTTTTACGGCTCAACAGCAGGCATTATTGTGGAATGAAGAACAATAATTACGTATTGCACCTGGTGAAGACAATGTACCTGAAAGTTTATTATTTGATGAACATGCAGAGGAACTTTCCTTTCCCGCAATTTACTTGGGTCAGTTCCGTAATTTTAGGGATGGTGTTAAAGTAACCCCTTTCATGATGGCTTCTAGTGAGCTAAGACGATCTGATCGTCGTGCAGTTACACCGTATCATTTATTATATATGGCGATGAAGATTATGAGGATGCGAGTTCGTGATTCTCTCTCAGTTGCGTTCAAACACGTTGGTAAAGATACCAAAATTACTCGGAAACAAATAGAAGATGATCAGTACGTTCATAATTGTATTGAAACCAATCTTGCGTTTCTAAGATCAATTCCAAATTCAACATGGTATTGGATGGATCGCAAAAAAGATCTTTTTGCTATGATCAGACAGTTTGGAAAACCGACTATACTTCTTGCTGTCAGTGCCAATGAAATTGGATGGAACGATCTGCTCCAAAAGCTCTACAAATTCAAACACAACGGTGAAACTATTTCAGAAGAAATGGCCGAGCTTCTTCATTATCTTGAAAAAACAACTCTTGTCAATGAGGATGCAGTTACTTGTGCTATATATTTTAACAAATTGGTCAATGTAATAATGAATCTTTTACAATCACCAGGGAGGAATGGACGATGGTACCAAGGGACTGGCCTGTTCGGCGGAAGAAGACTGCCACAGCGTTATAATCAAGTTTTGATAGGGAGTAGATGGCTGTAATGGCCGTGGTTAAGTTTGAGGAATATTCTACTTGTTCAAGAAAGCATTAATAACTCTGATGTTTCCCGTGTAAATATAGTTTAATTTTAAACTTTCTGGCTCGTGGTACTAGACATTGGGGAAGTTCAATGTCACTGATATTTGCTGGGTCCTTCAGACTTGCAGTTTAGTAGTAGTGTGTTCCACTCCATGGCCTGCACGACCATGTCTTAGTCTACAGTGCCTTCAGGCATGAAAGGGGCTGTTTAGGTTCTTCCAGGCCTGGCAGTGTGTGCCTTATTAGGTGTTGGTCGGCTCTCTTAGAGTTACTTGGGGTGCTTCATGCCATGAATATAGTTTGCCCTATTGTGGTGTTCAACTGGTGGGTCTTTTACCCGTCTGGCGTGGCTCGCATTTGTAGAGCAATTTAATTATTGTCGTTCAACTTGTGGGACTTTTGCCCGTCAGGCATGGCTCGTGTTTGTAGAGTTATTATTGATTGTTGTTCGCCGTGTTGTAGTGCTTAACTTGAGGGGATTTTGCCCGTCAGGTATGGCTCGCGTGTGTAGAGCTATTTAATGATTGTTGTTTGCAGTGTTGTGGTAATTAACTTGTGGGTCTTTTGCCCTTCAGGCTTGGCTCACATTTGTTACATATTTTGATAGCGTCTCTTTGAGAGGACTTATCTCCCCCTTCTGGGTTTTATAGTCGATCATCTCGGGTTTGATCACTTCGAGTCTTGCTAAGACCAATTGGTTATTTGCCGGGTCATTTTGTGCTTAGGCCTAAAATTATGGATTGGAACTTTCATCTATAGTTTTGCTGGAATATGTATGGCTGGAATAAATGCTTTGTAGCTTGTAACTATTATAACGTGATTAAAATGGATTAAGCTAGCCTCACTAGCACGAGTAATCTTCTTCCCCTATAGTAAGACTGCTAGTTTATTTAACCAAGTTAACTGGTTCACTTATTGTTTAGAGTATTCTTGTAAGTGTAATTGTTTATTGACTAATGTGGTATTTGTGTTTCTAATGGGGAGGCTACCCATACTAATTATTACCAGGGATTTGCCTTTGTTTTACTTATGTTGGCGCTTCCCGCCTTGAGAACTATTGAGTGAGAACATTAGATAACTCTTTTCGGATTTATCAATTTTAGGGATCAATAACTAGCCTAAAACTTAACTAACTGGATAGTGCTTGTAATATGTTTAATGTATGTGCTGACAAACCGATCTCATTAAAGCCTATTTGTTTATCTCCATCATTATGATCTCATTAAAGCCTATTTGTTTTTCTCCACCATTATCTTTGATTTAAATATATATATATCTTGAATGTTTTCCCTGTTTACTTACCCGGTGTTTAAAGAAAATAAACCTCCAGTGCACAATTACACAGACATATTTTTAGGAATGTGATTATGTTTGTGTAATTGATTTAACGTCTTGATCTATAAAATCATTTTTGAATAAATTAATCCCTTGTTATATTATATCCTGAAAATTGAAAAATGACAACTGGACACGTGAATCGAGCCCGGGACCTTTAGCTTAGTGCGCCAATGTTCTAGCCACTGAGCTATCCAGTCCCGTGCCCAGAGTCATTCTTCACTCATATTTTAAGGCAGAGTCTATGATGGACGTGCGGAAATCATCGGCTACTATGTGTGATTTTATTAAGATCACGAGCTATCAGATAACGCAGTCACCTTCGACCTGGTAGTTGGCTTAATGCTGCCATTTGTACAATTATCCATCATAGACTCTGCCTTAAAAATATGAGTGAAGAATGCCCCTAGGTACGGGACAATTCCTGGATAGCTCAGTGGTTAGAGCATTGGCATACTAAGTCAAAGGTCCCAGGTTCAATTCCCATGTCCAGGTGTCATGTTTCAATTTCTCAGAATATTATATATTGATTGAGTAATCCTCTATAAAAACATAAATACTAGCTTTGGCTATTTGATTCTTTGTTATATTTTTAATTTATACTGTTTAATTGACGAAATTGATTTAACTTCTTGATCATACCATTTCTCTTTGAATAAATTAATTCCTCGTTATATTCATAATATATATTGTTTAATTGACTAAAGAAGCGTACTAATCAATTAATTGATGTTCTACCAAAGTACGTTCCTTGCAATATTAATTTAATATTGTTTCTGTTGTTAACATCCTTTGAGTAAATTAAATTTAATTTAAAACTTTTAAACGTGGAATTGCATCCATTCCATTTAAGGTCATTACCTACCATTGACGTTGTGGCTGGTCAAGATAGGATTCCCCATGTTAGTGAATTTACATTTTACTCAGTGAGTTTTAAAGATAAAACATTGAAATAAAAACCATAAATTCTTAAATAAGCTTAAATAGTCCTATAGTTGTAAACTTTAAAAAAATATCTTGAATTAGATTTTTTTTGTAAATATATTTTTTAAATCATTTACAACTTAGGTTATTTGTCTTGGTTACGAAAACCGTCTGTAGGAATGCTCCTGCCATTATGTAGGTTAAAAATTCCATGGTAACATATATCTAGCTAGAAAGGAAACAATAAAAAGATACATTAAAAGTCAAGTCAATGTTTTCAAGGAGCAACATTTAAAGTTACTGCAATCTCGTCAGAGGAAGAGGGAAAGGGTTCTCAGCATATAGACAAGAGCCCTCTCACGGTGAACTGCTCATTTTCCTACCTCTCTTTCTATTTCATACATTGGCGTCTAAGTGTGATAGTGCTTAGACTACTTATGTGGGTCAAGTTAAGATGCAACACGCTTTACAAAATAGCTTTGAAATTTCCAAGTAGGCAACGTCGTTACATTTTTGGAAACATTAAAAAAAACTTTTTATGCTTGCATTTATAAAAACCTTGAAAGATGAATTCCACGTTTTTGTCTGGATGCCCATTGGTAGACAGTTTATACGATTGGTATCTTAGTTAAAATAAGCCACTGTTAGTTAATAAAGTGCGGTCTCTCCTCTCCATCGCCATTTTTCCCACACGCCACACACTTCTAGTCGATTTAGGGAAGGGGAGAAGCATCTGATGAAAGGCTCCAGTTATTGAGTGGCAGACAGCACTTTGTGTTATTGCATTAAGAGACCTTCCAGACAATAGACTCATGGGAGTTGCACACAAGAGTGCTTTGACGGAGTTTTCTCCAAGAGAGAAGTAACAACAACAACAACAACAACAAAATCACCGTAAATTCATTTAGGGTATCGATGAGTTTCTTTCAAACCTAGTTAGCACAAACTAAGTAAGAACAAATACATTATTTGTTATTTATAATTAAAATATTATTATTTATATTTGAGTGTTTTTTCAAGGACTTATCTTGAAAATAAAAAGATGCTTAGGATGATATTTGGCCCACAAAAAGGATGAAGATAAGGGAGCATGGAGGATTTTACATTATGGTGAATTACATACACTGTACTCATCACAAGACATTGTTAGTGTAGTAAAATATCGCAGGCTACGTTGGGTAAGACATGCAATGCAAATGAAAGAATCTAGAACAGCGTTTAAGGTATATACTGTCACATTTAATGGAAATACACCTGTGGGAACAGCTAGATGTAGCTTGGAAAGTAACATAAGAATATAACTGAAAGAGATAGAGCGTAATTAAGTGGACTGGACATAGCTAGCTCCATATATGGTTAGAGTGTAGTGAGGTGGACTGGATAGAACTAGCTGATAGTAGGGATAGCGTGTAATGAGGTGGACTGGATAGAACTAGCTGATAGTAGAGATAGCGTGTAATGAGGTTGACTAGATAGAACTAGCTCAAGGTAGGGATAGCGAGTAATGAGGTGGACTGTATAGAACTAGCTCAAGGTAGGGATAGCGAGTAATGAGGTTGACTAGATAGAACTAGCTCAAGGTAGGGATAGCGAGTAATGAGGTGGACTAGATAGAACTAACTCAAAATAGGGTCAGGTAGTATACTTTTGTGAGTACAACAATACATTTTCAAGCTCCTAATGCCATAGAGTATGTAATTGAGTAAAAAGTTCGTAACTCCTATACATGATAGAATTTATGAATTACCTTCAACTTCGGTATAATAATCAAGGTTCTTTTGATTAAATAGTTAATAATTACACAGAAACAATATTATATAGGCAATATATATTCAAACCTGAAATCTTATATTGACTTTTCTAAAGGTGGCTGGCAAGAAACATTGCAAAGCCTCTTCATAGAACTTCAGTGGCACCGTAAGACCACTTTTAGGGTGGCTTTTAAGAATGAATTCATTAAATTCTAATGGTAGTGGTTTAAATAAATATATATAAATACATAATGTTTCTTAACCACATCTGTGGTCTAGTGATCAGAGTTCCTGGCTGTATTTCCAGAGGACCAGGGTTCAACTCCCAATGCTTCCAAATTTTCTGTTAAACTCTGTATAAGCACTGGCATTGTATATTTGGGGTCCAACACACTCTTTCTTGTTTGAAAAGTTTTGGTCAATGAAAGGGGGGGGGGGGGGTGAGGCGGGGTAAGGGATTACCGCTAACTGCTGAACTATTGTATTCGGAGAGACGGCAATTCTAGCTGGTCTTTCTCAGGAGGAACATTTAGAAAATGAGTTGCTTTAAAGAATTCTCACTTGGAAGCGCTGTTATCACTGGATATTTATAGTTCTACCTGACTCTAGGGGCACAACAAATCTCCCGTAAGGCTACGTATCTTTTATTTCTTTTTTTTCTGGGGCCTAGGACCATTATAGAACAAATATCATAAAGAGACTACCAGCCATTAATTTGTTTTCTCAACTAAGTATTAATTCGTAATATATACAATTAAAATGTAGTTACTAGTAAAATAGTACATGTAAACTCAATAATTATTGGAGGGTTAAGAAAATGTGTTTTTATTTGGGGGGCGGGGGGGAACGGGTGGGTGTATTCATAAAAATGTGGGAAAATATACCAATTACTCCGTCCTGGTTTCCTAAAAATTGAATTCGGGATTGATAGTTAAAATAAAGATTCAACCCATCTTACACTTAAGGGACTAGTTTATTTCCATGCTTAACGAAAATTAAGGGTTATTTTACATTGGGAGAACCACTGTGTTATATTTCAAATCATCCATACCACAAATACCTTATGACACTATAAGGGTAATACACTTGGATCCCTGCTGAGATTCGAATCAACAAGTTATCTCAGAAGGAATTAGACTACGTTTGAGCATATAATATCTAGAATTTTAGTCCACAGCACGAGACCCACCTACCTATATAGTTATTATATAATTATTTATATTTAATAATTAAAATAATACCAAATATGGAGATATACACATATATATAATGTGTATATGCTTATAGGCTTATATCTATATAAAATATATACACATATATAATATATATAGTGCGTATATGGTTAGAGGCTTAAATGTATACATATATAGGCCTACACACATAAACATATACAAATTACATATATAGGCTTACATGTATACGTACATAATGTACGTATACATATAATATGTGTAAATAAATACGTATATGTATACATGTAATATGTGTGTATACAATCATATTGAGGATTATTTTAAAAACTATTTATTTATTCACATACACACACAAGGCTTCAAATTTGTAATATCTTAATATGTATTTTAAAGGGTTAATAGGTAACCTATGTGCTGATATATTTACGTGAATATAAAATATATGCTAATTACATCATTAAATCTATAGAATGATGGATAACCTTCAAATACAATTACTAAGACGTAGGCCTATATGCCAAAATATGATTTAAGTGTGGTAAACAATCCAATATACATAGTTATATATTTGGAAATCAATAAATAGTACAAGCTATATATATATATATATATATATATATATATATATATAAATAGTACAATTCATATTTATATAAATATTACAATAATATATATATTAAAACTAAAATATTTAATTTGGTACTATTATCCCAAATACAGTGGGGATGATCATTATAAAAACCTGACAATCTTTTGGGGATATTTTATTTCAAACTCTTTCTTTAAAATCCACTATTAAATATAAATTCTCCAAAATAACTATAACGTCAGTACACATAAAACACTACTGACTTATATGAAATTTGTATTCCAATATAATCAAAATACATATTTTGAAACTTGATGCAAGATGTAACCACCCTCATATCTTTGTTTTTATGGCACGGGTTTCTTATTTTTGTCAGTGATCAAGGAACAAAAACTCGTTGATGAACCTCCCTGCAACTGTGAGGCAGGGAAACCAGAATATATGTTTTTGTTGAACCAGTCAGCAAGTGAGGATGACGTGGGCCTGTCTACCAAGACAGGGAGAGGTAATATCTGAGGACATTGTCAGACGTAGCGAATCATATTCACTAAGTCTACGTGAAGCTAATCTAAAATAGCACGTTAAAAGTTACCTTCATGATTTATAAGTCAACTGGAATCATTTGATCGCCCTGGTCTTTGCAATAGAGAACCATGTAACTGGTTACCGAGCACTTTTAACCAAACTAACTAAAATGGAACAAAGCAAACGTTTGTACATTTGTACAGAGCTAGTGAAGTTTGGAAGATCGAAATGATCTCTAGGATACGTGTCGTATTTTTAAATTGAAAAATGACACATGTACAGGGGATTCGATCCCAGAGCCCTGATCGTAGATTGAATCCTAGATAGCTCAAGGATTTAGGTGCACTAAGTCATGGGTACTGGTTTCGATCTCTATGTCCAGGGATATTTCTAAATTTACGAATGTTTTATATATATTTTTTTTAGTTTGAGATATTAAGGTGGGGTGCTATTGAGCGCGAGTTTAGTGCATTAATTTTGCAGTTTTTATAGCACAAACATTTTTTGGCCAAATTAAATCAAATATTTCTTCTATAGAATCATATAGTTTAGTTTTATGCACATGCTAGTCTCAACAATTGTTGAATATCTGTCATGAACATGGCAGCATTTAGTGACAAACTTTTTAAATAAACAGAAGAGTTTGTCACTAAATGCCACCATGTTCATGACAGATATTCAACAATTGTTGAGATTAGCATGTGCAGAAAACAAAACTCTATGTTTCTATAGAAGAAACATTTGATTTATTTTGGCCAAAAGATGTTTGTACTATAAAAACTGCAAAAATACTGTCCTAAACTCACGCTCACTAGCACTCCACCTTAATGTTTATAAATTTAAACACAGTAAAATTTGAACTATGAATCAACATTCTTCTTCTAATTATATATTATTACTGTGATTTAATATAAAGTAGCCATCCATTAGTTTGTTTTTAATTACTAGCGTATTAACTTAAGAGGTATCAAAAATAATGTATTAAGAAGAATTTAGAAAATATAAATACATATATTTGGGCCAGAATTGATAAAGTTTTCTTTAGTATCAGTGCTATTTTATAAATCTAGAAAGTATTTATCAAACACGATTTGAATTTATCAATCACGATTTGACGTATGAATAAGTGAAAGTAAATCTAGTAATATTTTTAAATGTCAGATAAGGCCCTTCCCTTGAAAATTTGGTTAGAACTAAGAGTAATTTTATATTAATTAATAATAATATGAAGATGGAATATTAAAGTTTCAGTGATAGATCACATGTTTATAGATACCCCCAATACATTCGGCTGGCATTCACACCTCAAACTCTTTGCCATCGGCAATCCAGATTATTGTGAGCCTTATGTCTTAGTACTGTTTAACTACCAGTGTGGGCTACAGTTGTGTGAGGCATTTCTGCGTACCTACCTATGAAATGATATGCAAGTATGTTTAGTATGATTATATTAGGAATGGCTTGGTCTGGTTCCTTAACATTTTGGTTTTACCAGTTTTTCACTTTAGAACGAAAACCAGAAACTGTTTCCATCATGAAAACATGTTTTTTTGTTTCTCTGATTCTTTGATATTGAGGTTCTTAAATAAATTTAATAGACTCAGCCTTACAATGAAATGAGTACAAATTACTATTATCACTTTTATTTTGGATATGTTCCAAATTTGTTGAGCTAATAAATATTTATTTAGTTTTAAAATTTGTGATTTATACATAGCTAATTAGTAATTATGTATTAGTGATGTCACATTTAAATGAACTAAAGGAGACAAAATAATTTTGTTTGTGCGATTAATTGAATTTATTAAAAGATAAAAGAAATTATTAAACTAGAATTGGTTCGAAATTTTAGAAGACCTATACCTAATTTAAATATTGAAATGTTTTAAAATCCCCAAATGTGTTATAAAGATAAAATTTAAATAAATTTTTATTTAAATTAGATCTTAAAATAAATTTTTTAATAATCTGTCTACGGCCTTCTGGTCTATCTGAATATTTAACTAATGATAAGAATCATGAAAACAACATTTAGAAGAAAAGTGACAGTATTTGTGTTGATAAAAATGAGAGAAAGTAAATAATAAGGTAATCCTGGACCATATTTAACATCAAACATAACGTCACCTGAAAACCAGTAAGACAAGACGGATGCCTTAGTTTATGTCCCACCCGAATAAATAATTTAGATGTTTAAAAAGTACCCATTAATTTTGTAGCTGGTAGAAATTTTAGTAAAAGAGCTAATTTTAGTTTGGAACTTTGTTGTAAATTATCGATGAGACATTTGACAGGTGTTAATGATGAAAATAGCTATATGGAAAAAAAATTACAAGAGCAAGCAAGTAGAAAAGTTTGACAACAAAACCTACAGGGATGACATCAGACCTCATGTCCAAACTTTGTAAGAATGCAAGTAGCGGCTGTTATTAGGAAGTTTAGAAATCAGTCAATGTGTGTAGAGGATCATTAATCAAGAACAAAATTACTCTTTTAGCTATCCCTACCACCTCTGAGCCCATCTGTTAAGGGGAAAGGGTTCGTTGCTATCGATTTAAGGGTCAGTTTCAGAGCTAGTGTGTCATTTCCAATATATCTTGAAAAATGTTATTACTTATTAGTTAAATAAAGAGAGAAAATAGAGAAAAAGAATTATTTAGAAATGTGCGCTATTATGGTTTATTTACAGTAGTATAAATAAATATTACTAAAACCAATCATGATAGTTTAACGGCGTTGTCTACTTGAAGATTTCGAAGCAATTTCACCAAGTGGATTTTATATTAACATGACGCACTTAATTAGTCCAAGCACTACCATACATAAACACCAATATACAAAATAGAGAGGCAATAAAATGAGAATTTTACCCTAAGAGGGCTCTTGTCTTTTTGCTCATACCCCTTTTCCCCTTCCTCTGTCGAATTTACAGAGTCACTTTAATATTTGGGCCTTGAAAACATTGACGTGACTTATAATTTTTCCTTTATCTTGTTTCCTATTCTAGATATACATATTCTACCATGGACTTTTGTAATCTACATTCTGGCAGGAAGATTCCTATTGGTCATTTTCGTGATCAAGATAAATAACCTTAGGTATAGGGGATTTATAAAAAATACGTTTACAAAAAACGTCTTAAGGAAAAAAATAATAATGTTGTCTCACTCTAAGACTATTTGTAATATTATTTAAGAATTTATGGTTTTAGTTTCAACTTTGTATCTTTAAAACTCGCCGAGTAAAACGTAGATTCATTAACATGGGAATTTCTATCTTACCTGCTGTGACGTCACAGTAGGCAGCGTGCTAAAATGTTATCAACACCATTCCCCGATGGTTTAAATGTTACTAACACTAATAGTGATGGTTTAAATGTTACTAACACTAAGAGTGATGGTTTAAATGTTACTAACACTAACTGCGATGGTTTACATGTTACTAGCACTAATAGGGATGGTTTAAATGTTACTAACCCTAACTGCGATGGTTTAAATGTTACTAGCACTAATAGAGATGGTTTAAATGTTACTAGCACTAATAGTGATGGTTTAAATGTTACTAACACCCATCGTGATGGTTTAAATGTTACTAACACTAACTGCGATGGTTTAAATGTTACTAGCACTAATAGTGATGGTTTAAATGTTACTAGCACTAATAGTGTAGTTTAAATGTTACTAACACTAACTGCGAAGGTTTAAATGTTACTAACAACCATCGTGATGGTTAAAAGTTTAGAACACTAACTGCGAGGGTTAAATGTTACTTAGCACTAATAGTATGGTTAAATGTTACTAGCACTAATATGATGGTTTAAATGTTACTAACTAACTGCGATGTTTAAATGTTACTAACACCCATCGTGATGTTTAAATGTTTACTAACACTAACTGCTATGGTTTAATGTATAGCACTAATAGTGATGGTTTAATGTACTACACCCATCGGATGTTAAATGTTACTAACACTAACTGCGATGGTTTAAATGTTACTATCACTAATAGTGATGGTTTAAATGTTACTAGCACCAATAGTGATGGTTTAAATGTTACTAACACCCATCGTGATGGTTTAAATGTTATAGCACTAATAGGATGGTTTAAATGTTACTAACACCCATCTTTGATGGTTTAAATGTTACTAACACTAAATGCGATGGTTTAAATGTTACTAACACTCATAGTGATGGTTTAAATGTTACTAACACTAACTGAGATGGTTTAAATGTTACTAGCACTAATAGTGATGGTTTAAATGTTACAAAGCACTAATAGGATGGTTTAAATGTTACTAACACCATCGTGATGGTTTAAATGTTACTAACACTAACTGCGATGGTTTAAATGTTACTATCCCTAATAGTGATGTTTAAATGTTACTACACAATAGTGATGGTTTAAATGTTACTAACACCCATCGTGATGGTTTAAATGTTATTAGCACTAATAGTGATGGTTTAAATGTTACTAACACCATCTTGATGGTTTAAATGTTATTAACACTAAATGCGATGGTTTAAATGTTACTAACACTCATAGTGATGGTTTAAATGTTACTAACACTAACTGCGATGGTTTAAATGTTACTAACACTCATCGTGATGGTTTAAATGTTACTAGCACTAATAGTGATGGTTTAAATGTTACTAACACTAAATGCGATGGTTTAAATGTTACTAACACCAATCGTGATGATTTAAATGTTACTAACACTAACTGCTATGGTTTAAATGTTACTAGCACTAATAGTGATGGTTTAAATGTTACTAGCACCAATAGTGATGGTTTAAATGTTACTAACACCCATCGTGATGGTTTAAATGTTATTAGCACTAATAGTGATGGTTTAAATGTTACTAACACCATCTTGATGGTTTAAATGTTATAACACTAAATGATGGTTTAAATGTTACTAACACTCATAGTGATGGTTTAAATGTTACTAACACTAACTGCGATGGTTTAAATGTTACTAACACCCATCGTGATGGTTTAAATGTTACTAACACTAATTGCGATGGTTTAAATGTTACTAACACCCATCGTATTGATATAAATGTTACTAACAATAATTATTGATGGTTAAAATGTTAGTTACACCAAACCCAATCCATAAAATATGTTTTAATACATTGATATTAGACCCGTGTCAGTAAGCTCAGGCTCATCTCTTCTGGTTAGTCTTTTGACATGTGATGTTAATCTGCAAATGTGATAACATATTTCGAAATTAAGATAAATACACAATGATTAATCGTAATTTTCTACACTGAGATATTGAGACAAAAGTATTGTGATTGGATGCTACCTAAAAGTAAAGGACAATAAATCTCTAACAAAACGGTTCAATCTAAAGATTACACCAAGAGACGATTTTATTTTATTAAATATTTGATCTCGGTTAGACCGTATTATTTAAAAAACTAAGGCTACCTCACAGGTTTAAGCTTTAGTTAATAATGAACTTCTGGTGATGAGGAAGTTGAGGTTTGAATTACGGCTGGGTGCACTAGCGGTGCTTCTTCATTTATGTGATTTATAATTGCGGCTCTTCCCTCGTCGCCAAGATAAATTAGAAGTATTTTCTATAGCTACCCTCATCATCCTTAGCTAATAGATTTAGTTTGTCAAAAAGTATGGACAGGGAAATTATTATTATGAAATTTAATTTTGAAATGAAGCCAATCTTCTGAAATGTACTCTTGTTAATATATAATTTGTGAATGGATTTTTACATTTTACTCACATGTAAAAAAAAATTGTTTTAAACGTTGACTTTTTTCCAAGTGGGATGAAATTTTATATAAGTTAATTTATTAATGATGTTCTGAAGTAGTTATATCCGTATAACTTTAAAAAATTGATATAAATAAATATGTATTATGTTTTTAATTATATTTTTTAATGATAAGTTTGTTCAGTAACTTCTCTCACCTCATGGATATAATACCATAACATTTATACGACGTCATACATCCTATCATCTCTTTAAATAAAATCATACCCACTTCCGTGGTTGCATGGTCTGGGGCGCTACTCCCACGGTAGAGTAGACTGCCAATTATGGGTAATCGGGATCCAATTTCAGTCGGGTGTACTGAGGGGGGCGCTCCAAAATTGTTATACCCTTCCAAACCATGTGAATGCGGGTAAACTTCCTCTAAATATAACCTTCCCAATACCAAAAACCTTGAGCGTGGTTAGTACATACGCATATAAACCGAACGTGTATTGAGAAGCGATAGGCCTACTATAAAAAGATCGTGAAATAAATTTTATAAATACAATTTTGACACCTATTACCCCAATAATTTACTGTTTTGGAAGATATTGTTTTCTGCTGTCACATATCAAATATATTTCTAATAATTTATTTATACGGAAATTTATAACAAACTTCAAAATATTGTGTTTATTTGTGTGAAAATCGAGGGATCAAAACTTAATTTTAGAAAACCTCAAATACTTTTATGAAATCGGTGACCCTGTCTTAATAGCATGCATATATTCACAGTTTAAAGCAAATTAAACAAAACTGCAGATTCGCTATTTGAATTAGGCATACTTAGTGAACTAATTGAAAAATAGTCCCCTTTGTTATACAGCTATCTTCAAAATAAATTATTTTATTTAAATATCAGCTTGGTAGAACTCAAGAAATTGCAGTCAAAATAAACTGATATATTCTGAAATTGTGACTACACTTAAAGAGTTTTAGAATTTGAAATTTTTTCCCATAAACTTTAATCTCAAAGAGTTAAATCAGTGAAAATGGGCCTGGTTTACCTCCTGTAATAATTGTTTAGGGGAGTCTCTTCACGTTTTAAACTTATAAATAATGTTATTATAATGTATCACATATTATTTACAGATGTAAAATTAATAAACATCTGCTTAGATGGCCACATGGTCTAAGGAAATACTCTCTTAGTGGACTGGACTTCCGATGAAGGGAGATCGAGGATCGAATCTCGGTCGGGTGTACTGAGGGTGATTTTCCTAAAATAGTTTTCTATTCTACCTCCACGCAAATCTGTGTACATTTTATACATAACCATTCTCATGCCTAAAACTATTTTCGTATTTAGTAAACTAGCGTATACCCCAAATGTGTATTAAAACGCGGTGATAAATATAATGAATAAACTTGAAAATTATAATTTGAAGGATTTTTGTGCTTATACTCGTTTGTACTTTTACTAAAAATCCGACCCTATTTAAAATTACATTATTTTTATCTTTCTGTTATAAACTAACCTCACAAAGATAGCAGTCACTACTTTATTCTTATTCTGAGCTAGCGCGGGAGGCGGCAAAGAATGTAATTAAAATCCACTCTCTAATTTCGTTATCATTTTGATTAATCATCCTTAGTTTGAACCAGAATGTTAAAAAATTGTTTGAATTATATTGTAATCATATTATCTAGGGCAAGGATGGTGTTTAAGAAGAACGCTTAGTTTGTTGTTAGTATAGAGTAATCAATCATTTAAAAATTTATACCAATTTATAAAGGAAGTCTTATTTTTATATAAATATTTGACAATAACTTTAAAATTGTTAACACAAATACAAAGTGTACTCATTAATATTTATAGTGGACTAAGTAATATAAATGTGACACACGATAGTCTGTAAATATATCTAATTTGTGCACCGCATCTTACTGCCTGTCCGGACTTTCTGCAGATTTACAATAAAAAAGGTAATGATAATTATAATAGAATTTTAATGAAAATGTACCCGAATTGCGTAGGGTGGAGGTGTACAAACATTTAGGACAACCAATCGTGAACACCTGGCTGGGATTCGAGCCTCAACCTCCCCAATAGCTAGCAAACCAGATCATACCAGATTAATACCTCATTTAGAGGGCTCAGTGGTTGTGTTTTTCTCATATGGATAAGATATTGTATTCGTGAATGTTTTCAAACAAGAGACTATGATGAAGTTTTACATTTTATGCAGCCCTGAACCCCATAAAATATTCCCCCTTTACCTGTGACTACAGCCGGAATAGTTTAACGGATTTTTTTCCAACTTGATTTTCAAATGATAAATCTCAATATTTAAATATGTGTTTATTCTAGCTCGGAAATTAAGGATAGTTTACAAAAGTCTGATTTATTATAAATAAAATTATTCAAAAATGGCTTGAATTATTTTTCTTATAATTAATATTCAATCTAGAGAGTTTTTGATATTCTTGGTTTCTGTATACTTGTTTTTAAAATCAAAATTTGTCTAAGGAGGGTTGAGAATATTTTAAAAATTGTTTTAAGGTTTTTAATAAATATATATTAGCGGTCTACGAACTTGGATTTTTTCATTCGACTCGAGCTCAAGTCAAGATTTTCAAAAAACTCCTAAACTCGAGTCGATTTCGAGTATATTCAAATAAAATATTGAGAATAAATATTTTTTAGTACAAAAGTAGGATAGTATATTTAAAATATGACCAGTCAAAACAAACATAAAATTAAATAATATACCTTTAAAATGTGAAATCCTGAAAATACATGAAAACATAACATTTTTTTAAAATAAGAATCACAATCATTTATAAATAGTAAACACTTTTGAAATAATTTAAAAAATGGAAATGTTTGTAAATTATAAATAGCCCATTAAAAAACGTGATTTAAAAATAAGAACCACACTCAATTAAAAACATAATAGAAGAACTAATTTAAATTCTTTCAACAACCATGTCGTTAAACACATAAAAATGATTCTAACAATTGCAAAAACTTGTAATAGAATCGACATTTTAATGAGCCAATATTTCCCCAAAATGGGATTCCATAAATTTAACCAAACTATACGAAAACATTTGAATCACAAACAGTTATAAAATGTAAAGATTTCATATTTCATTTAGTAGTACTTAATATAATAATCGCGCATGATCACTTATTCTGTTCTAAATCCATTCCTCTAAGCGCAGTTGCGCATGCACCTTATATGGACTGTCACTAGAAATTATCTTACTACAAAATGTATTTCAATTCAATTTGTAGTGCTTATAGAGCTTGGGGCAGAAAGTGTTGACACATTTAATAACACTATATTTATACTATTTTAATTAATAAGGTCTTAAAATTAAGCTTACAATATCAACAAAAGGTTGAACATTTTTCTACATACCCTAGAATTACTCGTTTTATAATAACAATGTCCTTAACTTGGCCACCATTATATGCCGTATAAGCTACTTTATCGCTCCTTAAAACATGGCTTGGCTTTGCGCAATGTCTCTTGTTGAATTATTTCAACTTCCGCTGCAATTTTAGAAGTGTCTGAATGGTATTGGTCGATTTGCATAAACATGCTTCATAACATTCCTCACAAGAAGAAGTCCGGAGCTAATAAGTCTGGTGAGCGTGGTTGCCAGGTGATGTCTTGAAACAAGGTGCCCAGGGAATAGTGTGACAAGAACTTCCATTGATGTTCTATTTTTCTGACACCTAAGCTGCAACATAAAAAATTTGATACCAACAACGCTAGGTTCCAGTAAAGCCGCGTATACACTAGGCGAACGAGAGCAAACCAAGGATAACGAATGCGTTCGGTCGAATTTGTTCGGCGTTTGGTTCATAGTTCACCTTGCTATCCACACTAAGCAAACCGAATATTTTCACGGATGCTCGCTTACTTTCTCTGGTTGTCTGGTTGAAGCTCTGGTTTTGCTCTACTTTTAATTATGTCTGATGAAGTGTTAATTATAATTACTAGTGCATCATATGTTATAATCAATAAAGAAGCTCTTCAGTCTAGGAGAGTAAATGAAAACGGATGACTTCATTATTTTAAAGTATATAACGGTAAAGTGGGACCAATTAAATTGTTCACTTATTTAATACCCGGCGTCTAGTTTTTTAAATCTATTCTTTTAATCACTGTGTGTCGTATTCCAGAGAAATTCATGTTCGCGGTATAAATCAATGAGTTGTAATGCAATAGTTTATTATTTAACTATCGTTACATACATTTTCTGATACCTTGTATGTACCTCAGAGCCTATCTCTACTTACAATGAATGTTTTATCTACTTCAATTTATTCATATAATTTTACAATATTAGATTATGGAAAATATCACTTGAATTAGTTGTCCTAAATTACTACACTATTATTTTCTATGCTACTAGCTGGTCCACCCGGGTATTTTATGCCCCCAGTATCCTGCCGCACTAGATGTCCCGCCACCCTTTGGATCTAATAGTTCTCAGATCTGGTGGAAGACCCAGCGGGGTCGAGCATTCCCCTATCCACCACCTGAAGAAGCTCCCTATCGGAGATTTTACTCCACCAACTTCCTATTAAAACCACAACCTATATGGACCTAATACTAACTTAACCTAAATAATAAATAATAATAATAATAATAATAATAATAACAATAGTAATAATTATAACTAACTTAACCTAAATACATAACATTCTTCTTATGTGGCTGCAGTGTCTTCAGTTATTGTTAATGGTCACATCTTTCTTACTGACAGCAGTCATTCGACAGACTAATTGGCGGACCAATGCTTGACAGCAACAACCCATCAACACACTAGTTTCCAAGTAGGCTGAACTCTTAAAGTAGGGGGTGGATTCTTCCATCTAAGAGGGTGTTAATTTTGGTGAACTTTCTTCATAGCTGGTATTTCCGGCACTCTCCGGTTCATCAAGAGTTCACACAACTGGAATCCAGAAGGCGCTTTCCCTCAGCAGACTCCGGTTAAACAAGAGTTTCCCATCACGCTCTGCCTTACTAGCTGACATCTACGTTTTGTATATTCTAATTCGGACTGTGCCAGTTGGTAATACATCATCAGAGTCTTTTGTTACTTTCAGTAATGTTGCTATCAACCTCAGTTGTGTCATTTTATTCAATGCAACTCCAATCCATCTCCTAGTCTTCATTTCTGCCACGTATCCATCTCGTTCTCTTTGTGATGCATCATTCACGGTTGCATCCAAGGCTCCTCACCGATGCATATCTCGCAATATATGATATATTGTACTAGTTTGCAGTGGAACCTGCGAAACCTTCCTATATTCTATAGTTTCCACACATTCTAATACTATAGTGCTCCAACGTGGACCCCCTTCTACAAACGCATTGTCTAGAATCTGTTATACTTCTTGCAATGAGAGCGGCCTTATATGGACTATTGCATGCAATAAAGTGTAACTAATCCAGTTGAAGGCTACAAGAATTACATTTTCACTCTTTCCCTAACACTAGGAAAGAGCGTGTATGCCCTTCTACCCTTATACTATTCGTCCAATCCTTTTTCCATTCTTCTTCAAGATAGTTATTTGCCTTCTGCCTAGTTGTTACCCCTTTGCTGCTGGTATAATAATTTTGTCATCAAAGATTTTTCAATAATTTAGATTATTAACAGACAAATATATAAGAGAGAAAATAAAAGTCAATTACAATGTATGAATAATAACTCAATACTAAGGAGTATGTTTTGAAGCATAGGTGGTCACTCAATCTAGGGAATTAGTCTTGCATTGGACTAAACCGATGGAGATTGAAGGTCAGATGTTCGGATATAACCCAGCCGCATTGGGGATGATTTTCCCTTTTTATTTATCCTCTGAAACTTTCCTAACTATTTTAAGGTTAATGAAAATATATTTTTTCAAAAACCAACATCAATTATTCATAAGTTTAAACAATTGATAGCCCTGATGTTAAACGTGATAGCTAAAAAAATCTTTCACGAGCTTATGTAAGCGATTACATAGGTCAATTGGTAGTGTGTTTGTCTTTTGAGATAAAGGTCCTGAGTGTTATTCTTTGCATACAGAAAAAATATACTAGTGAAAGTCATATCGCCTCACTCATAGTGTTGAACTAATAGCTGAAGGACCGGCATTTGTGGTCACACGTCCTAAGACGTCTTAAATGATTAGACTGGATTGCCGGTTACAGGGGGATCGAGGCTTGAATACCAGTTGGGTACACCAAGTGTATTTTTTTCATAAATTGCTTACAAGACTTTCTCCATATAGATTCGAATATATTTTCTCTAAATCCATCTTCCTCATTAATACCCCAACAGTGGAAATATTTGGATAGACCCAAGGTTATGATTAATTTTCATAGGATTGTCCGTTTAGAAACATATAAACATATATATATATATATATGTGCATATATAAATAACATATAATTGTATTATTCGTTTTATTTTTAAAATATTTACAATATCTATCAAAAGTGACAGCTATCCGATGATTTGACGTATGCATACAGGAAAGTAGATATAGTAAATTTTCTTATTTTCAGATTGGGGTCTTTTTATTAAAATTGGAATGTTGTAAGAATCAGTCCACACATAAAAAAAACTAAAAGGTTATATTGGTTAAATTTTTATTTTAGTTAGTTTTGCTAGTAATTTTATGATATAGGTCAATTTAGAAAGTACATGCTAAAAATACCTGACCTAATTATCTAATAGTTTGCATGTGTAACATATTTGTTTTACAAATATGACTGGACTTATCTCAACTCCCAAGAGAAAAAGGAAAGACCCCCCCCCCCCCCCCACTACCCAGTAGAGGATTGTATTTCTCTTCTCACTCCACCCCTCCCAGCCAGCGGCGATCGACAGAACAAGCGAGCTGCCCGGGATCCTATGCAGATGCGTTGCGCGCACAATTCTCCAAAACTGTGATCCGGTGTAATTACATTTCACATGTTTTATCTGCACGGTGCAGCAGTCGTACTTCGACCTAGTGGTGCTCTCTTTATTCATAAGTCTCAGGATCGAGGTCAAGGTATCGATTCAGGCAAAATGATGAATGCATTGAATCGATCTTCCTAATCTCGATTCAACCACTCATATAAAAACGGTTTATTCAGTTTGACTGATCTATTTTTCTAAATTTAAATGAGCTTATATCTTTCAATTAAAAACATATATATGAATGTATTCCCAGATTAGACTTAATTTAATCAACTGTTGATATTCAATTAATAATTAGCCTCTTAGAGTATAAATAATGTAGCTCTGTTTTCTAAATTTAATCTGAATTAAATTTTGTTTTGTTTTTAGCACCGCATCTCACTAACCGTTCGGGTTACATGCCTTCAATTATTGTTATTACATTCTAATACAAGATATGATTAAGTGGTAGGCCTATTTGTGACCAATATCTAAGAATCAATTTTGAGGTGAAGATAGATGTGGAAAGGGTAGTGGCGAGGCGTACAGAGAACTCCAATTTAACAAGTTTTTTTAATAAAATTTGGCTTATCCGGACAAGGGTATAAAGTTAATCTAGTCTGGCTTATCCTTGGTGGGGAGATCGGAGTTTGAATCTCAGCTAGCCAGGTGTTGGTCCTAAATGGTTCCGCACTCTCCTTTCACACATATGAGGATACATTTAGTTTCAATTTTAAATCTATAAAATTAAAACCAATAGTTTAATTATATGCAGCTGTTACAGATACACGGGTCAAAATAAAGTGGGAATTACCAGTGTTGGTTCCTACTTTTATACTAATAATAGTGGAAATTATAAATAAAATAATGTTTTGTAATTTGCATGGAGCACACAAGAGCTACCAAAATACTTGCAAATATAATATAATATAATCACCCCGGCCTATATTGGGGTGTTTGTTTAAAGTAACACTTTAAATGTTGAAAGTTGTAGGTGACATAACTGGTCTAGTTATCTTGTTTTGATTAGTTAGTAAGCAAGGGCTGACAACTCAAAACAAGTTGTCAGAATTTTTCTTGGTTACAAGGCCAATTTGTAATATATATGGTTCTGGTTTAGAGCTATCTGGGCTGACAAAATAATATCTATTCAAAGGGTTCTTACTGCGTGTTATTGGGGTTACATGTATTTGGACGAGGGGCATCGTGTTCTTGTGTTGGAGGGCAACCGTCGTGCCCAAGGTACCGGAGTTCGTATCAGTGTGGTACCACCGAGTGTGTCAGTCAAGCCATCGGTCAAGGATTTCTTACCAAACCAGTTCTGCCACGGGCTCTAAAGTAAATTCTTTATATTTTTTTGTAAACTTCTTGTAACTTTTGGTGATGTTACATAATATTAACCCTATACTAATCTTCAAGTCATACTGCCCACTCCGTGTGAAACCGCAATATTAATAAACTTCCTGCAATAGCAAGCTTCTCTATTGTAGCCCAATGTAGAATCCGTCTAAAATACTAAACCATATCAAACAAGAATAAACTCCCTGCAATCAAAAAAATGTTTATGTACTTACCCTTTGTATCTTCTGGCTAGAACAACCTTCAAGACAGGACTATACTCGCCGCGTCCTAAATTGAAGAGTGGGACGAACTAGCCTTGGTGTAACTGCATCTGATATATGCCAAGCGTATGAGTCAAAGTGATTCTGATGGGATTCAGATAGACGTTCACAACAGTACTGGAATTACGACTAACCTGCCACCCTGCTGGCAATACGGAATCTACCACCAAGACAGCGCGTGATGTGTGTACGTCACTGGTGCTCTGGTGAAAAAGATATTTTGTCAACACTGGCGGACGTGATGAACAGAAGCCAGCCAATCCAAGCTTGATCGATGGTGTACGTGCTGATTTTCATCTTTCGAAGTGGCCGATGGGACGTAACCGATGTATATGGACCCTACCCCTCCCCCCTTTATTCAACCGCAGGCGACTAGAAACACTATTTAAGTCCGGTAATTCTGAAGACAATTTGACTATTAAATTGGACGCCTTCAGGAGAAGTCATGTCCTAAGAAATTGTATTAGACGCCATCAAGATAAGTCCGTTTCTTGACGTGGACCTTTTCTGGATATTTTCGTATTCTTTATATATTTATTTCATCGATATTACTATAATAGAATTGAACTTTGGTTTGTTCAATTATGAAATTAAAGTAACGTATTTATTGGAATAAACCTGAATAGGCAACGTAAACTATTTGCTAAAATTAATATTGTTTGTAATACTAAATTTTGTAATGAGACACCTAATTCTTTTTGCCGCCAATTAGGTGCTAGTGTCAGTGAGGTCACTGAATATATCATAATGCCATATTTTTGAACTAGTTTTTGTTAAAAGTATTTTATGTTAATTGTTTGAATTTAGCTTTTGATGTAAACTCATCTTATGATGATTTATTCTTATTTTAAATTGTTTGGTAAACTAACGTAAAACTTTTCTGAGGGATTAAATTTGACTTTGAATATTTTACAAATTATTTAATTGAATTTAATTGTGATTTAGCTAAACTTATTTTGTATGTTATATTATTTTTTATTAACAAGTAGGGATCTTGTTAACGTCCGTAATTGTGTCAACATTTAATATTCACGCAGGAGTTTTACCTATGGCCGGTAAGCCAAACTCTTGTGTTACCCAGAATATCCGTACGATATTAAATTTAACCTCCCTTTTTTTCTTTCTTTTTGTTTGTATTCAATGTAGCGTAGCAGACAACTTTCAAAGATGCCCATTAGGCTATTTTCTTTTTGTATTCAATAAATATCTGAATAGAAATTTATAATGTAATTTGCTCGGATAGTCAACATTTTAGGTTGTCTTGTGAATATACACTGTTGTAAAACTGGCATTGTGTTGTTGGAACGAGTGATTGTCTCTTCCAGACTGACCTAGTTGACTTTAGAACATGTTTCATATTTGGAAACATTCACATGATAGTACTGCACATTTGTTTAATATGATTTTCAACACAACCCCTGATGGATTTTTGAGGCCATGTAAATTATTGTTTAAATTGTTATTATATTAAATAAAACATTCATATTGCTACCAAATTGTTGCTGATGTCTTTCTTCTTTATAGCTTTTTGTAGCTTACCCCCACATTCCTTTACGTATAGTGTGGCCGTAGCTAAGAGGTAGTAGAGTGGGTGGTAACATTATTCAATCACATTTTGTAGTAGTTCGTAGGGCTATAATCAACCCTACAAACCAAAGCCGTCTATAAATTACGAACTCATACATGTATTTTGCCACCGTCCCCATGCTTCCCCGCAAGCCATTCTGACACGTTATGACCACAGGGAAGCGGGTAGCGACAATAATATGGATACATGCTAGTACAGTTTAGTCATATTTAGTAAGATTTATAATCTTAATTTACTCATCTTTATTGCTTTAAATGAAATAAGTAATAATTTTTAATACTAACTTTGACTAATCAAACGTTTCTAAGATTTTAATCCAATCCACCCAATCACTCTGTCAAATGACACTTTCAACTTTCTCACTATCTTACAGGTAAGGTCTACTGGCAGAAAATATATTGTGATCGTCAAAAAATTCGAACTCAATATTTTTATGAATTTCAACGTTTCATGTTCCCCCGAATCCGAAAAAGCTGTTTTTGAATTCCCGTCTGTCTGTCTGTGCCTCTGACTAGAGCCTCAACTCTTTTACCGATTGGGCTAACACTTGGTATCTAGGGTTTTCATAGAGTTGCCCCAAGGGGTTTTTGGATTTGTATAGATGACCCTAAAATTAAGGGTAGTTTACTGAAGGGTGAAAAGATAAAATGTCGATTTACTTTTAATCGGATCAAATGATTTTGATTGAATTTAATTTCTAAGTATTTATAAATATTATTATCATATAGGCTACTCTCATTTTTTTCGCCAAAATGATTATAACGGTTCCAGTCTGATGCGTAAATTCTCAATTTTTAAATAACATCTCCGAAACTATTTGAGATCTTAAATTACTTATCGCTGCAAATATGTTGGTCTATTTATAATGCAACTTTTTTATTTGAAATATATTTTTTATAAAACCAATAGTTCAACCTAAAAGCAAAAATAGATATTTTTCTAGCTTTTCCAACACTGGTAGTATACTACGACTGCCAGATAATCTAACAAGAGATGTTGATGGATGTCAACGTTTCATGACCCCCCGAACTCTAAAAAGTGGTTTTTGCAATGCCGTGTGTCTGTTTAACCCTAAAATTAAGATTAGTTTTATAAAGGACGAAAAGAGACAAAATCCACTTTCCTAAAATCGGCTCTAACGATTTTATTTAAAATTCATATCTAGCCGTTGATTAAGATTATAAACAAAATGGCTATTTGCATTTTCCTATGAAAATGACATTTAGGGTACAAGTTTTAACACAATAATTCTCTAATTCTATAGATTAAGTAGATAAGTAAATCTCTCATAAGCTAATGTTATTTTTTCTTTAAACTCTTAGGGAAATGTTTGTACAGCAATGATCTATCTCTAACATTTTAGACTAAATAATTAATTTTTTATTTTTCATTTGTCTAAATTTATAACTGAGGAATTTATTAAAAATGTGATAACCATAAGATGTGAAACCCTTGATAAAATGTCAAAAATTGTGTTCGGAAGTCAAAATTTTAATACGAGGTATTGACCCTTGGGGACTCAATATAGATTTTTTTTATTCAAATATATTAGAGAGGACTTTAATTCTTTAAAAAAGAATATCATTAAATTTTAATACGTGAGTCAAAAAATGTTTAACGTAAGTATAACGCAATTTTTGCTAGGGTTTACTAGTGTATATTAATTTCGCTTCACATATATTACGAGATTTTAGTATATATATCTCCATTTTTAAATAACGCCGTGCGGAGTTCCGTACCATCTATCTTAGTTTTCTCATAAATAATGATCAAGTTTTGCACAAACTTTTTTTTAATATTTGTATTGTATTTTTATTGTTTTTATTTTCTTAAGAACGAGTATAAAGTAATATATAATGTTTTATTTACTTATTTGTTTATTTAAAAAAGTAAGGTACAACGAAATAAGAGGTATAACTTTCTTACTAACTCTCTCTCCTCGAATACGTTACATAATTGGAAGACATAGAAAGACTCTTTTATCAGCTAAACCACCTTCACCTAGTGATCAGGCGTGTATTTTGGGGATTCAGAGGGTCAATTAACCCCCTGTGAAAGTTGGAAAACTAATACAAAAAGCGAAATGAAAGTTCAAATTTTAGAAAGAAAATACAACACAGATAAATTATACATTTTTAAAATCTTTTTTACTTGCAGACACCTCTTATACCTGGTTCACGTTTATTCAGTTTTAATTTTCATGTACTAATATTTGTAGCATAACGAGTAAAGAACATTGTTCCGCATTGAGGCGGTAGACTACCACACATCAAAGAAAACTAATAATCGCCTAATAGCAGTTCATCCACGAATACCGAATATAGAGTATGTGTGGACAACAGGAGCGGTGGAACAGTGGAGGACTTTGCTCCCTGGAAGTAATAGAACCCTCTCTGGAATAAATTCCCCTCTCTCGATATATTTCAAATCCTCTGATGATAATGAATATGAAGCTGAAAGATGGTCTTAAATCAAACTCCAAATGACTTCTAGATGCATTCTATTGTCAAAAATTTTCTGAAGAAGATCACTTTAAATAACTACTAGACTAGAATAATCTTACTGTAAGAAAATCATAGGGGAGGAAAGCTCTAAATATCTTCCAAGGTCATCCAAATTTCATAAACATCTAGGAGAGACAATTCAAATTGCTTCTAGATGCATATCATTTTGAAGAATTTTTAGGCGAGTACCACCCCAAATAGGCTAGAATCGGAAATAATTCAATTTTCAAAATTTTGCTGGTGGAAGACCACTTCAAAGATTATCTTCTAGAGGTATCTGATCATCCTAATAAATTAAGGTAAGGATCCCTCTAACTTGATTCAAGGAGCATCCAAATTTCAAAAATGTCTAGGTGAGGAAAACTTTAAATGGTGACTTATCATTTACAAAAGAATCTAATTTTTAATGAATGTAAGCAAATACTACTCATAACTTCTTGAGTGAGACATTTTTTTAAAAATTGTTGAAGGAGGGTCACTCCAAATAGTTTGTAAATCTATCTGATTTTAAAAAATTGGAGAAGATGATCACGGTTTAAAAAATAGATAGGATCAAATATGAATGAGAAACTATTAAATATCTTTAAACATAAATCTAACATTATAAGTAACTATGTTATTTATAATCATGACAACCCTATGAAATTTACCTAGATCCACCCCTGCCAATGCGTATATAATATTTACTGAAGAAAGAGTAAAGTTTACTAGTTAATTTGTTTTGACATGCTCTTTTGTTGCCTCCGATAAAAAATTATTATGTAAATAATTGTCAACTTAATAATATACGCTTAGCTTTAAGCTGAATAAATTATTTAATCTGAAAACTGTATTATATTATAATTATACTATTAACTATTTATATTATATTCGAAATTTTAATTTAAATAGAATTTGGTGAAATGTTTTCATTTATTTTAGTTTGACTGACCACATGATACGTAACACGCGCTCTAAAATTAAAATAATTTAAAACTACTTCAATCAGGCTCTTTGATTTTAATGTTTAATAAATAATCTGCAGAATGTTTAGTAAAATTTGTCAAATTATAGATTTTTAAATAAATTTAATAAGAATGAGACGATTTAAGATTAGCCACAATTCCAACCAATTGGAGGCGGACTTCTGACTTTAACTGTCAGTAGGGTGATAGAATATCAGTTAGATGCTCCCTTGGTCTAATAGTGAACACTTTGTTGGTTATCAACGGTGGGTATTTTATCTCAGAAATCTTTCATATTATTATCTATATCAGATATTCTGAACATACATGGGATATATTTAACAAATGAGATAACACCTCCACCCCTTTAGACAGTAGTGCCGTCATCAGATTTAAAATAATTATAGTTGGGAGAAAAGTAGCTATCACTAACATAATCGCTAGATAGAAAAACTCAAACAAAAAAATTAAAGAAAATGTATTCACACATACATTGTTGAACAACTTTGGTTCTAAAACCACAAACATTTTGGTAATATAATAACTCAATTGTACCCACTTAAGTACCAGGGTTTACGGTTTCCTCCAGCACTTTGTGGACGGTCGGGAATTGGCCACAAGAATAATTGATGTCCTGAGACTCAAATTCTTTGCTGACGATGTTTTTCGAGGGTGGGCTCACAGGGTTGTTCCTTGGAAATAATCTGCGCAGTCTCCAGTAGAAAGGAGGCACGAGACAACCAAAAGTTCAAAATGTCACCTCAAATAATTAATGGAAAATCGTTCTCTTTTACATAGATATGGAATGAGGAATGAGGATTAAATTTTGTCTTTAATTTCCAACAGTGAAAGAATATAAGTTTTAGTTCTTTTGATAGGTAAGATTCATTTTAAAAGGCAGCAGCTCTTGGGGAAAGTCGAGAGACAAAGATATATTTTTTATTGAGGTTCTTATTGATAGTTTGTAGGTAAGTAGCCTCTTTACTCCCAGTAAGTGAATTATGGGAACGAAGGCGCTTTGTTAGCGTTTCCTCACGCGTGTTGTGACTAGGTGGCTTTTATTCTATAACGTTACTCTTAATTTAAATTCACCGTCTTCCGGTCTTGTAGACTCTGGTTGTGGTTTAGATGGTGGTTGTGTAATGATCGTGATGGCGTAACCGAATTTATATCCTTATTAAGTAACTAATTGGCTATAAGACCTTTTGGGTGAACATTTATAGCACGTAAATAGAACTGAAAATGTTTTTGTAAATCAAGGATAAATAAGGTATGAATCATTGAGTTGCCACTGAATTTAGTGAAGCAGGGTATTTCATGTCCACAAGCTGTGAAATTTGAGCCTTTGGGAACACGTGGACATACCTTAAACTCTAGTCCTGTTTATAAAAATTATTGTCTTGAATACTAAGATCAACTACCATGCTAAACAGGGAATTCAATACATGTGTATTATTAGGTTACCCATCACCAGAAGTATCAAGTGATTGTTCAAATAATTGTATATCAATTTCAAAGGAAGAGAAGCTGGATAGGTATATTTAATTTGCATTCTGTCCACGCATATTAGGATGAGAGGGTGAATAAGTAGATTTAATAAGAATACTGAAACCGTATATAAGAAAGAGAGAGTAAATAGGTATATTTGATAAGCATAATTTCCCCTCTATTAGGAAGAAGGTGAATACATATATTTAATAATGATACTGTCCTCGTCTATTGGGAAGAGAGCGTGAATAGGAAGTTTTAATAAGAATACTGTTCCCTTATACTAGGAAGAGAGGGTGTATATGTGGATTTAATAAGAATACCGTCCTCACCTATTTGAAAGAGACGGTGAATAGGTATATTTATTAATAATATTGTCCCCTTCTATTATTATTACTTTTTACTTTCTCATATCAAGAGAAGGTTTTGTAATCATGAACAAAAATGATCTCAATATTATGACAAATCTTTATATTTTATATGGGCCTGGACCAAAAATGAGGGGAATTTTACAAAATTCTTTGTCCCCATGTTTGTTTGCCTTTCCCTGGTCACGGATCCAAAATATTTGGATGGATTTTGTTCGAACTTGATATTTATATTTTATAGTACTATACCTTAGGACGCTATTTTAATCTTGAGTCTAGCCTCAAATTAAGGGTAGTTTACTGATGGGTGAATTTTTTGAATTCCAATATTTCGAAAATGGCTGTAATGACTGATTAAAATTAATATATAATAATTGTTTAATCTGACCAATATCACCGTATCATATTTTTTTTATCAGCAATTCATTAAGGTGGAATTTACTGATGGTAAAATTTTAATAATGCATAATACTTCGAAAATGTCTCTAAAGATTTTTTTTTAATTTTTATCTGGTGATTGTGTGATATAACAAATAACAACATGTATATATATTTTTAGGGTAAAAACTCATTTATGTATAGTTTAATTATAACTTATCCGACAATATTAAGTGTTTTAAAAATTTCTCTATTTGTTTCCAAGTGGATATCTTTGTAGTGTGACATGATAAATATCATATTATACTTCTTTTTGAGGTAAAAACTCATTAATGGATAGATAACTTATGACAGATTTTTCAAAAACTGGAAATATTTTTAAAATGTCATAATCGATTTGGATCCAAAAGTTTATCTTAGGAGTGTTATACATGAAAAGTAGCACTGTATATTTATTTTTGGGTAAAAACTCATTTATGGGTAGTTTACTGCTGATTTATTTTTCAAAAAGTTGAAATATTTAAAACATCGCTATAAATAATTTGTTCTAAGTGGTTATCTTGGACATGTTGAGCATGAATAATAACGCAGTATACACGTTTTGTGGTGAACATTGGTTTGTGGGTAGTTAACTGATGTCAGATTTTTCAAAAAATCGAATTATTTAAAACAATATTTTCAAATGAATGCGTTTCAAATGGGTATGTTGGGCGTATTCTTCATGGAAAATTGCACTGTTTGGTTGTTTTTGCGTGATAATTTATCTAAGATAAATTTACAAATGTCAAGATTTTTTAAAATTTGAAATATTTTACATATGATTATAATGATTTGGTTATAAATGGACATATTGAGTGTGTTTGATATGACAAATGGTATATAGGTGATTTACTGATGGCTAATTTTAAAAAAGATTAAAATTTAAAATTTCTTTAACGATTTTGTGTAAAATTGATATACAAGGAGCAGTTTATCTCCCAATAAAAACTATATATATTTATTTATTTTAAATAAAAATTGGTTCTAAGGTAGTTTACTGGTGATTGATTTTCAAAAGCAAGAAGTAATTTGAAAATATCCTTAACAAATTCACTTAAACTGTATATCTGGAGAGGTTTTACACAATAAATCAACTTTATAATTGTTTTTAGGGTAAAATTTGTTTAAGGGTACTTTACTAATGACCTTTTTTTTGTAAATTTTAATAATTTTATAAAATGGCTCAAACGATTTGTATTAAAATGCGTGTCTTTTATGTTTTTACGTAATAAATAATTGAATACCATATTGGTTTTTCTAAAGAAAAATCTATAATGGGTTATTGAAGACTAGTTTTTGTAAATTTTGACTATTTTTAAAAAATATCTATATTGATTTTGTTCAAAATTGGTATAGGGGAAACTATTCTGCTAGGTTATGAATAATAACTTTTTTTACTAAATAAATTTAATTTAATTTTAGTTCACTTATGAAAATTATAAAATATGACATTTTTCAATGTTGATCATAAAGATTGAGTTCAAAATGGGTATAGAGGAATATTGTTTCATGATAAATAAGAATCCTTTCTTATTTTTACGAAAAAACAAATAGTTTTATGGTAATTTATAAATAACCTATTTTTGAAAATGAAATTTGTTAAAAATATTTGATCATTTTATATTCAAATTTATAAATCAAGAGTATTTATTGTGTTGTTCATTGTGATGTGTTTGTTTTTACTATTAAAACTTTCATAAAAGTAATTTATTGAAAATATGTTTTTGTACATTTTGTTTGAATTATTTTTATTGTTATTATTATTATTATTTAGCACCGCGTCTTACTACCCGTCCGGATTATACGCTTTAAGTACTAATTACGCTAATGGATTAGGAATTGGGAAGGTTGAATATAAAGGAAGTGAACCCGCATTTGCGTGGAGGGAGAGTGGAAAACCATTTAGGAAAAACCACCCCCAGTTCACCCGACCGAGATTCTAACCTCGAGCTCCCCGTCCTCGGCAGTCGAGTTTTGTTTGAAGATATATGCACATTATCATAAAGTTAATGCATCTATGTCGTATTATTTATGTATAGATTTTAAGTCAACCAGGTTCAGCCAATACTTACATCCTCAAGTCTGAGAGCTATTTCATTTATGTCCTAGAACACTTATTCGTTCGAGACACATTGATCTTAAATAATAATAATAAATAATAATAATAATAATAATAAAAATTTAGCATACAACTTGAACGGGTAATAAATAGGCTTAAGACACTGTGCTAATTAAAAAAAAAACTTTACACTTAACCAAAAATTAAAATTAGAATATAACCCAAGCAAATAATATACATAAAACACACATACATAAGGATATAAAATAAAATATAGCTAAATACAAATACATTTATAACTTACTTAACATGGAAACACATTATAAATATTGTTAAGGTTTATTGTTCATGGGAAACTCTCATCCATTCACCGATATAATAATCTTTTGGATAAATCTTTAGAGACAGAGCTGTAAGTAATTTATAATAATATTATTTGAAGCAACCATAAGAGAGTTTTAGTTAATTAAAATAACTAAAACCAATATAAATAGAATTAGTTTTAAAATCGCAATACACCAAAATATTGAAAATTATAATCGCCATAAGTACAATTAATTGAGAGTAAAATTAATAATTAAAAACAAAATTAACAGACCACTAATGTTTAAAAAAATATTTAAAATAAAAATAAATGTTAAAATAATTAATAAAAATGATAAGATATAAAATATGACAAAAACAATTAAATATAGCTTGCACAGTGTTAAAATCGGGAACACAATCCTAGTCCAAATTTGTAGATCTGAATATGTCGTAATCACCAAATATGTCGTCCAGTTAAGACTAACATACCTGTTCAACACTAAACAAGGAGAGGAATCAAAATCAAACAGATAAGGAACGTAAACCTATTATAAATCCTTAATACGTTAAATTTATAATTATTGTTACACTTTTTTAGATCAAAAATGTGTGCTTATATATGTTATCCATTCTTTCACAAATCGTAGCTCAGCACAAGTATAATCTGAATGAAACACATCCGTTTATTTTCAATTAAATCTCCTAAATAATCAATTATCTCGATACTTAACACAGGTAAAATTATATAAATAATTAACTTGACCAAATAAATTCAATACGAATAGATTGTTATTATTTATATTCTATTAAATATTTCACTTGGTATGATATAACTTTCATTTTTATATGTTTTTAAATTGTTTTATATTGATATCTTAAACTGTTAATTGCCCTGGTTCACATTTGTAAGGTACATAAAAAACAATCCAGTCAAACCAATTAATCTTTTATAAACCTTTCTACCTGTCATTCTTATAACTGTCATTTGCTTAAAACATTTTAATCATTACAGACCATGCTTTCTTTGCTAACCTGTTTTTCTAATAATTTACTAGAATATATAAATAATTCAACTTATATGTTATATATTAATGGCATATCAATTACTTGTTATTTTTGTTTAATGACTCCTACTTGATAAGTCTTATCTTTCATAGACGATTAAAATATTCTGTCAAATATACTAAAAATGTATGAATATTAATTATTTCTCTTAACATTTTTAAGGTATTATTAACTACGATCTAGTCAAATTTCTACTTCATCTTCTAGTCAATTTGCTTATTAGCCACTCCTATAAACTGTTGATTAAAATATTTTAATCATTGCAGAATAATTTTTCCTTGTTTATCTGATAAAAAAATAATTTTAGAATAGTATTATTGTAAAGATCTTATCAATGACCTTTTAGAAGTGCTTTTGTACTTATTTAAAATACAATTGTTTGAATTGACTTCATAATTCATGACAGAATGAATTCTTTCTCTAAATATATCATCTTGCATATAATTTAATCTTGATTTCTGTCTTGATTTAATTGTTAAAAAGAATTAATACATATCAATATAAGTAAATGTAGAATTTAAGTGCATTCCTTATAATATTAATTTCACATAATTCTCATTACTACAATTACAATGAATATTACCAAAATAAGTTATAAAATTAAAATCACTGCGTATGACTGAACATACAGTAAGACATGGTGACAAAAAATAAACACTATTCTATGCAATCATATATGTTTTCAAATGAAGAGAATTTTAATATTTCACAATCAATTATTTATCATACAAAATGTATTATTATTTGTACTAAATTGTAGGTGCGATTAAGCGTTCACTTTCAGCTTCATCTCACGAAGTGTGACAACATATATATAAATTTTTTATTATACAAACATATATATAAAAATTCTCGCGTTTTTCTAACCTGCCAAGATATCCACATATTTACAATAATGTGAGGTAGGGATGAGAAAGGTATACTTAGAAGTAATGTACTTGTATTTCATGGAGGGAAACTGTAAAATCATTTAGAAAAAACCCATTTTATCACTCCTGCTGGGGCTCAAATACCGATCTTCACGTTGATGGAATTCCAATCTTTTTCAAGACCAACACCTCATACCAATAATTTGCAGCATTTTTTATCAAAGTGGCTCTAAATTGGGAGAAATTTTAATATATCCCCTATATGTGATTCGCCTCTTATGTGTGGCGGCACCTTTTGAGACATCCTCTATATGTGTTGGAATCATTTTATATATCCTCCTTATATGATGGAACTATTTGATACACATCCTCTATATGTGCGGAATCCTTTATGCATCCTCTGTATGTGACGGCACCCTTTGGTACACCTCTTATATCTGGAAGCACACTTTTATACATCCTATAAATGTGATGGCACCTTTGTTATGAAAGTTCCTAATAATGCGCAGGTGCTATGATTTAAGTAAACCATTACAAAAGGATGTTTTCAACATAAAATTACTATCTTTGATTAAAAATTATAATCTAGAAGCGCTAGACATTATTACATATTAATTTGTATATATTTAGTATTACGTCTTTTATTAAAAATGTCGCCATATTTTCTATATTGGCAAGTGACAATTAGTTGTCTTTATAGGGCCATTACAAACCACAACAACCCAAGCAAATTATTTTTTTTTTAAAAGGAGGAAGAAGAAGTTGAACGAATCGAACGAAGATTGTAAAACCTTTCAAAAACTGTTTACATGAGCCCGAACAAAGAAGGGAACTAGCTAATTGGTTTTTACTTAATATGTTAAAAACAAACAAAATGGATACTTACCAACGCCAAAATAAGATCCAGGTTGTGATTAACTGCCTTTAAACCTGTGGGCTGGAACATTGATATGGCCTAGTGATATTCTTCTTTGGCCATTACTCTCATGTCGTTAAGATGAAAAAGAATAAACCTGAGTCACGTTTTTACTGTAGCCCTCTCTTAGCCCCTACCTTAACCCACTAAGAACTAGAAAGAAGACGTGATCCCAATATCAAATTCGAAGGATATTGATCAGGACTACTAACAACATATTTGTGGCCTGACTTACAAAATAGTTACTGAGATTCTGAGGCTGCGTTTGACTTTTGTCTGAGCTCTGCTGATTTTCCGAAAATATCTGTACCGGAAGTCAACCTCCTCTTTCATCGCCCTCACATTTTCGATCATTCACTTACCGTGAGGGCTGACCATCATTGGTGTGGGTTGAAGCTACATTCTAACAGGGTGTGCAGGAGGCCTTTTCTCAAAATATCATTGGTCTAACCCTTTGAGTAACTAATTCTTCCCTGCTTAGGGGGCCACATGGTCTAAGTCAACACTCTCCCAATCGACCGGAATGCCAATGATGATGGGACTGGAGTTCAAATACTGGTCGGGTGGACTGAGTTTTTTTCATAAATAGCTTTCCACACTCCCTTCACGCAAATGTTAGTACACTTCCTCTAAATTCAACCTTCCTCCATGATGAAACCTATCTAAACGGAAATGGGAAGGGCCAGTTTCACATATGAAACTGTCCCATTGCATTCTGGTCTAGATATATATCGTCTTGTATTTAGTATAGCGCCGAGCTTGAGAAACACTCAATCTGATTAGGAAAATGGCGCCATGGTACACTTATTGGTCTTTTTTCTACGTATTTAATCTTCATCACACTCTCCAGCTTCTACTTTTATGTACTACAACATCTTCATTACATGTTCATTCCAACTCAGCCTTGCTTCTTTTTCGTGTAATCCAATATCCTCATTACATGTTCATTCCAACTCAGCCTTGCTTCTTTTTCGTGTAATCCAATATCCTCATTACATGTTCATTCCAACTCAGCCTTGCTTCTTTTTCGTGTAATCCAATATCCTCATTACATGTTCATTCCAACTCAGCCTTGCTTCTTTTTCGTGTAATCCAATATCCTCATTACATTTTCATTCCAACTCAGCCTTGCTTCTTTTTCGTGTAATTCAATATCCTCATTACATTTTCATACCATTTCAACCTTTCTTCCTCTACTATTCCATATACTCCAATATTTTCACTAAAGGTTCATACCATTTCAGATGTGCTTCCTCTACTGTTCAACGTGATCCAACATGATCATTATATGTCCATACCACCTCAGTCTTAATTCATCTACTGTTTCATGTGCTCTAACATCAGAATTACATGTCCATAACATCTCAGCTTTGCTTCCACTACTATATCTTCCAACATCCTCATTGCATGCCCATACTATCTCAGCCTTGCTTCCTCTACTATCACATTCTTCCTGTACTCCCGCTCTTTCCCTGATAACCACATTCCTAATCCTGTTTTTCCAGGTGACAGCTAACATGATCCTCTGATAAACTGAAATGGTGCATTTGAAAATTTGAGCCCGTGACCTCTGACGTGTAACTCTGTGAAGTCTCGAGGACGCGTTCCTCCACACATACATCTATAAACACTCCAACAACTCATAATCATACAAACCACGGCTGCTAAAAAGACTTCCCATTTACGGAAAGGCCATGAATTTATTCGTTGGTCAAATGTGGGTTTCCCCTTTCATAGTGATGCATATTGTGTATGTTATGGAGATAAGTTAGTTTTTAAGTCTTGTGCTGAAATAATCAGTTGGTTAAGAAAGTGCACGTTATATATCTCAAATAATAATATTAATACTAACGGTCTGTGATGCACTTTACAGTGGGTTATAGCAGGAGATTATTCTGGTAATAATGGACCAATTTTAAAACAAATAATAATAAAGTTCCGTCTTTTCTGTCCACCATGTATTACTACCCGTCCGGACTAAATAAATATTATTAATACGGTAAGTACTTGGAGTATTACAATTATAGCAAGTGGACCAGAATTAGCGTGGAGAGAGGGAGATATATTTATAAAAAAAGACACCTTATTTCACCAACCTGAAACGAGACTGATGACTTTGCCTGCGTGCTCACCAGTTCTGATTAATCTCTATTCCCACTCTAATCTATCTGAGGATATCATCAGTCAGCGAATTGAGCTTTGATCACTAGGAACTAAACCTTTGATCTGTTGAACTAGGGCTGCTTTCCCTACCCTGACTCCACGTAAATTCGGATGAAAATCCACCCATACTTATATGATAAACCCTCAGAGACCATTGTTATAATATAATAACAATAGGTAAATATATTGGTTATTATTATTATTATTATTATATTATTATTATTGAATCAAATAGCCAAAGCTATTATTATGCAGTTTACTCCATATAGATATCATATTCTGAAAATTAAAAAATGACACCTGGACATGGGAATTGAACCCGGGACCTTTGGCTTATACACACATTTGTGGCCGAAGATTCCCGCACGTCCATCATAGACTCTGCCTTAAAATATGAGTGAAGAGTGACCATGGGCAAGAGACGAATCCTGAATAGCTCAGTGGTCAGAGCATTGGTGTACCAAGCCAAAGGTCCCTGGTTCAATTTCCGTGTCCAGGTGTAATTTTTAAATTTTCAGAATAATCTGTGCTGGGACCGAGGATTGAACCCCACACCCCCAGTACATAAGTCTGACACCTTACCACTAGACCACCAGGTCACCAATATATTGGTTCAATGTGACAATTATAAATAATTAAAAGTAATAGTAAAATATAGCACTAAAGCCAGTGTCTTATATAAACATCTATTTTAAATTATAAAATATTATTCTGGTTGGAAGAACCTTTTAGAATATAAAAACATATTTTTGTGGCTAACATTGATAGTATTTTATTGTATTATTAATGTTATTTTGACTATTGATAGTTTATATCTATAATGGCAACTGCAGATTACATGACTAAACCAATGGATAAGTTAAAGTAGTTCTAATAGCTTTTCTAACAGTTAGATTAGGATTTATATATTACAATTTAACTGTTTGCTGTTTTACTAAAAAAGAATATATTGACGTAGTTTTATAATTAAAAAAAATGACGTTGCTATTTAATTTAGAGATTAAAACTGGAGCTCGCCTTGTTTCCAAATGTTTCATTTAACTATCTAATTCATGCCCTCCCATTTATAACATCCATAACTAAACTAAAGCTCAACTCTAACATCAATACGAGACCGGGTTTGTTTTATCGTTAATAGTGGCGACCAAACCTTTCCGCATTGAATGGTAGAGTTTTCGATTCCGAACAGTTTTCGTGTAGAATTAGTTTCCAAAGTCTCCTGGCTTATTTCTTGTAAGCGGATCACGATCTGTGCATCCTGCGCCTAAACCACTCCCTCCCTTCAACCCCGTATCAGTCTTATTCTGATTGCAAGTTTCACACGTAGCCTAGCTTTGTAGGGGCAAGAAGTAGAAATCAGTAAAGTACTATTTGACACAAGATATTCTCAACAAGCCCCTCCCATTACCCAAGTTGGTGGATGAGTTAACTTGAATTTGTCGTTTTTACTTTCTCTCGACACCTCGGAGAGTGAAGTATTGTGGTCGTTAAAAAAATGAACTTGAGAGTTTGATAAATGTTGACATTTAATGACCTCATGAAACTTAAAAAAAAAGCTGTCACGATACCGTATGTCTGTCCATCTGTCTGGCTGTACTTCAGGCTAGAGCTAAAACTCTTTTATCGATTAGGCTAAAACTTGGTATCTGAGGCTTTCATACGGTCCCCTCGAGAGGTTTATAGGATTAGATATCCAACCCTAAATTTAAGGGTAGTTTACTATAGGGCAAAAAAATCAATAAAAAATTGACCTTTTCGAAATTCACTCAAACGATTTTGATTAAATTTTATATCTAGATATTTTTTTCATAATAATAATAATAATAATAATAATTTAATTCAAGTCTTTGAAAATGAATTTGATTCTTATGTTCTTTGGTGAACAAAGATATTTCTCTTTTCTCATTTTTTCCTGTAAACAGTGTTCCTAGTTCCTAAAACCATATAGTAACAATGTATATTATTTCATCTATGATCTTTGGTGCAGTGTTTCTACAACAATGTATATAACTATTATCTCGTTTCACGAGTTCTTACGAGTTTGTAGTAAATCTCTGTCTTGAGATAAAAGAGTGAGAAAATATGTGCGGTGCCCTGTACCAATTTTTTTTGTGGTGGTGGTGGTGATGGTGGTGGTGATGGTGTTGGTGTAAAGAATACAAGAATATACCATAGTAGCTAAAATGAAAATAGAATTGGTTTCGTGGTTATTTAACATGCAATTACTTAACCCAATAATTATACACGCCCACCAGTCACAAATTGACAGATACAACACTCAATTCTAAGATGGTCAACTCAACACTGGTCAACTGAGTGTCCTAATTTCACCAAATAGGTTTTAAGCCTTGTTAGGAATCTAACTCAAGTCATTTAATTCACTGAGTAAAAATTACGATCTAGTTTTAAACGCCTAATAGTGATTATATAAATAACTAGGAAAGTTATTATAGATAACTTTATTTTTGCATTTTATTATAAGGCCAATAACAGAAATACACCTTTTATAATGCACCACGTAACTTTTATTCAAACAATCATTTTTATCCGCTTCTTTTATCAAATCTCCTTGATCACAACAAAAGATCCTTTGTATTATTTTTCAATGTATTGTTCCTAAATAATCTACATTTTTCACACATACCATGATGGCTCTCGGATTAGGCTGACTTAATATTCATTTTGTATTTGTTTATAAAGGGGGGTTTATAAATGAGAATAGGCGTCGTTAAAAGTCAAAAGTTAGCAATGTTTTTATTTGCTTTTGTAAGAGCATAATTATTTTAAGGCTTATTCTGGCAGGAGGTTAACCCACGCTTGTACATTTCCTTGGAAGTCAAGAGTGTTGGGTTACCATCCTGTTGAAAACAGCATATAGCTAATATAGCTTGGATTCTGTTGACGAGTGAGCACAGTGCAACCGATGGACCTTCCTGGCTGTTGAAACTCGAGATCAGCAAGTCTGTGTGTGAGAATAACACGATTTGGAGTGGTCCCATTGGTTGTCTGCAAAATTTCAATCTTCTATCACACTGGAAAGTATTTATTTATATTAGTTTTGGTAATCTTGAACACACTTTTTACCAACGCACCTCAAGACCCATTCTGTGGATCCCGTACATAAATTAATTTCATATTAGTATTCTGCGACCCGATAAACCCACATGTATCAAATTTCATCTTGATTGGAAGACATAGAATTTACTGCTCTCTTTACCCCCTTTATACCCCTTTAGCAATGAAATTTGAAAAACTCTAACTATTTTTCACCCAATTCTATAAAGAAACATTCATTTTAAATTTAAAGTTTCTATGTATACTAGCTCAAAAGATGTAAGATCTGTGAATTTTGAAAACTTTTGAACCCCCCTTTTTATCTCTTACTGTTTGATGAATTTCACTTAATTCGGTCCTATCTCTGGTCTAGAGCCAAAAAGAAACCTTTACTAAGAATTTCATATGTCCATGTTTGAAACCATTAAGCTCTTCTAACAAAACCACAAACTCCCCCAAATCATTTATTGTCCCTACAGGCAAAATTGGTCTTGTAGTTTGAAATTTTAAGTAATAATGTCACATCCCCGTTCATCCACACTCGTGTTAATATTATTAAATCAATATTTAGTACAATGTAAGAGAGAAAACATAATAAATCTCCAAATTGGTTCTTTATACTGCTAATATTAAGATATATAATTTTTAAATAGCAGTTGAAATGGACTACTTGGCCAAAATCAACTGTAGATAAATGTTTTCAATAAACAATTCTTCTATCATATCAGTTTTGGTATCCACTAAAAGAGAATAATGTTTTAATAAAGATGAAACTACAAATTAGTTTATAAGTTGTATAATATTAAATTGTGTCCATATTATTAAGCCTAATAACTAGGCCTACCTCAATAAATAAATGGTATGTTGCACCAAAAAAACTTTCTCTCTTCTTTGTCTAGAAAGTGAAATATTTACTTAAAACTCTTAAGATTTATGAAACCAGATAATAGAGAGTTTTGCAGAAACACAATGAAAAATAATCACATTCAACCAAGAGGCATTAATGGTTCATTATTAATATTTTACAGATTTTATATATTGTAACGTGGGGCGCAGGTGAACTGGGAGGGTCACAGGCCGTTCACACGTGAACGTGTGAACCACGAGTTCTTTTAGAGATATTGGGTTATGCTACCGAGCAAACACGAATGAAAATACCCACGGAATATTCAAGGTTTTAATTATAAAAATTATCACATACATACACACACTGATTAAATATATATCCAAATTAATTATAACTAAACAAGTCATTAAGTAAAAGAAAAAGAGCCTTAATTAAGTCTGTAAAATAATAAACAAATAGTAGGTGACCTGGTGGTCTAGGGGTAAGGTGTCAGACTTCTGTGCTGGCGGCCGGGGTTCAATCCTCGGTCCCGGCACAAATTTATCTGATTACCAAACCTTTCCTTCACCTCTAACAAGAATTCTTGTGAATGTGGGGAATGCCAGGTCTCCACCGTGGTTCGGATTCCACGTTAAACTGTAGGTCCTCCATTTCATCTCACAATCACCCTACCATTACACATTAGCGTAAGTGCGTATAGCCCGAACTGGTAGTAAGACGCGGTGCTAATAATAATAATAATAATAAACTAATAGAACACATAGAGATGTAAGTAAATTGAATAAACAAATTAACAACTATAAAAATCTAATAACTATTCAAATATTTAAAAACAGTCACAAAAATGTTCATTAACACAGTAGTTCACAATAACAACAAATGTCACTTGTCCCACACACTATACACGTCGTTGACCCGCTATACACAAACGCCGGACTCGCTGACCCATCCGCAGACGCGCCGACCTGCTCGTTGGTCACTCTGGCTCACACACTTGACACGCGGGTCCACACAATGTATACACTGGTCCACACACTCTCACTGGGGACACCCGGAATCATTAGTCGAGAACCAAGAACTGAATACCTAAGGCTGTTGCTGAGCGTGTATATATAGGGGTGGTCACAGCTAAGGGTCTGGAATCCTCCATTTCTAGAATTAAAAGGCTAGAATAAAACGGATCTAGACCCCTCCAGACGTGTCCGTCCTTCCCCCGCACCCCCTTGGCCCCCCTAATCCCCCAGTCAAGTGAGAAGGTCTCGGCCTACCTGCTAGACATGGAGGGAGACAGAGAGAACAAGGAACGCAGCCAGGTTAAACAATGAGAGCACGCTGGTCCCGCTGTTAAACACTAATACTGTTACAATATTTTCATCCAAAAAACATAATAATATTCTCCCAATTTCCGAGACCTCACTTTAAAAACAATTGCCAATAGCTTGGAAGCTAGAGATAATTCTAGAATCATGTAAGTATTTTTTGGGGGGTGGGAGTGAACCATATTTTCTTACGTTTTCTTAGGGGTATGCAGAATCCATCTTAACTAAGGATTTTATAAAGTTTTATAGTGAAACAAAGTCTAAATAAACAATTTTATAGACGTGCGGTAAAAAGGTTGTACCTAGCGATGACAGATGTCGCTGAAGCATAGCTTATAGACATACACAGCTATACATAACTATAAAATATCATTTACTTATGATTTCTTACAACTAATTCTACTGCGATAATTATTCTATAATTTCACATCACCAATCCTTTTGTATAAAATAATGTAGTGTACCAAATTGTAAGAAAATTACGTAAGTTCGCTAAGAGGAGAGGGGGGCATGAAAAATCTTACGATCTCTTACGTAGGAGATCTTGAGGGAATAGGTTTGAAATAATTTAAAAAATCCTTACGTAATTTAGGGAAAGCTCCCTATTGGTTTTATAAAAATATATTTCAAGTAAAAGGTCTTTTTAATTTCAATTTTATTACAACCTTACAATAATTAGTTATTTCGAGTCTCAAATACTTGAGAAGGTATGATTAAAATTGGCAATATCTACATATGTAAACTATCCTTAAAAATTATGTCCATAAGAGTATTAGGACGCCCACTTAGTTTATAATGATAAACAATGACCAGATACGAAATTTAATAAAAATTGCTACAGTGGATTTCAAGATAGCTTGTTTTATATCTTTTTAACCTTTAGTAAACCACCCTCAATTTTAGGGTAAGATATCTAACTCCAAAAACTCCTCTGGGGAATCTTATAAAAACCATAAGTTTTAGCCTGATCAGTAAAATGGTGTCAGTGGATCTAGGCCTAGATATAGATACACTGGCAGATGGCACCGCAAAAATCACCTTTTAGGTTCCGGGGGAGTTGAGTGTTACAAAATTTGGACTTTTGTACGAGCACAGCACTTTTCTCTTCAAGGTGTCGAGAAAAAGTAAAAATTGTCTATTTACGTAAATATGAGCACAGATCATAGTCGTATACTCTTCAATGGTGCAAGCACATTTCTAGACATTCTTAAAACTACTTTCAAATAAAGGCTCAATGACACTATGGAGTAAAATAATCACAATTTAAGAAGCAAAATTAGTAAATATTACATTGGCCACTTATGTATGTTTTTGAGTCCATACAGTCATAATGTCCCATCATTTGAATAGTATATTTATTTTTAACCTATTAACTAAAGTTCTATAGTCTTATGAAGAGTATTTAGTTAAATACCGGTACATATTTGAGCTTTCGCACACTTTAACAATTAAAGTGTTTTATTAAAACATACTTCCTATCCAATTTAAAATCCATAGTTGTTGAGCTAAAGATTAAGCAAAAAAGCTGGTTTTGTTTGTAAAACAATCACAATCATTCAACAGTAAAACTACTTATAAATCCTTACAATATTTCAATGATTCAAACTGGAACACGCTACAAATATTACTTTTGAGACCAGTCTCTAGATTAATAGAAATATGTCAAATACAGTTAATTTATTACATTTAATTGGGTTAAAAATCATCTTAAAGTCACAAGTACTCAACTCTACAAGGTTCACTTAACGAGATGATATTATTGGTGTAATACGTTCCATTTTCTGCGTCGTTTTCCATAAACATTAAATATTCTCCTTTGCAGTCCACAGCAAGTGAGTGTGGATTCTAACTTTAAGGAGGTGGCTTTGTGTAAAATAGTTTGTGCTTTTTGCATTGCTTAAGCCGATGAGTGTATATTATCCTTATTTTCTTCAAGGACTTTCTTGACATTATAGGTGACCTGGTGGTCTAGGGGTAAGGTGTCAGACTTCTGTGCTGGCGGCCGGGGTTCAATCCTCGGTCCCGGCACAGATTTATCTGATTTCCAAATCCTTCCAACACCTCTGACAAGAATCTTTTGAATGTGGGGAATGCCAGGCATCCACCGTGGTTCGGATTCCACGTTAAACTGTAGGTCCTTCATTTCATCTCACAATCACCCTACCATTACACATTAGCGTAAGTGCGTATAACCCGAACGGGTAGTAAGACGCGGTGCTAATAATAATAATAATAATAATAATAATAATAATAATTAACATTATATGTAGGGAACAATACCTTCTTTGTGTGTCATATGTGGAAATTGCTCAATAAATGTTTCTAGGATATGTGTGTGAACATATCTGTAGGGGATTTGAGATTCCCTAAATCATCTTGCCCTTTATTGAGATATGTTTTATGAAAAATTATATAATCATGTAATGACTCTATGTAATGACTCCTTGTTGGCATCATACTTTGTTAATGTAATCATGCAGTGTTTACAGTGAAACTTCCGTTCTATCGTGTATGCAAGATAGTCAGCAATCTATTTAAAAGATCGAACGGTAAAACAAATAAATATTATATCTTGTTTTGGGATGATAGAATAACCTTAAAATTGTATGTGTATAGTTTCATACTCGTTAGTTACTACTTAAAAACCAATCATTTAAAAATATAATATGTTAAATAGTAAATAGGAAAGCATTTTGAGATAACTATTTATTTTGTATCTCACGTATCAAAATAATATCTATGTAGCTAACAATCGTTTTACAATGAGAGTTAACATAATACTTTAATGGACTAGCCTAGCCTATAGCCGTATTTTATAAGCCACAATGTTACATCATAGTTTATAATAATAAAAGGAAATGTTCGTCTGTGTGTTTGTTTTTGTCCGATGCCCAGCCAAATCTACGGCACGCAAAGATCTGAAATTTTTTACATAGTGGACAGAAGGGGTCAGAATGCACCTCGAAACCGGATTTTTAGAATTTCAATTAGCTTTTTATTCGAGCTATTTAAAACAATTTTCTTAATTTTTTTATCTGTATTATAATTACGTTTTTGATATACGGGCAAAATGGGGGGGGGGGGGGGGGCTTATATAATTCTTATACCACAGTGGCTCACGGACAACGCCGTGCGGGATTGCTAGTAATTCATAAAACTAACTAACTGCTAACTTTTAAGATAAATTGAGTGTAGGGTATATAATGTGTTGAATAATTGCTTCAATAAGCCGTACATAGTTTTATCTATACGTATGGGCCCTATATGATTTCGAACTGATTGAACTTTTATTAACAGACAGAACCCCCTTTCAAGGTCGAATAATATGCCAGGAGTCGCAAACAAACAGCCTGCGAGACATAGCTGACCGGCCCGTTTGTCTGCAATATCTTTATATTACTTACTATCTGGCCTGCATCCATGTATTCACACAAAATACAATAGTTTAACTTTAGTGTTTACTACGTAATTTTAAATAACACAAACCATTAGAACTATTTAAAACTATCCTATATTTTTGTTTTAACTTTAATTGAGTGTGGGAATTTTAATTTACACTGGGAAAATACCAGTTTTTAAATTACTTCAAATATTCACTAATGATTATAAAATAATACAAAGTATCAAATATACATTATAGACCTGCATTAGTGGCCACGTGGTATGGCATCTAGCCTTCATCTTTCAAACAAAGTCATGTTTTGATAGGGTCACAATTTGTAGGATTATTTTATACGGATCTATATAAGTTATCACACATTTTAAAAAACCTTTAGAATTAAAATTTAAACTATTTAACTGGTCATAACCTTCACCCTCATTTTGTTGAATACAATATTAAAAATATCTAACCACTTCTTAAATAAATTGGTATTTATAGACGTCTGCAATTCTCTTCAGTGCTCCTTAAGAAATAACTACTTGGACAGGAATGTCCTAATATGCGCCGTGCCATTTACCTCTTAAGAGAGAAAGAGAATTATTTATATATATATATATATATATATATATATATATATATATATATATATGTGTGTGTGTGTGTATAAATGTATATACACATTATACAGTACTACATATATATATATATATGTAGTGATGTGTGTGTATGTGTGTGTGTGTGTGTATAAATGTAAATACACATTATACAGTACTATATATATATATGTGTGTGTATGAGTGGGTGTGTGTGTAGTGTGTGTGGGTGTGTGTATGTACAGTACCTATCAGACTGTTAGGCTGTAAGGTTGGCCACCCTGACAAATGGTTGGCGGAAGCGGCCGTTATGACTCTAGAAGCCCTTTCATCGAGGATTCCCCGGAAGTAAGTGATATAGATGGCAACACTGTGTTTGTCTTTCTCTCTTGAAATATTCACTCGACTTGGCCTTCATCTGAATTGTTAACGTTACTTTTGTGTCCCGTTTTGTTGTGTCCTATATTATTTTGTTTTTATTTGTCACAATGCCTCCGGGATATTTGCATTTAAGGGATCAAGGATGGGGAAGTTAATATTAAGAGGATATTTAATAAGATTTGTGTGGCGGGAGAGTGTAAAACTGTTGAGGTATAAACACCCTCAGTATACCCGACTGCTATTTGAACCCCAACCTCACCTTCACAAGAAAATCAAACCAGATGAGTTTGACGTTCAATTCGCGTGCCTGATGGGATGATCTATTTTCTTGCTACTCCAAAGTTATCGGAATAATTGGGACTATAAAACAGTATTATTCATCTAGATTACACCTTTGTGCCAAAGTGTTTATTACTGTTAATTTATACTATTTAAACTAAGAGAAAGATATGATGAAAGTTTTTTTAAAGGAAATCCTGTCGTTCAAGGCCGTAGCCAAGAGTGAGTTTTGTGGGTTCAAGGCCCCCTACAGTCGAAATCTGACCAAAAAAAACCCGCCTGATTTACGGTTTAGACAAAACAATACATTTCAAATATATAGCTTGTAACCACCATTGTAATGTTAAAGTACATTTTTAACAATTGTTTGTGTTTGTGCCCCTTCGCCAGTTAACAAATCTGGATATAATAAGAAAACGATAATAATTAAGGAAATATGAAGTATTAGTGAATCATAGTGAGTCGGCAAAGAAAGAAGAATCAGAGAATAGAGATAGGGTAAGTACAAAGGGTGTGTGGGGAGGGGGGAAAGGAATGTTGAGGTATTTACCCCCAACTGGTTATATTTTGTGAAAATATTAAAAGTGGCATTTTTATCAGCCTGTCTGGAGAAAATAGTGTGTTATAAATACTGTGACGTATGAATGCTCTTAGTTTTGTGAGTTTAGTGTGGAGTGTAGACTTGTGTTAATTAAGTTAGTTAACGTGAAGGTAAAACCGGTTTTCTGATCCTGATCCTAGATACTAGCTTTGTTTTAAGTTAACACTATGAATTCCGGTAAAAAAAAGTCTACTTTAGTTTTTAGTAAAAAAGCCCGCTATAAAATACGCACGTAATTATTTGTGGTAAGATTTGATCATAAACTAATGTATTATTGGTGTTGATTTATAGCTAATGATATCAAATGTGAATGCTGCAGATCACATGATTTGACGTATGGATACCTATGTGAGAATTGTTTAAAGTCTCTTGTGTAACAGTCATAAAGTGTATTTTACGTGAAACTGACTGTAGGCAGGGTTGTCGGAAAAGCTGGACTACTAATCAGCGCACAAACTGTACTACACCCCCCCCCCCCCCCTTTCCTTCCTGCCATCGGTCACCCTTTTCAATAATTCTGTGTTTCATAGATATAGAAGTCAATGCTTTCAATACATTTGGTTATGTTAGAAATTGTATTATTTGAATAGTGTACAGTTTTTGACTATGTGGTCAGGGGTGATTCGACCTTTTATCCATGCACAAATTATTAAATATCAAACTTAATTAGAGAAAGAATAAAACATCTTTAAAATTTTGCAGGTTGGGTCAATGGTTGCAAAACCTTACCTATGTAAATGAGGGGGAGAAGGGAGGTGTACCTTGCTTAGCCAAAAAAGGGGTTTGATGGACTTGTCCTCCTTCTCCAAGCTTAAGGAAATCCAAAGGACCTTGCCCTGGAAAACGTTAGTCAATCAGATGCCGCTATAGTAGGAGAGTTCTCCGTCTGGAATATGTTTGAATAATATACTTTTCTAGAATCTATTTGGAATGGTATTACCTCAGATAATTTTAAATTAATATCCAACTAGAATATATTTAGAACGGTCTTCGTCTGATATATGTTTTTAATTCGATGTATTTATAAATTATTTGAAGATTTATAGACCTATCATATTCTAAAATATAAGAAGAGAGTTAAATAAATCTAGAAGAGTGGGAAGGGGTTATTTATTCCAGGGGTGGGGGGACTATTTTAACAGGGCAGGGCCCACCCACTACTTATACCATTGTCATCACTTATGTCATTATTTAAGAAGTGTTCAATATACATTTTCGAAATTTAATATTAAATTGATAACCCTTAAAATATTTAATCTCTGTCAGTAAACTCCAAATAACTCCTAGAGTTATTTAATATTTGACCTTTTTCTTTGCCTGTGGCAGTTGAGAGGCTATACCCCCGAACTCGAACCCTCGCTGAAATGTTGTCCTGGCTACGTCCTTGCTGCAGTTATTCTCTTGAAAGAGGACGGAACAACACATTTAAAGAATAAAAGGTGTATCTGTTCAAAGATATAACCAATATTTTTTTTTTTTAATTTGAGTTTCATTGGCTTCAAACATCCAGGAAACACTTAGCTTTATCACAACCATTTGCTGGGCACATTCATAAAAAAAAATATCAAAGTTATCTAGTGCTAGAACTTAATTAGTTCCAAGGATATTTTCTCCCATGGTGCTCCTAATCTTTATAATAAACACTGTTATAACTGGCTACTCTCTCTGCTGCATGGTCATGTAATACGTCCCCTCTCGGGTAACGAACACCCAGTCACTCAGCATTATACATTCTCACTCCCATATAGTACACAACCAGTTAACTGGTAAACAAGTATGTTTTTACTAAAACATTTAATCATTAAAAATGCTTACTTAATAAATTTACTGTTAAAAGCTCAGCCAAAGATATTATTCAAATAAGGAACAATTGTCATCACAATAAATTGTATTGGTTTAAAACAAAATATTAGCATATCTAAAACCTTAGTTTTTTTAGTCATAAAGACAAAAGATAATAATATCAAATGTTAATTGTTATATTTGTTTATACTATTTTATTCATAAATTCATAAATAAGTTTGTAGAGGCCCTGTGGCGTTGACCTTTGTCTTCCTCCTTAAATATTGACCTGCCAATGAACAAATTTTTAAAGTGTAGGCGACGACTCTTTCAATGTAGGCCTAGAGAATTGTTTTATTATTTGTGATTGGTGACCTTAAAACTAAGGGAAAAGGATTATCTATCTATATCTTTAAAACTAAAGCGTATATTTTTGTCAAACCCAACAACGACCTATTTTATCCCCATCCACACACCTAACAAACTTATCTACGGACCTGCTGGAGCTTTGGGACCCATCTTCGGAAGGGGGATACCCAAAAAACAATGAAAAAGTTAATATAAACACGTGTACTATATGACTTTTTTATGAGCATGTAATCTTATATGTATATATCACATATGCTAAACACACATGTGCATGTTGCATATATGATATACTGTACATGTAAGCATATATATGCTGATCAAGTACACATACATGTTGAACACGTAAGCATACATAGTTCTTTTTAGCACCACGTCTTACTGCCCCTCCGGATTATATGCTTGTACACTAATTACGCTAATAGTTTTAGGGATTAGGAAGGTTATATTTAGATAAAGTGTAACCGAATTTGCGTGTGGGAGAGTTGAAACACATTATGGCAGAACCCCCCCCCCCCCCCTCAGTACCCCGACCAAGATTCGAACTTTGATCTCTCCGTCATCGGTGGTCTAGTCTACTGATAGAGTGATCACTTAAACTATGCAGCCACCGAAGCGGGTCATATACGTATTGAACATGAAAGCATAAAAAACCTTTATTTTACGCATGTAACAAATATATTAATATCATGTAAGGATATAAAGACCCTCTTTGGTGGCCACATGGCTTAGGGCGTTACTCTCGCAGTATATTATACTTCGATGACAGGGAGATTGAGGTTCGAATCTTGGTTGGGTGGTTTTTCCAAAGTATTTTTTCACTGTCCCCACTACCCGCAAATACGTGTACACTTATTTTAAAAATAACCATCCCAATTCCCTAAAATTATTAGAGTAATTAGTATATAAGCTTATAACCCGAATGGGTGGTAAGACGTGGTGCTAAAACAAAAATGATATTTATGCTTATAATAAAAGCATATATTTGCTGATCATGTAAACAAATGCATGCTGGATATGTAAGCATATATCCTTAGTATGTAAGCATATATATTATGACCATATAAATATATACTGATCATTTGAGCATATAGGCAGCATATATATACGCTGATAGTGTAAGGCGGTGACCTGGCGGTCTAAGGGTAAGGTGTCGTACTTCCGTGCTGGGGTCCGGGGTTCAATCCTCGGTCCAGCACAGATTTATCTGATTACCAAACCCTTCCTTCACCTCTGACAATACGTGTAATAATCAAAACTTGTGAATGTGTGGAATGCCAGGTCTCCACCGGGGTTCGGATTCCACGTTAAACGGTAGGTCCTCCATTTCATCTCACAATCACCCTACCATTAGTGTAAGTGCGTAAAACCCGAACGGGTAGTAAGACGCGGTGCTAATAATAATAATGATAGTGTAAGTATTATATATATAATATAATGAACATGTATCAACCTTGGTGATCTTGGGGTCAAGTGCTCACTTCAGGACCCTATGTTTGTTGGTTAAAAACCGGCCGAGGTCAATAAAATTATCTTGAGAGATAAAAATCCGGAGCAAAGCGTCCTTTGGAGGGGAAGTAAAGCCCTCAGTGCAATGACAATTATGGCATGTAAAAGAACCCTGGAAGATATGTGAAAAATACCTTTCTTGGCTAAATTAATAGGCTCTTTCACACTTGCTCTTATAAATTAAGCTCATGAACTCCCCCAGTACGTGATATTTCTACCAGATTGTGCAGGCAGATCTAGCCTTCCAAAGGGCTGAGCGCACCGGATGGATATAAATATCTTCAAACCAATTTTCAGGCTGTTTACTTAATTAGAGGAATGAGCATGTGATTCTAGTTTAGGTCTGAATCACCGATCTAGAGTGGCAAGAAGCAAACCTTTTTGGACTCGGTGTATTTAGAGGAAAGGTTCGTGGCTTAGAGGAAAAAGATTCACGCCATGCTGTTGTAAAACGTTGATACTTGAACAAGTAGGTGAGGGTGAGAGGGACCATGCATATAAACCTTGAAATTATTTTCCACACGTGGTAAAGAAGATCCCAAGCTCTCACACATTGGTGAATAGAGTTAGAGGAAGGAGAGGGGAAGGTTCCTACAAGGACTACCATCGAGATATTCACAGGTTTATCCGATTCCTTGTTCCTTCCTGCGAAGATTCCCCAGTAATATGCTATTCACTACCTCATCAGGTTGGTTCGATTTCATCCACCAAAGCTAAGGATGGGCAAACTTTCTTTAAAAATTGGCAGGCCTTTTTTCATTTAATATTCAAATAATATAACCTATATACATCATACCTAAATTTGTTAACATTTATACCTTTTAACATCAAGGTTACCATTGTTTTAATTTAAAATTGTAAGGATGAGGAAGGTAGTTTTAAGGGGTATGCGTCCACATTCACGGGGAAAGAGTATAGAAATCCCTCTATGATTAATAATGTATAGAAAACAACAACCAGTTCACATGAACGGGATTTGAAGTTTGACATGTCTACCATCGTTAATTCAGTGTGTGCTAAAGTGCTAGCTAAGTAAACATAGTCCCCATAGGTGGAAAATGTCAACTACATTTAGTTTGGTTTACTGGTGAAATGATGGCCTTACTCTCGTCTTGGTAAACAAAGGATAGTTTTTAATTATGGTCATTTTACCATCGAAATTGTATTGTCCAGGTTTAACTAGTGTATAATTATAAGATATTAATAATAGTGATTAAATCATTTTAAATCATTACATTTCATGAGTTAAGTTAAGGACTTAAACTTACAATACAAGCTTTTTACTTACCATTTTAAGCTAAAGTAATTAATTTATTAAGCTAAAATTTCGTGTAACGAGACATTCATAGGAGGTGTATACAATTAAATATATATATATAGTATTAATATTAATACTACTATAATTATTCCTCTGAAATATTAATATTTTATAATCTATATATATATATATTATATAATTAATAATATAAATATATTAATGAAATGTTTATAATTTTAATAGCCTTAATAATAATAATAAATAATAATAATAATAATAATAATAATAAAATTATTTTATCCTGTACGTCTCATATGCATAACTAGCTATACTAAATTTCAGCTTCATACATTCATTACTTTAGCTTAACAATAATATGCAAAAAGCATAAAATAGCATGTTTGAGTCCTTATAACTAGTGAAATGTCTAGATTTGATATAATTGAATTACTATACCCTTGTTAAAATTGTGCAGTGAAATTTTCATGATCAAATGATATTATTGACATTGCCTTCTTGAGAATTTCAAAGCTTTTTTTGCAAAGTGGGTTTCATCTTAACTTGACGCCTCTAAGCACTCTAAGCAAAATAACATTATGACAGCAATGTTCGAAATAAAAATATATGGAATAAAATGAGCAGTTTACCCTATTAAACTTCCAACTTACCTTCTGATAATACCTTCCCTCTTCCACTGATGAATATGAACTCCCGTTGGACTATTTGCGCCTTGACAACATTGGCAAGCATTTCAACATTACCTCTTTTTTATTTCTTTGATTCTTTTTCTATTATAACAGAGGTACCTGCCGTTACCAGGGGTAGCCGCGCATAATTATTTAAGGTGGTGGCGGGTTCAATCCTCGTCCGGCAAAGATTATCTGATGCACCTTCCTCACCTTGACAAGACATTTGTGAATGAGGTGACTGTGTCTAGGTAAGGTGTCAGACTTCATGCTGGCGGCGGGTTCAATCCTCGTCCGGCAAAGATTTATCTGATTTCCAAACCTTTCATTCACCTCTGACAAGACATCTTGTGAATGTGGGAATGCCAGGCCTCCACCGTGGTTCGGATTCCACGTTAAACTGTAGGTCTTTCATTTCATCTCACAATCACCCTACCATTACACATTAGCGTAAGTGCGTATAACCCGAACGGGTAGTAAGACGCGGTGCTAATAATATAATAATAATAATAATAATAATAATAATATAATAATATATAATTTGTGAATGTGAGGAATGCCAGGCCACCACCGTGGTTCGGATTCCACGTTAAACTGTAGGTCTTTCATTTCATCTCACAATCACCCTACCATTACACATTAGCGTAAGTGCGTATAACCCGAACGGGTAGTAAGACGCGGTGCTAATAATAATAATAATTATTATTATTATTTAAGGGTTTATGTTTTTTGTTTTAATGTTATTTTTAAAACTTACCCAATAAAACACAAATACGTTAACATGAGAAATCCTTTCCTTACCTGCAGTGTCGTCACAGTTAGGCAAAATGCTTAACGGTTTACCACTCCTTACACACAAATTTGAATACATTTCCTTTAAATTTTATCTTCCACAACGCATTCTATAACGCATTTATAATGCATTAATCCCGGCTAGGCAGTAGACGTTTTGAGTAAAATACAAACACATGCATGAATGTTTGTTTACTTTAAAATTATTTCGTGATTGCCTCTTTAAATTGTTGATCAAACTGATTATGGCTTCTAGATGTCGTGAAATAATCTCTCTAGTTTTTCTCCTAACACAGTAACCACAACTAACCAATTAGTTGGGCACAAGAGCCCAAAAGACCGTAGGTTAGTGGGCATTATATTAGGGTACCATGACTCCCTCTTTAGAGTGGAGACATCCCTTTACTGACAAATAAGGAAACTACGAAATACTTTCATCTCTTCATTATGGATTAATGGATTAAATTTCATTTTTGGATATCTTGTTTTAAAGACGCATATACAGCAACTATCACTATAAACACAAATTTAATTTTAAAACGCCAGCTTCGGTGACTGTTGGTCCAAGGTGCTACTCTTGCAATAAATTATAGACAGCAGAAGATGAGGTAGTTGGGGTTCAATCCCAATCGGGTGTTTTTAAGGTAGTTTTCCCTAAATAGCTTACCACTCTCCCTCCACAAGAATGCGGGTGCACTTAATCTATAATCAACTTTCCTGATCACTAACACATTATAGTGTAATTAATACATAGTCGTAAAGCCCTAACGGATAGGAAGATGTAGTTTTAAAAAAATAATTTAAAGCCAATGAAAGGAAATAAATGTTTAGAAAATACATTGGCAATTTCCCCCCCCCCCCCTATCTGTCTCCCCATCCTAGCTATATACAGCTCACTATGCTCATGACGTAAGGATGGGAAAGGTAGAGTCTAGAGGAAATGTAGGGAAATGTGATTTTGTGTTGTTTGTGTACGGCACCAAGTTCATTTTGTTCTAGCTGTCATGACGTCACCTGCAGACAGCGCTAGTGTTGGTTGTGTTGCCCAGCCTAGATTGGAGGGTCTGCGGTTTGAGCTCAGTCACTTGTAATAAGAGAGTTGAGTGGACTAGACTGAATAGCAGAGCGCCTGCCTCGGCCGCTAGCTCGCGGAGACGACCTGTTGGTGAACTACCGGGACGGATAGCAATTGAATGTTTTGCACAACGCGTCGATAGTAAATAATCATGAAAGGACTGAAGCAGTAATTATGTATTTCTTTTATAATCCCGGCATCTAGCTAGCGTAGAAACATAGCCTCGGGCAGAGGCGGTTCGTTGAGCCAGATGTTGCACTTGGGACCTTGTGGTTCAGAGGCTGGGCACAATTTTGATAAGGACTTGTATAACTCAAATTATGGGACGTTTAGAAACAACTGCATCAATTATTTGTTACACTACAATTCAATTAATCCAAGCTGATTATCGTTGATGGTTTGTGTGTTATTTAAATTTTGGATGCTGCTCATTAATATATAAAATAAAAATAAAAACAAACGACTGCAAAATGCATTTTTATATTTTGTTTTTCCTCGTTTATAACAATCTTTTTAATCCGAATTTGGAATCCTTTCGTGAGCCGCATTAAACAGAAAGGCCGTACTTTGCCCATCACTGCCTTAAATCATGTGACCACCTGGTCACTACCATTCGATAATCTAGTGAGGATATTGTTTTGAATAATAATATTCCGTTAATAAAACTGTTATGATTAGCACTAAATCTCACGTCCTTATAAGTCATGCAAGCTACTGAATTAAAATAAATGTCAACATCAATTTTGATATATTTTCAGCTTTCAATTGTTATTTTCAGCTCCTCAGTGCTATCGTAACATAGTACTGTACAATAATCCTCCACGGGCTGTATAATATATCATACTATAACCAACCCAACATTCATTCTAGCTAGAGCAAGAGAAGGCAATCAAGTTTTATGACCAGGCGTTAGTTTATTTTTTATGACGCCAGGGAAATTAGTATTGTGCCCCCTCACCCCCCAACAAGCCTTGTGGTACCACTTTTAAGCTTCCAACCCTCATCCCTATCACACACCAAATGACATTTAAAAATATCAGGTTTTCTGTTTTGATTTCTGCTTCCTGCGAGGAAACGGAAATATATGGTTTACTCGATGATAAAACATGAAAAAACCTATATATTCTGTAATAAAATGACGCCGTTGAATAGTACATAGATATATTGCTAAAAGATTGAAGTGTTTTTGATTTAAAATTGAAATACCATTGTACAGTACATATGGACAAACACACTAAATTATAAACTCAATTACAAATCAAAGGCAAAATGTGAAATAATACATTATATTTGGAAAGTAATCTAAACAAGATATATGTTTTTTTTCACTGCAACACGTCTTAAGGTGGAGTGCTAGTGAGCGCGATTTTAGGACAGTATTTTTGCAGTTTTTATAGCACAAACATCTTTTGGCCAAAATAAATAAAATATTTCTTCTATAGAAACATAGAGTTTAGTTTTCTGCACATACTAATCTCAACAGTTGTAGAATATCTGTCATGAGCATGGCGGCATTTGGTGACAAACATTTCTCTTTATTTAAAAAGTTTGTCACCAAATGCTGCCATGCTCATGACAGATATTTAACAACTATTGAGATTAGTATCTGCAGAAAACAAAACACTATGTTTCTATAGAAGAAATATTTGATTTATTTTGGCCAAAAAATGTTTTTGCTATAAAAACTGCAAAATTAATGCACTGAACTCGCGCTCACTAGCACCCCGTCTTAAGGACGTTGCCTACCTGTGGAATCACGGCAGGATAAGATTTACCATGTTCATGAATTTACTTGTTACTCAGTGAGCTTTAAAGATATAACGTTGAAACTAAAACTATAAATTCTTAAATAATTCTAAAAATAATCTTACAGTATTATAAAATTATTTTTTTATTTTCTAACATTTTGTGTAAAGGTATTTTTTATAAATCATCTACAATTTGGCTATTAGTCTTGGTCACGAAAATGGTCTGTAGGAACCTACCTGCCAGAATGTAGATTAAAAAAGTATGTGGTAGAATATCTAGAATAGGAAATAAAGAAAAGGTAATTTTTAAAAGAAAGTCAATGTTTCTAAGGTGAATCATGAGACTGTCTACCCAATTCACATACACATGTTTGAATAAGAAAGGTAATTTTAAATTGGGGAATTAGCTAGTTTTTGTGAACACAGCTCCAAAGTCTATTTTGCTGACAAAGGATTTTTTAGATCTATTAAAAAAAATGATCACATTATTTGCAATAGACCTAGTTTGGGATGTGATAAAACCAAGTATACCAGTTTCTAACAAAATTTTAAAAAAAATGTTGTAGTGTTTATAAATCATGATAGAGTTAAAAACATGTAATTGTTTCAAGTTGATAAGAATACGATATTGTTTCTATTTTAAAAGCGCTCACATTTGTATAGCTTTTTAAAAAACATGTTTGTGTTAAAGCCAAATTATATTCACTACCCACGTTATTTTATATTATGTTTGTGTTTTAAATTTTAATTTATTCGTCAAGTAAGCACAATTGACACTTACAAATTATATTTATTCGTTTATTGTTTCTTTTTATTTATACGTTTAAAATAAGGTTCTAGCGAGCTAATATAAATAATTAAGATCTACACAAATGATAAATAGATTTAAGGCGTTTGACTCACGAAATACAAGTTTATCGGCGTCAGTTCGAATCTAGGCTGGGTTTTTTTGGGAAGGGTCTTCCTCTGTGATTTATAAGTGTGGTTTTCTTTTACCCTGCACGGGCTCATCTGATAAAATATATTCTAATTAACTCTTCACGTCCACACACCTTAAAATGATTATTATTATCAACCATGGCGTTAAATGTACTAAAGAAAATAACACAAAAGATTAATAATGAATGGATAATAAAGATTAAAGCATAATATGTCTGTAGAGGCAGGCAGACGATATTTTAAGCAGAGCTCCCTATTTACTGTTAAAAGATAGTCAAATACGTATTATTTTATAATTGATATTTTATATTTTTGTTGTTGGAGTCAAAGAAACTATAAATCCAGATACCACTAATTGAACTATCATGTTCAATCCTTTTCTTCAAATGGTTCTCTTATTATAATTATGAATAGAATCTGCAATGCACACATATATAATAACTAAACAAGTATATATGGTTCATTTACGAACAGCTGGCAACATTTTAAAATTAACATGATAAATCTCTCATCAATATATTTCAAATACCAGCCTAAACCAAATTTACCTTCACACCCCTTCTTTTTAATACTCTTTTGTTACCTTAAAAAATTGAGTTTAATATTTTGATGGATGTATTTTTCTATCCATAAAATAATAAGTTTCGCTACTTCAATGGTTTGTATGCCGCTCTGTTTTGTTACTTGGCTTGGATCAGAAACCATTATCTCAATCAAACTGAAATTTGGCGTTTAGGTTTCTGTGGGATTCTCTAGAGGGTTTTCGGAACTTTCTCCTGCCAGACAAGTCACGTACACTCGTAAATATAAAGAAGTTCACAAATATAACATAATAATTGTTATTTACAAGCTACCTCATGGGATCGAGGGAAGAGGGGAGTAAAGATGCAACCAAGGAAACAAAAAAAGACAAACCGCCATCTTAAACACAAACACATACACTAATGGTTGTATTTTTGTGTTCTTAATGAGCTTGCATTGATGATAATTACTTATATATTACTTGTTATTGTAACTGTGATTTTTTTTAATGGCAAGAACCTCTTTGGGCCAACATACGAGTATATACAATGTTACTTCGGAGACACGTTTGTAAGGCTGTGCGAATCCATTACTTTTAATTTTTAATCAAATCCGAATCTTTGCTAAACTACTCGAATGCAATCCGAATAAAATCTCATGCCTACAAAAAAATTCGAGACGAGAATTAATCAAATATCAAGCTAATTTTATTTTATCTAATTTAATCCTAGTCGAATATCATGCCTGAAAAAATAAATTGGATCAAATATTTTACTTTAAAAATAGGTTTATATCTGAATCAATTAACTTATTTAAGCCTTACCATGATAAAGTCTCAAATCAAATCTTTGTTGAATAATTTACAATGCTTAATTTCCGAATACAATCCAATAATAAATGTTTTCGAAAAATGTTGGTTAATATCTAAGACACATTTTAGGTTTATTAAAAAAATATATATATTGCACTTATCTCAAACAGGAAAAAATCAAATAAATATCACACCACTATTTTAATCATGGTTCAAAATAATCAGAGTCACAAACTATTATAGTCTCCCTCATCAGTTTTTTACCCGCAGTGGCTCAAGCTAATTTCTTTCTTCACTCTACCACAGCAACTGGTTTCCGGTCTGATTATATTAATTTGTTGGATAAGTGTGGATTAAAGATTCTAATTTTGAGTTAAACCCATCGAACCATAACCTATGATTTATTGAGGTTCAAAATTTCGAATCGAATCAGAATTTTACTATGATTCAGATTTAAATTCAAAACTTCTAAGGTTCACATAGGCTTACACGTTTATTTTATTTTCTTATATACGGTAATCTGAAAACTTTTTGAATATTGGTCTTGGACATTGCAAAATTTGGACAGAATTTAAAAATAGTTTATGTTAAAATGCCGATATTCCCATGACAAATATTAGAGGACTTTGGAGATTACTAGATGAAGACATATACTTTTATTATTATTAGCACCACGTCTTACTACCCGTTCGGGTTATACGCACTTACGCTAATGTGTAATGGTAGGGTGATTGTGAGATGAAATGGAGGACCTACAGCTTAACGTGGAATCCGAGCCACAGGTGAATACATATAAATTAAACGTGTCTACTGTTGCAATATTTTATGCATTTTGTTAAAAAAAGATTTTTTTTACATATAAATGCAAATATATTTCACTTAACACTTGTTACACATTATATTCCTAGTAATTGGACTACTGATATGTTAAATATATCATAATGTGTATATATTTTATAATAATTAATGATATTGTAATATGTAAGTGACTGCTAGAGAGGAAGGTGGGTACGGTTCACATGAAAGGGAATGGGGACCCGTTAGCGGCACAACTCTGTTGATGACTTAGGTTAAGATAAGAAATATTTCACTCTTTGGAGACCAGCTACCTCGTTTTCCCCCAAACAAGGAAGGTCACCACAAGTGGCAAAGACTATTTCACTAGAGTCCAAGCAAAGGCTTTGATTGGTGTCTAGTTGTTAAGTGGGGGTAGCAAGCTTCTAAAATGTTATTTTTGAATTTGTTTATAATGTTTGGAGCAGCACAGCTCTGCCCAGTTTTCAAGTGATGGTTGAGGGACGCAGGTGTGAAGGCAATAGGTGACCCAGTTCCCCAAAATGTAATTAGGGTAGCGTGTAATAAATACTCTCTATCAGTTTAGTTATTGATATATTACTCCACTTAGCTAATTAACCTGAAGAAGCATCGCAAGCTAAAATGCACATTTATTGGTAAAACAATCATCAATGGCTATGGCTTAGTAAGAAAAACTTTGAACGTAACATACAAGTAATACAAATAAGACTATGAATAATGAAAATGGTCTTTTTAAGTGTAATTCTATTTATGTTTCATGTTTTGAAACTAACTTTTATACTAACATTAAAATATATAGTTTACCTTTTAGCTTCTTTTTTTTAGTATCTTCTCTTTTGCCCAGTACGTGACGGCAAAGTTAATTCCCCCCCTTTCTTCTAGGAATATAAATGATCAAATGGTCTGGTCACAGCCACGTAGGACAGGACTATGGTAGATATTGGCAGTCACGTCTTCGTATCCCACAGGGGCAGTAAACTTGTCTATACAAGTTATCACCATTCTCGTTTGCCCGGGGGAGACACGACACCAGTTTATCCGCAATTCTATAGACACACCCACCCCCTTCAATCATCCACCTATTCCCTTCACCTATTTTCGTTTAACGTCCCTGACGGGAGTAATTTTTTTTCGATAGGACACTCGCTCCATATAGCAATACATCAAGATATAGTTTTGAAAAGCCTTGCTTACAAGGGTATTTTTCACCGCACGAAATGCAGGTTGATCTTCTTTGGTGACCACGTGGTCTATGGCGTCACTCTCATGTGAGACTGGACTGACTGACACAGGAAAATAGGAGTTTGAATCCTGGTAGGGTTTACTGAAGGGTTTAAAAAAAAAACACCATTCTTCCTTCCCGCAAATGCGTGTACACTTCCTATTAATTCAACCTTATTCATCCCTAGCTTATTAGCGTATTTAGTATATATGTGTATAACTTGAGAAGAAATTAAAACTCATTGCCAAAAGAAAAAAATGCAGGTTGCAATTAAAATGAAAGGAAAACTATTAATTAGATTTAGCATCACAATTGACTACTCGTTAGAGTTTTATGCATTTATAAAAATTACGGAAATAAATTAGGAATTGAAAAGGTTAAATTGTGAAGAAGTGTACCCACATTTGCATGGAGGAAAAGTGATAAAACATTAATTAAAAACCACGCTTACTACCCCTGATCGGGATCTGAACCATGATCCCTAAATCATCGGCAGTCCAGTATATTGCAAGGGTGATGCCTTAGACCATGTGGCCACTGAAGAGTGTAGCTAATATTAAGTTGGTCCTCCACAGTAGGCTACCTATCGGTAAATCAATAAAAAGAAAACTTTATTCTGTGATCGAATCGTCTAAAGTGTCAATTTCGTAATAAACTGGACCACCAATGATGGGGAGATCTGGGTTTGAATCCCAGTTAGGTGTACTAAAGTTGCTTTTACCAAAATATTATTTTCACTTTTTCTCTCCACGAAAATGGGGTACACTTCCAGAAAACTCAAACTTTCTCATTCGCAGCATAATTTGTTCAAATCACGAGGAACCCCATAATGATGGGCACGTGGACCAAGGCATCAGTTTCATGTCTAGTTGGCTGTTGACTGGAAGGTCAGGGTTTGAATCCAGTTCTGAGGTTGATCTTCCTAAATCGGATTACAGTCTACCTCTATATAACTGTGTGTATACTTAATCTAAGAGTACACCATTTTCATAATTACCTCATTAGTGTAACTATTCGAATAGCAGGACCAGTAATTAGACGTTGTATGATACATATGGATTTTGCATATAGTAAGTTAAATAAGAAAATAAATAAAAAATTGAAGAAGTCATAGCTTACTCATCAATAAGCTAAATCTCTGTTTCATGATTAAACATGTGTAATTCATACATTTTTTTAAAGCTGAATCAAAAGTTTAATATCACAACCGTGTCGTAATAATAATTATTTTGTTGTAATCTGTTTGAATTAAAACGTCATCCTATGTGTATCTATAATACAGTCTCATGAATATTTATTTACATCCAAAGCCGCGCTGTTAGATTTACATTCCGTGATTGCAAGCGAGTTAATGCACCGTGTCTAATCACGACAGGTGGGTTATGGGTAAATCTGTTCACAAATGTTAGGTCGGTTGAAACCCATTCCATCCTGGGACACAGACAATGTATACATACACCAGACACTCAGCCTTATAATAAGTATAACAAAACTCCCGTAATAATTGAATGGTGCATTTCCAAAACGTTGTAAATGCCACATATAGGTGAAATATGTTTTTTTTAACGGAAATGGGTTGTAAATGCCACGCTTCACGCTGTGGAATATTCGTGTCAAGATAGTGCTGATCCTAGCGGTAGAAAATTTAAGTTGAACTGTTGTGCAAGTCATAACGTTGTAACAGCCATGGTGCAATTCGAGCGGCAACGTTGGCCAGTTGCTTTGTAATAGTGACAAGTGACAACAACTCTGTGTATGTTTCTTGTTTATTCAAGCTGCGTTTTTTCATTGTTTCTTTTATTTTTATTTTTTATTGCTATGAGTTCTAATGTAAGTCAACCTTCTAAGAAAAAAAGAAGATGTGAAGATAACTGGTTTAAAAACAAAGTGAAAAAACATAGAAATTCGGGTAGTGAATATGTATCTCCAAAATCTTTAAAGATAGTCAAAATGAAAAATTCTCCAACTGAGGTAAAAGATGTGATTAAATTTAATTTAAATGTGTGTATATAAATGAATGAATTTTTTTTTTTACTTTTTCACTACTTTAAGGATGGGGAAAGTATTGTGATCATAGAAAAATACTCCTTTTGAGGTGAAAGTAATAATTATATTTTAATTTAAATATGACGTGTAAATAAATAAATAAAACTGACTTTACTTTCTCGTTTCCTCAAGGAGGAAGAAAGTATTGTGACCATAAAAAAATCTGACTTGAGATTTTAATGGATGTACTTTCTGCACCAACTGATTCAATCACACACGATAGATTTACACGCAACAATCGACATTATGATCGACGGCTTTATTAACCCTTATCCTCCAAAGGACGTAATGCTGCAGATTTTTATGGGTAATTAAAAATACGTTGATCTAGGTTGGGTTTGAATCCATGAACATCGGATCCAGAGGCGAGTACTTTACCCCTAAACCAGATCTAGGTCGACTCAACCCCAATGATTAGGATAGTTACTTAAGGGTATTATTTTTTTTCTGGTTTCAGGTGAAGTGTAAATGCACGTTCGCATGCAGATCCTTACGTTTGGCATATCGACCTGAGCTGTTTAACAACTTTTATGAAATGGCAGACTACAACAAACAACAGAACTATCTGCAACGGTTTATCCATCCACAGTTAATCAAAAGAAGACGTTATGGTAAATACGATCATCCAAGTGAAAGCAGGAGGCAGCACTCTTTTAATTACCGTATGATTCTTCCTGGTGGCTCAGACGTAAGAGTTTGTCTTAAAACCTTTTGCAATACCTTGGAGTGACTCCAAGAAGGGTCCAACTGTTGGGGGAGAAGATATTGGCTGGTAAAATGGATAGTTCAGACCAAAGAGGTGGGCCAAGAAGGACTCTTAATAACATTGAGTGGACAGATAAAATTGTGGAGCACATTAAGAGCTTTCACACCATTGAAAGCCACTATGAAAGGAAAATATATCCAAACAAGCTCTTCTTATCTCCAGATTTAAATGTAAGCAGGATGTACCGTGCTTTTTTGGAGAAGTATTGTTCTGAATGCCTTCCTGGTAGGCCCCCAGTTACACGACAGTGGTGTAATGAGATATTTCTTTTACGATTCAACTTGTCTTTTGCAAGACCCAAGGTTGATACTTGCTCTACTTGTGACAGCCTTGCCGTCAAAATAAAGTCAGATGATCAATCAGCTATTATAGAGCAAGAGTTACACCACCGTCGAGCAGAGTCTGCCACAAAATTAATGTCATCTGACATGAAAAATGCTCCAACATCTGATGCTTATGTTATTGCTTTCGATCTACAGCAACAGATGTATATCCCTCAACTCACTCATACAGAAATGTATTATTCCCAGCAGCTTGCGGCTTGCAACTTAGGAATTCACGACTCTGTCACGGGGAGGGGAACTATGTGTTTGTGGACAGAAAATTTTGGTGGAAGAGGGTCTTAGGAAATAGCTTCTTGTTTGTACAAATACCTCACGACAGAAGTTCGTATGTGCGAAAATAAGAAGCTCATTTTATGGTCTAACAATTGTGGAGGTCAGAAAAAAGATCAGTATATTATCGCCATGTATCTTGTTCTGTTAGCCAATAATTTTTTTTCTGAAATAGATCACAAATTCCCAGTGAAGGGACATACATTTCTCAGCTGTGACAGAGACTTTGCAGTCATCGAGAAACGTAAAAAAGTTTGTAAGGCTTACACATTGATGGATCTGGTTCGTATTATTACTAGTGCAGCCCAAAAAAAACCTTTCACAAGCACAGTGTTTGAAGAGTTCTATGATTTCAAAACTATTGCCCATGCTAAACTAAACACAAAGAAGTTAGGAATTTCAACATGATCACAGCTCCGCCTTACAGCTGAGGAATTTGGTAAAGTGATGGTGGCAAAAGGAACTGGTGAGCTTGCAGGTTGGTGTAAAGGGATTAATGTGCTGAAGGAGGGAATTAAATTAGAGGACTTCAAAGACATTCAATTACCTACAGCTCGAACACATTTCGGAATTCCAGAAAAAAAGAAAGCCGATATCAGGAGAATGATTCCTTATCTGGAACAAGACGCCCGACACTATTTTGAAACAATGTTGACACAATCAGGGCAACACTGTGCTGAAGAAACCAATGGTTAAAGACAATGATAGTAAACTTTTATTAAAGTTTTACATTTTTTCTGAAAAAATAATTAACTGTTTATTATTCATTATGGTGTACTGAAATTTCTCTTTTGCAGTTTTATTGTTTCGGTGTATTATAATATATTTTTTTTATAAAAAATAATTAAATGTATATTCAGCTGGTGTAGCTGAATTCTTTTATGAGATATTATTAAATTTTTCATGTTTTTACCTGAATTTGTCTCTTAAGACAGCAGCTGTCCAACAACAATAATGCTGGTATATACAACGTTTTGACTTGCAAATCTGTTGGCACTTACAACGTTTTGGAACTAAAGTGAAGTTTGATATTTTTTTTAACATATGTCATTAATAATAAATACATTTTAACATATTTTCTTCATTTCTTATGTTCCTTTAAATTACATTGTAATATTTCATGTCTTTAACGATATTAGATTAGAAGAAAATTAGTTTTATCTCTCTACTGAAAAATTTTAGTTTTGGCATTTACGACGTTTTGGAAATGCACCATTCAATTATTATTACGTGAGTTTTGTTTTATAGGGATGTGGTATCGAAAGAAAAGTATCGATACCTTACTCAGTAAACGTATCGGAATAAAAATATCGATACCGTACTAGTATCGAAAGAACAGTATCGATAACAGTAAGTAGCGGTATCAACCTTTTAATCTGGAAAAAGTTATTTTTTTAATCTATTAATAATAATTTCAACTTTTGCATCATTAATGTATTTTCAGTAGACTTGTTACCACTTGCCCCATCAGACACCAGTTTGAACGAAGATGAATGAACAGCCATGAATTATGATGAGCTAACAAAGATTGAATAATAGAGTTACGGGTGACCTGGTGGTCTAGGGGTAAGGTGTCAGACTTCTGAGCTGGCGGCCGGGGTTCAATCCTCGGTCCCGGCAAAGATTTATCTGATTTCCAAACCCTTCCTTCACCTCTGACAAGACATCTTGTGAATGTGGGGAATGCCAGGCCTCCACCGTGGTTTGGATTCCACGTTTAAACTGTAGGTCCTTCATTTCATCTCACAATTGCCCTACCATTACACATTAGCTTAAGTGCGTATAACCCAAACGGGTAGTAAGACGCGGTTATAATAATAATAATAATAATAATAATAATAGAGTTACTTCATACTTTTCACACAGAAAATGAGTGAGAATTGAAAAATATTGTCATTTGTTCTTCCTCCACAGCACACCCTAGTAAACATTTAACCCCCAGCATGAGTGAAGATAACAAAAAATGTTGTCTCTTTCGATAACGATCCGATACCAGAGTGTGAGTACTAATATCAGTAAAAGTATAAAGAGGAAAGTATTAAGGAAAAAAATACTAGTATTAAAAGTAAAATATCAATATTAGTAATGTATCAATATTTTTTTCACATCTCTATTTCACTGCGCTTCTTGACAGGTCAAGTTCTTGGTCACTGAGGAACGCTAATTGCAGTTCTCTGTGATAAAAAAAAAATCAAATTGCTGGTTGTAATGGGGCAAGGGTCAAAACACAATAGTTCAGTTACCAGCAATCCCCCAACCCTACCCCAAACTCGTACGGCCGCTGCCGGAAACTAGTTTTGGGAAAGCTTGTTTATTGACACTAAAAAGCAATTTTTGTTTGTTCCCTAGTCAAACATATTTTAGAGTGAAATGTTTTAAAAAATGTCTGCTTGATAGCGATGTTGTCAATTGGAACGGCATGTAGTGATTCTCGTGTTGAAGAATTGAGTTGGAGGCTGTTGGTCTGGTGCATAGTTCTCCTTGTCTGTGTCCTGGGGATATACAGTAGCCCCATGGCTTCTTTGGTGCTGACTGACAGCTCACAGCTGACTTCTGACTGTCAACATTTAGGTATATACTTAAATTTTGACTGTCAGAAGGACAGCTGCTAAACACATGTTTTGGCATATCATATGGTTCAGCGTAGGGATACATAATTTGGTCTGGTAACTTTTCAAAGCCATCAGCTGTCAGCTGTCAGCTGTCAGTTAGCACCAAAGAAGCCATGGGGCTACTGTACCTTGTATAAGAGTGCTGCCAAGTTGTAATATTTGCCAATGTTGCGCTTTTTAAATATTACTAACAACATCTTCAAGAGCGCACGAGATTGGCGTTCAAAACATGGTATACTATCTTATACATTTATAGAACCATAAACATATTTTACAAAGTGAAATTTCCACTTTGAAAAGTCCAAAAAATTCATATATTTTGGCTGATCATTAGATTCCCGGGAAACAAAAGGTAACAGTAATAGGAACGTGGAATGGATCTTTGTAATTGAATAGAGGGATCACAACAAATAATGTATTAGAGTCTGTATTTTTCTCGTCACCTGTTTGTTCGCCTACTTCTGTACAGGTCCACCTAGTAACGGAATACTACCCCTCTCGGTTTCTGTCATTTGTGAATTTCTGTTCTACTATTATAGTGGTTGAAAGTGTTTAGTTTTACTTGGCTAGATCGGTGGAAACGTGGTCTAGAAAGTCAGATCCATTCAGAGTAGTCTGGCCAGTGATGGAAAGGTCAGGCGTTTTTAAGGATGGTGTTCTTTCTCATATTGTATCCTACGTACAACCCCCCGTAGCCCCCAAATTCATGTAAATGACAGATACGTACAAATATTTTTTAAATAAAAAAAGTGTTCAGATTATACTGGAACTTGTGGAAGAAATTTTTTCTTAAATACTATAGTAGTTTATTATTTTGTGTACACTACGTATTTCTACCCATCCAAGGTATCTTAATATTTATACTAATGAGGTAGGAAGGAGGAAGCTAGAGGTAAGAGCAGTTGCGGTTCGTGGATTTCAACATTGGGAGGGCTGCATTTGGGTTGGGGGAGGAGAGGCAGGATTACTGGAGGGTCTGGGGGGTATATAATTTAAAGAATTTAAACCCTAAAAGTGTATTTTTAAAGTAATCCCGAGCTTCTACGAATAATATATAGATTAAGAAATCTCCCTCCCACAGCATTAATAAAATTGTAAATATTCTTAACTTACAACTCTGAAGATCACTTTGTAAGCGGAAAACATTAGTCCAGGATATTATTAGTCTGAATGCAAGAAGGACTCTAGTACAGCATCGGTACACACTCAAAAGAACGGCATCTCTTGGAGACCCAACAGTGGTCTAATAATCTAAATGTTGACTAGGAAATTCGTGTCCAAGAATATTAATACTTCTCTATTAAACCTATCACACCTTAAAATTGAACTTTAGATTTTGATAAATGTCGACGCTTCATAACTTCCTAAATAAAAATAAATAAAAAGCTTTACATTTTGGATAATTTTATATTTGGATTAATATTTCCACCATCGCTGAGCAAGCAAATTATAAATAAGTAAGTTAATATTTATAAACTGTTCATAAAAATACTCTCTGCTGCTAGCTTCGTGTAAAAGAGAATCTTGACTTTTCCACACCTGCACGGAGAGATATTATTGCGTTTCTACTTTCCACCCCATTGCTAGGCAGGCGCGCAAAATAAGGCTGTATTGTGTAGCAATCATAAGTGATTAGGAGGGAAATTTATTTTAATGTATAAGAAGCTATTAGCTAATACCATAATAATAATGATGATGATGATGATGATGATGATTGCACTGTTATCCAACAAAAATAGTTTAGATAATTCAGGGAGGACTGCAGCCCAGCAGCCTCATACGACGATCCGCCACTGGGTAAGAGTTGATGAACCTGAATTCACGTGGAGAAGAAATGGATAAAGAATTTGTTAAAAATCGCCCTTGATACACCTGGTGGATATTTTAAACTTCAAAATCTTCATTATAGATGGTACTAAATGTAGCTGACCCAATATTCTGCATGAATACTAGTGTGGAAAATATAAGTAAGTACAGTAGCTTATAGTTTGTTGAGTGAGTTATCTCGAGATTATGATGAGTCTTTTAAGTTTTACTTAAGTCCAAACCCAAAAAAGTAGACTTCACAATTCTGTCTGTCCCCATGTATGTCTGTTTGTCTGTTCCTGGCCATGGATGTGGAACGGTTTTATGTATTTTGTTCAAGCTTTAAATTAGGATTTTATAGGGCAATACCTCAAGGGATTTTTTTTTAATTGTGACCCTAATCCCTCAATTTGAGGGTAGTGTACTGAAGATAATTTTTTGAAAATTCAAAATATTTGAAAACATCATTAACGATTTTGTTTAAAATGAGTTTATTGGGATTGTGTGATATAACAAATAACACCATTAGCTGGTTTTGGGGGTGAAAACTCATTTATGGGTAATTCAATGATGACTGAATTTTCAAAAACCTGAAAAATTTTACAAATTGTTATACCAATTTTGTTCCAAATGGGTATCTTGGGAGTGTTTGACATGACAAATAAGAGTGTGTACAGAAGCCCCATGGCTTCTTTGGTGCTGACTGACAGCTCACAGCTGACAGCTAAAAGCTTTGAAAAGTTACCAGACCAAATTATGTATCCCTACGCCGAACCATATGATCTACAAAAACATGTGTTGAGCAGCTGTCAATTCTGATGGTCAAAATTTAGGTATGTACCTAAATGTTGACTGTCAGAAGTCAGCTGTGAGCTGTCAGTCAGCACCAAAGAAGCCATGGGACTATTTTACTTGTTGTTGAGGTAAAAACTCATTTATGTGTAGTTTACTAATGACTTATTTGTCAAAAAATTTGACGTATTATAAAAACTACAGTATCGATTTGGTTCCAAATAGGTATCATAGGAATGTTTAACATAATTATTAACACTATATACTTTTTTTTTTGGTAAACATTAGTCTATAGTAGTTTACAAATGACTGATTTAAAAAAAATTGGATTATGAGAGTATAAAATACGTAGATTTAATTTACTTAGAACTCAATTATGCGACTTTTTTTGACTGGTTATTAGGTCTTAAATTTATTGTTTTGAGTTATTTTAAATTTAATATAATAAACAATCATAATGATTTTATTACAAACTTCATTGAGAGATGGAGTCTGAAACCTGGATCATAGATTAATGAATTTACAACCAACCAAGATACCCACATCTGCGTCATCTTTAGTAACGCTTCAGGTCTGAACTGTGGTGTCTATGAAAGTCACTTTTCGGATCATGAACATATTTTTTTGTTAACTTTAATCATAAATTATTGCCTTGAAATAGAAGTACTACCAGATATTGCCTGGAAGTAGACACAAAAGTTACTACTCCCTTAAAATAGTAGTATTACATATTTCCTGGGTGTAGATCAACTGGTTAATGCTTTGGAGTAGTAGAAATATTTATGGCCTTTAAAGAGATGTAATAGTTACTGTCTTGAATAGTTACATTTTCTTACTGAATATTCTATTTACTAAATTTATTTCTGAATAATTTATTTTATTTACTTACGTGAATAGTTCTATTTACTTACTTGAAGTAAATCAAATAGCTTTTTAACACAACGTCTTATAACCCGTTTTGGTTATACGCTTTTACCCGCATCGGTGGCGTAGTTGGCTAACGCGCTTGTGTTGAGCTCGACTGCTGAGGACGGGGAGATCGAGGTTCGAATTTCGGTCGGGTGAACTGGGGGTGGTTTTTCCTAAATGGTTTTCCACTCTCTCTCCACGCAAATGCGGGTTCACTTCCTCTAATTCAACCTTTCCAATTCCTAATCCATTAGCATAATTAGTACTTAAAGCGTATAACCCGAACGGGTAGTAAGACGTGGTGCTAAATATTATTATTATTATTATTATTATTATTATTATTATTATTATTATTATTATACGCTTATGTACTAATTACGGTAATGATTTTGGGATTAGTAAGGTTATTTCTATAGGATGTGTACCGTCATTTGTATGAAGGGAAAGTGGAAAACTATTTAGGTAAAATCACCATTAGTACAGCTGGCCGAGATTCTAACCTCAATCTCTCCAGCATTAGTAGTCTAGTCTACTGTGAGAATAGCGCGTTAGACCAGGCGACCACTGAAGCGGGCATCCAATATACACTTTATTGAAGTAGTTCTATTAGTTATTGTCCTGAAATAGTTTGCTATCTATTTCCTGGTAGTAGTTCTAATAATTGCTGTCTTGAAATATTTTTACCAGTAATTGCCTTGAGGGGGAACTGATAGTTACTATCTTGAAGTAGTTCTGGTGTTATTGACTAGAATTACTGTAAATACAACAGTTATCATCTTGTGATAGTTCTTTAGATTGACTTAAAGTAGATCTAAGTGTTAGTCTCTTTTTAAAATAGTTCTGGAAATTATTGACTTAAAGTAGATCCAATAGTTACTGTCTTGAAGTAGCTATGTTAGATATTGACTTGAAGTAGATCAAATAGTTACTGTCTCTAAGTGGCTATGTTAGCTATTAACTTGAAGTAGTTCCAATAGCTGCTTTCTTGAATTAGTTTCTTTAGTTATTGACCAAAAGTAGATGTAATAGTTAATGTTTTGAAGTAGATAAGCTAGTTGTTGATTTTAAGTATATCCAAAAGCTACTGTCTTGGAGTAGGTATTTATGCTAGTCACTTCCTTGAAATAGTTATGTTAGTTATTGGTCTGAAGTATTTTTTTACCAGCTATTGTCTTGTAGTATATCCAATATCTATGGTCTTGGGGTAGTTCTTCGAGTCGTTTTATCAAGGTATTGTAATACTCTTTCTTTTGCTACAAGATATTTACTTCTTCTAGATATTACCTTCCATACTGCATCTTTTTCCTTTATCCTTCTACAGTACTAAAAACTGTTTACCTTCTGAAACTGAAATACTTAATTCAAAATACATATTTGGGTAGCAATCTTAAATTATTATTACAAGTTTTTTACTAACCGGTTAACAATTTAATTAATATTTGTGACCTAAGTAGCATGTGATGAGTTCTAAAAGGCAACTTAGCTTTGTTTGAAATCTATTCAATATATCATTTCTGTACTTAGAAAAGAATGCTCGCAACAATAAGTGTCAAGCACATGATAAATGGAACTTTTTTTTTTTAATCTTTCCGAGCCTTTGGGTCCTGTACAAAGAACGATATTTTAAAAAGTCGGACGAGAATAGAAATGATGAAGTGTATTCTGAGTTTGAAAGAGAACACCTCCCGTTAATTTTCCCATATATTATTTAATATCTTTAATGGAACAATGCCAAGAATGTCATAGGTACCATAGCAATAATAGCATAGGATAATGATAGGAAGGCCCATATCCGGCAGTTAATGAAGTAACTAAGACTACATTAATACATGCACCAATAAAGTAATGTTATATTCAGCTTTCACGTTTGATAGGTAGTATCAATACTATTTAGATAGTGAAAAGTGTTTTTGTTATGAGCGTTTACACATTTGTTTAGATGGGGCACACTCAAATAATTAATACGAGAGAGATGTACTGTATCTAACATATTAATATTATTATTATTATTATTATTATTATTATTATTAATAATTATTATTATTATTAGCACTGCGTCTTACTACCCGTTCGGGTTATACGCACTTACGCTAATGTGTAATGGTAGGGTGATTGTGAGATGAAATGAAGGACCTACAGTTTAACGTGGGATCCGAACCACGGTGAAGGCCTGGCATTCCCCACATTCACAAGATGTCTTGTCAGAGGTTAAGGAAGGGTTTGGTAATCAGATAAATCTTTGCCGGGACCGAAGATTGAACCCCGGCCGCCAGCACAGAAGTCTGACACCTTACCCCTAGACCACCAGGTCACCGTCTGAATTAGAAGATATTATAGAAATTATTAAGTGCTTGAAGTGAGAATAGTGGGCTCAAGATAAACTAACAAAAAATATTTATATTTTTTTATGAATGTAGCTAAAATGGCTACCCAAATATTTAAACTGTTGAGAATTAACATACATATATTTTTATAATGATTGAAACTTTTTATCAAACAAAAAAAAGATTGTTCAGTTTAGAGATATAATGCTCTAATTTAAGAGATATGCTTCCTAAATCAGACCATTAAATATTTCATTAAAAAAACTCATATAATTTAATTTAAGAATTTAATTTAAATTTATCACTATGTAATATATAGTTGATTGTAGATAAATAAACATGATTGGTTCCCTTGGCCTATATAAAAATATTTACTGCGGTAAAAGTAAAATAGTTCTAGGATATACAATACAGGCATCCGAGTATAGTCTATTCCCTTTAGGAGAATAATCCCAATAATCACCAGGTTTGGTTAATCAGACTTAAGTTAGGTTAAAACTCACCCCGACTCCACCATATCATAATATCTATCATCGCATCAGCTCTTTGCTGGTAATACGTATAATAATAATAATAATAATAATAATAATAAATAATAATATTTAGCACCGGGTCTTACTACCTGTTCGGGTTATACGCTTTAAGTACTAATTACGCTAATGGATTAGAAATTGGGAAGGTTGAATTAGAGGAAGTGAACCCGCATTTGAGTGGAGGGAGAGTGGAAAACCATTTAGGAAAAAACACTCCCAGTTCACCCGACCTAGATTCGAACCTCAATATCCCCGTCCTCAGCAGTCGAGCTCAACACGACAAGCGCGTTAGCCAACTACGCTACCGAGGCGGGTGTTAAGACGTATAGTCAATCTCCTAAGGTTTACCCTGGAAACTCTATGTGCTAACAGTGTGGCTAATAGTCTACACATAAGGCGACCTAACCGGTAAAATGTGCCGTACAACAAGAAACAATTATAAACAAAGAAAAAATACGTCGTCTTCCCAATTGGTATTTAAGCCCGTTCCTCGGACAGTGTTGATGTTTTTTATATTGTTTCAGGAGGGGAAGGTGTTCTTGGAGGATGTTATTTTAGTATTTCTACTCATTTGGAAATCAATTTAGCCCATGAATAATTAAAACACTCACGATTCTCCTTAAGGCGTGTATAATTGGGATCTTATCATAATTAATAGTCATAATCGGAGAACAGATGAATATTTTTGTATGTAGAGCTAACACTATATAAATACACTTATATCTATATTGTACTGATCTTGTCCCCACACAATATTCAACAGCAGTTGAGCACATTTATAATGATATTTATTTTATTTATTTAAGCGACTGGTCATAGCAGCACACAAATTAAACGATATTTTTGCTCTATATCAGACACAGAACCCAGTACTCTGGCCGTTAATTTATCACTATGACAGGTGAATCATCAATTTCCCCAATTATAGAATTTTATGCCATGCCGTTAATATAACACCAGACCAGTGGGGGTTCGTGTATGTGTGCGTGAACATACCAATATTTTGATTACAATTATATTATACTGATTCAGTTTTAAATAATTAAATAGCAAAATATATAAATCTATGTGATAATTTACTAACCTAAGCAATTACATAATTTTATTGTGGTTAGTTTTTTTTATGGTATCATGTTGGCAAGTATCGTGTGCGAAATCAGTTTATCTGGGAAGTCCGGCCGCACGGTGTGAGCGCTATAATTATTTGTTACAGATGAATTACTCATACGCATGACAGAATTACATAGCTTTTATGAATATTAAACCTGGAAAATGTGCACTCCATTTCTGCGAACATTTTAGTAGTTTTTTATTTGTAATATCTCATTAAAAATAAATACACTAACATATAGAGTATTCTAAATAGTAATAAATTTATCTATAAGGTTATTATAACAATTGAAGATGATAACACAAATTAAATGAAAAGGTTTTAAAAACAAAAAATTATACTACAAACTAAAATTCTAAGTTTACGTTTTTAAAATTATTCTTGACTATATGCTTTTAATTCAATCAATTCTTTGTATTGTTTACCTTGCTTGCTGTTTTGTAAAGAGCTAAATACATGGACAAAGCATGGCTAATCAGACTATTCCATATAAGCGAGAAGAATAATTAAAAGCACGAAAATTCACATTATCAAAAGAAGGCCATTGTTGTCAAGGTTAGGTCAGGTTAACGTGGGTCTTCTTTGTTTAAACTGAAGAATAGCGAGCTTATCTTGCCTGGTTCACTGTGGTGTCGCTTTTTGGTGATAAATAGATCCGAACCGTTACTTTTTGAATACATATGTTGACCCACGTAAATATGTGTATAGTAGGCTCATATATTATAATATTATGTGTTTAGGCCTATTTTAATGTGTGCATGTGCTGTTTATTTAACTAAATCTTAAATTGGCCTATATCTTTATGTTGATATTATCTTGATAAGATCAAACTATGATGTGTATATTTGCAAAATTATTCATTAGGCTACAATATTGATTTTGTGAACCCCCTAATTTTTATATCACCATACACTACTGCCCAGGACCCATATTTAAATAGACGGACGTGCTATCGACTCAAATAAGTTCTAGTACATTATTAGGTTTGTTACCACTTTTTTATTTGATGAGCTTTAACAAATGTATACACCTTGGAGACCTTATAGTTGTCATACGTTCTTTAACCGAGGGAATAAGAGATAAATAGAGATTAGTACACCCGCATCGGTGGTTGCACGGTTTAACACGTCATTCTAGGATAGATTGGATTGCTGGTGGGTTACGCAGATACGGGGCTCAATTACTGGTTGGGTGGCTACTGAAGGTATTTTTCTATATTTTTTTCCCACGAAAATGTGCGTACACTTACTTTAAATAGGATACACTCCTCATCCGTATTTAACTAACGTAGCTAAGGTAGAATGGAAAGAGACGCGAGGAAAGGACAGTGTTTTTTCAGTTTATATAGAAAAAACATTTTTATGGACACAATAAATCAAATATTGCTCCAGTAAAAATATATAAATTAATAATATTCTACACATTGTGATATCAACAGTTGTTGAATATCTGTCATGAGCATAGCGGCACTAAATAATAAACATTTTAAATAAAGATAAAAATTTGTTATTAAATTTCAGGACACACTTAACAGAAATTAAAGAACTGTTTATATCATAATGAGAATAACATTTAACTCTGTGTGTCTACTAGGGAATTATTTTATTTATTTTGACCAAAACCGTAATCTTTTCTCGCGTACTCTCCTACTCCAGCTTAAAGCTTATGACCCGAACGTTTAGTCAAATACGGTTTTAATCAATTATTATTATTAGCACCGCGTCTTACTACCCGTTCGGGTTATACGCAGTTTTAATAAATAAATAGATATGAATGTAAAAAGCTAAGAGGAAGCTAAATACAAGAAAGAACATTTTTGTATTTCCATGTTACCCTTCTATATCTCTCATTAATTTTATCTTTCTGATAGGAAACAGTGCTGAAGTCAATGGTTTGGTTCATTGTAAATGAAGAAATATGAAATTCAGACCGTATGTATAGTATGATTACAGATAAGATTATCGAATTACACTTATATGTCGGTAGTTTAACAGGGTATGCTTGTGGGTAATTTTTTAATCTAAATACATATTTTAGTAGAATTAGTCTTAACTTTTCGTTAATTTAAAAAAAAATTTGATACTTTCAAAGGTGAAAATCCGGATAGTTAATATACTACTTGTTAACTAAAGGAGAAATCTGATATTTCCAATTAGCCTGCGAAATTATGTTTATTTTAATTATTGTGATAATTAATGTATGGATCAAATTAGCAGTAAGAAGAGTACCACTAAATACATATTAAGTTATGGTAATCTTTACATGATGAGTCCAATAGAATGTGTAAAATGTAACTAATTAAATAATATCTAGGTTGACCTTCTTGTTCACTCATTCATTCACTAATTTGGATATTAACATATTAAGTGAATATTTGTTTATTGTTGTCTTAAGCAATTACAATTTTGTACGTATGTCACAAATTATTCACAACCAACGCAAGCTAACACACAAAAATGTTGTTATTCATTCATGACAATTTTGTGGTTGTTCCATTCTAGTACAGTATGGTACAGTAGTACATTAAATAATTTCAAGCAAACAGTTAATCTCTATAGTGAAATTCCATTTTCCTCTCAATTGAACAACAAACAAAAAGTCATGAATGAATACAAAATATGTTTTTATGTTGATTTGAGATTTTTGTGATTAATAAGTGATCTACGTATAAAATTGAGATTTCTTAAGACAATAAACCAATAGGCACTTAATATGTACACATTAATACACAATTAATACAGTAGTACTTATGGTACAATTTCTCTAGTTTGAGTTGAATTAGACTAGGACACCCCCCCCCCCAAGCTATTTAAAACATAAACCACACGGAATAGCCGGCAAAAATAGTAACATGTTTTTAAGTAACTCGTTCTTGAGTTTTAATTTTATTGGAATCTTTACACCCAGGAAGCTTTCTTACAATATTGTAAAAGTTTCAACAATACTTTCTTCCGAGAAATCGTTTTTGCTCTGATCGGTGCAATGTAAAAATATGTGCCGGGCGTATCCCTACCTCGAATTATACGAAGCCTTGAACAATCGAGAATATTCTGTACAAAATCATAAATACATAATTTTCTTAGAGTAGCACAACATTGTTTTAAATTTAAAATGATTAAAAGAAACTATCTAAAAACTAGTACAGGACTTGGAAGCACTTAATAACAAAATCAATAGTCTACCTATTATAATTAATGAATGACCTTGCAGTCAAATACTTTCAGCAGTTATCTTATATATTAAATTTCTTGATACTTTAATTTCCAAGGAGGTTAATATTTATCATATATATAAAATAGAATTTGTATTTGTATGTTGGTGGGTTTGTGGGTCTATGTCCTTGTTTGTGTTTCACAACTCCAAAACTAAGAAACCTATAGAGCCCAAGGATGTGAGTGTTTCTCAGGCATATTTGTATTTATTTCTTAGCATATATTGAGAGGAAGACGTTGTAAATAATATGAATAACGGTTATTATCTAAAAACATAGTGTACTAATTAATATGGTGTTAATTTGTTTTCTATATAGCTTGATCACCAATGGAAAATATTAACTCTAAATACAAGGATATATTACAGAAAAAATAAAATCTTAGTTCCAAGAATAATCTGGACGCATTATACATTGTGACCACCGATTCAGGTGAATAAAAACAAATAAACATAGAAAGCGATAACTTGGTATGGGCATACGTAGACCTTAATTCTTATAGGAAGCCTACTTTAGATTAACGACATTGATTGAAATTCATTGTAATTTGGCATTCTAGAAATGTCTTATTTGGTTTATTAACTAAAGATTCCATCTATAAATTTATCAAACTATACTAATATTAGTGGGTTGTTGCAGCGATTACTGCAGATTATTGAACTAAAACATATTTTAAACTTTTTATTGGAAAAGGATTTATATAATAAGCCCTCACTTACTTTTTAGTTAAAAGTTTACTCGTCGAAGACTATCAACTTTATTTAGATATTTAGTTTTCGGTGTGTTATTTGAATAAAAAGTGGATATTTTCCCCATTCACTTTAAAACGAACTTTAAAACTTTAAAATGACCCCTCTCCCAGATCTATATCTATTCGTTGCACAAAACCACTCAAGTAACGGTTGAGCTAATATTATTTTTAAACAAAGACAAATATTCTATTTACCAATATACAGCTATACACAACTCATGGTTTCCATGGTGATGTAAACAAAGAATAGTTGTACAGATAGAACCACTGCCCACACAGAAGGAAAAGATGGAAAATTCGCGAGGAAAATTGGGTTTTAGTTTTAGGCCACTATTTTTACCAGCATCCTGATACCCTAATCTTTAAAATAAGTGTTCGTTTGTTAAAATCTTTTCAGTCATTTCCTCGTAGATTTTATTAGGTACTGTAATCAGGCTTATCAAATAATATATATTAAGAAATATAATAAAGTGATACAATGTGATGGTGAAAATGAGAGTGTTAGTGTTTGAATATGTGAATGTGTAAGTGTGTGGGTGAATGTGAAAATGAAAGTGTGACTGTGAGAAAGTGAGTGTAAGAGACAAAGAATGAGCAATTGAGAGAGATTGAGTGAGAGTGAGCGAGTGATAGTGAGAGTATGTGTATGTGTTAGAGAGAGAAATACTGAGATAAAAGAAAATAATGTGTGTAGGAGGAAAGGGAGTGTGTGTGTAAGAGAAAGAGTATGTGAGATAAAGTGATAAATATATTATTATTTTTATTATTTAGCCCGCGCCTTACTACCCGTTCGGGTTATACGCTCTAAGTACTAATTACGCTAATGGATTAGGAATGGGGAAGGTTGAATTAGAGGAAGTGAACCCGCATTTGAGTGGAGGGAGAGTGGAAAATCATTTATGAAAAACCATACCCAGTTCACCCGACCGAGATTCGAACCTCGATCTCACCGTCCTCAGCAGTCGAGCTCAACACGACAAGCGCGTTAGCCAACTACGCCACCGAGGCGGGTGAGAAATAAATAGAAAGGGTACAGTTTTAGAAGAGATATTGTGGGAAAACGAGAGAAGATGTGAGGGTGTGTAAGAGAGTCTGAGAGAGAAAGTTAAAGAGGGAGAGATTTGTTTAAAGAGAGAAAATTAGATTGAAAGAGAGTTAAAGAAAGAGTTAAAGATAGAAACTAAGAGAGCAAGTTCGAAAGAGAGATAGGGTTTGTGAGAGAGTGAGTTTAAGTTAGAGAGAGAGTTAGATAGATGCATTGAGTTAGAGAGAGTTTAAAAGAGAGAGCGTTCAAGAGATAAAACATTCGAGAGGGAGATAGCGTTTGAAAAGGAGCTTAAGAGAGGGAGTAAAATAAAGATAAATTTGAAGAAATTGTGTGATAACGAGGGTATGTGAGGGTAGAGAGTGTGTGAGAGAGGGTTTAATTGTGTGAGAGAAAAAGAGAAAATATTATATAAGGGTGAGAGCGTGAGAGCGTGAGAGCGTGAGAGCGTGAGATAAATTGTGAAAATATAGATGTGGTACTCAAACATTACGGTAGATTAAAATGTCATTCACTCAAAATTAAATCTCAATATGGAAACATAACTGTACCTACTATATGTGTAAGAATATGAAACGGTAGATGATGCACACAAAACATTACTATTAGATATCATATCTTCAAAACTAAGCGGTAAAATGAAAACGTAGCTTAACTAATGTATTTGTATTGTGTTAATATTTAGTCAAATAAACATCAAAACCCATTATTAGAATATAATGAACATCAAAACACATTATTTGAAATAAAATGAACACCAAAACTCATAATTAGATAGTTAAAATGGCTATTTTTTAAATATTTTTCAAGATCTTTCTATCGTTTTTGAGTTCATAATACATACCTAAACATATTTAAATATTATTTTATTATTCGCGAAACAAAACGTAGACAATATTTTCATGAACTTCAACGTAACCTTTTAATTCTCGCATTATGCTCAATATTATTGATTTAAATGCGAATTAACGACAGCAACATTCCAACATAAAAATTAATGTTTCCCCAGTTTAGGACTCTAAATTTAGATGTGTTATGACCAGCACACAAAAGAAATATTCATCCAAAGATAAAATTGTGATGTGTTTGGACCAAAAAATAAAGATTGAGTTATTATTTTTTAGCCAAAGTGATATAATTCATTTAGAGATTTACAACCATGCAGAAAATAATGGCTGCCATGATGATCAAACCAAGAATGAAAACCTGAAAATTCTCTGTAAAATCGGGCTTTTGCGGAAAACTACCATTTTTCCCAACATCCTTGACTCCTAATCGTTAATATGAGGGGGGGGGGGGGAGGTTTGACAAAATCGGTTTAGTCATTTCTTCGTAATTTTTATTACAGTAAACGCGTCTATCAAATTATATATAGAATAAGATTACTTACTAGCTTATGAATTACTGTAAATTTTCTCTATAAATGACTAATTAAAAGCACTATGAATGCAAATACAATATTGTTATATTTTAATTCCTGCCATTGTGGCAACATGAGTTTCCAGATTTCAAAGGACTTCCTATTAAAATCAGACTGTACACATTTGTGGTATTATACATAATTTCAAGCCTGAAATTTTTAACGTCTTGATCATTGACACGGGTAGCTCCAATACCAAGGAACATAAATATATGTAACTTGGTAAAAAAAAATGTAGCACTGTGTCTTACTATCCGTTCGGGTTGTACACTTATGTACTAATTACACTAACGGTTTAGGAATTAGGAAGATTTAATCGGGAGGAAGTTCACCTACATTTACGTGGAAGGGGAGTGTAAAAATATTTAGGTAAAAATACCCTCAGTGCACCCCAACATAATCCAACCCGATCTCCCCGCGTTCAGCAGTCTATTCCAACACAAGCGTAGCGTGTTAGACCACGCGGCTGTTGAAGCGTGTGGTCAAATTATTAATTAGGAACACTGAGGGAAGCACACCTCGGACTGTATTTCTTATTTTTATATCCAAGCTCTAGTTGGAGACGTGTACCTTCAACTGCGTTGCTACTTATATGGATATCTACCATATCCATCTACCATACATTCGTCCAAACGAAAAATGAATATGCATTACCTTACTTTTTTTTAACTACTACAAATTATTTTAAGCTTGAAGAATTAAATCGTTTGATATGTTAAAAAATTATTTAATACTGTTCATTATCAATATTTTCTGTTTAGTTTAGTAATATTGGTTTTCTAACCGGATGTTTAATGTATTTCTATAAACTATTAGTGGACTAGACTTTCGATTATGGGAGTATCAGAGTGTGAATTCCCATCGGATGTACTGGGGGTGGTTTTTCATTAATGGTTTTTGACTCTTCCTCCACGATAAAGCTACACTTTCTGTAAACTTCCTCACTCATCGTCTAACCTTTAATCTAAGCCGTTAACCACTAAGTTACTAAAGGATGTAATTTGAAAATACACACAAATAATATAAATCTCGTTAAATATGATTCAAATACACTATTAATTAATAATATCGAGATACCTACCGTTACTTTATCAACAATAAAACTTATTTAGGCTTTCGTTATGTAAAATTCTTATATAGCAATTTTGTTCACCTTATCTCCCGCTTGGCCTATACTATTATTATTATTATTAGCACCGCGTCTTACTACCCGTTCGGGTTATACGCACTTACGCTAATGTGTAATGGTAGGGTGATTGTGAGATGAAATGAAGGACCTACAGTTTAACGTGGAATCCGAACCACGGTGGAGGCCTGGCATTCCTCACATTCACAAGATGTCTTGTCAGAGGTGAAGGAAGGGTTTGGTAATCAGATAAATCTTTGCCGGGACCGAGGATTGAACCCCGGCCGCCAGCATAGAAGTCTGACACCTTACCACTAGACCACCAGGTCACCGACCTTGGCCTATACTCCTTAATCACGCTAATATGAGAGTATTTATGAAAAATATATAGCTTATGGAATATGTATGCAAATTGGAACAAAATAAGGGTAGTTAACAAATTAGGTAAGGCCACACTCAATACACCCAGCTGGGATTCAATCCTCCAACTATCCATCACTGTTAGAGCTTAACATCTATACCACGTGCCCACCGATGTAACAAGTTACTTTATTTAAGTTCACCCTTGACGATTATATTACATCACCCAATAGCGCGATTAGCTCTTCTCATATAAAACTCCTAAGATTACTTCAATGACGTGGTTTGTGGATGGAATATAAATTAAAGACTAGCACAAGGCACATAAATTAGAATACGTAATGACCCTGTCTTTTGGAGGAACTCTAATCCAAACTAAAGCTTCTACTCAAACAAATGTTGCATTTACCAACGGCTCCATTTTTGTAAATATATCATAAAATATTAATTCTGGAACATGAGTCGAGGCAAAGGTAAGTTCACCGTTTATATTTTTGACTAAAAAATCAAATTATAACTAAATATAACCACACTGGCACTACCGTCCAATTCAGTAAAACAATCACTTGTATCAGCGGGCGATTAGAATAAACATAAAATACGTATATTTACTTTCTCTCTTTCTTACAGGTAGAGAAAGTATTGTGACAGTAAAAAAAATCGAACTTGAGATTTTGATGAATGTTGACGTTTCATGACCCCACGAATAAAAAAAAGTGTTTTTTGAATTTACGTCTCTCTCTGTCTGTGAGTCTGTACCTCGGGATAGAGCCTAAACTATTCTACCTATTGGGTTAAAACTTGGTAACTATAGTTACCAGAGGGCTCTCCCGAGGGATTTTTGGAATTGGAGATCTAACCCTAAAATTAAGAGTAGTTAAATCGGCTCTAAAGATTTTGATTGATTTCCATTTCTAAGCATTGGTTGATATTATAAACAAAATGGCTACTCTAATTTTTTTGGCAAAATGAATTTAAGAGTTACGGTCTTATGCGTAAATTCTCTTTTTTGATCAAATCTCCATTACTCTTTGGTATATGAAATTACATATCATTGTAAATATGTAGATCTATTTAAATTAAAAATATTTTATTGCTCACATATTTTATAAAACAATTAGTCCTCAAGCTAAACTCAAATATACATATGTATTAACTTTTCGAACACTAAAGGTCAAGTATTGCGACCGTAAAAGAAAATTCGAAAACGAGATGTTGCTGGATGTCGATAATTCATGACCCTCGAAAACTGAAAAGTTTTTTTTTTCAATGCCGTCTGTGTGTCTGTTTAACTCTGAAATTAAGAGCAGTTTACTAAAGGGTGAAAATAGAAAAATTATATTTTCTCAAAATCGGCTATAATGATTTTGATTAAAATTCGTACATTGATGTTGACTTTTAGGGTAGGCCTACTACACAAAAGAGGTAAATTTACATATCCCCCTAACTATTTAGGATACTAATTAACTTACCACTGTAAAATTTTAGTACTATTCAAAATAAAAAAACTTTTAGTTGAAATATATTTTTATAAAAATAATAGTTTCAGAGATATTAGCAAATATATTAATACAATTTTGTAATATTTAGTAATGAAGAGATACTACCTAAGTTTAAACGCAACAATTATCTAATACCATAGAATAAGTAATTAAGAAAGGCTCTCAAAAAGTTTGATTTTCTTTTTTTCTTAAACCTTTTAAGGGAAATGTTTGTACAGCAATGATCTATCTCTATAATTTTAGACTCATTGGTCAATATTTACTTTTTTTATCGGTCTAAATTTATAAATGAATAATTTAATAAAAATGCGATTACCAAAAGATGTGGAACCACTAATAAAATGTAGAAATTTTTAAATGGAAGTCGAAATTTTAACACGAAGTATTGACCCTTGTGGACGTAATATCGATCTATTTTTTTTCTTTTGGTTCAAATATGATAGTGAGGATTTAATACTCTAAATAAAAATCATAAAATTTATATCCGGGGGTTGAAAAATTTAACGTATGTATAACGCAATTTTTGCTCGGGTTTGTTAGGGTTTATTCTTCGTTTCACATATTATATTACAAGTTTTGAGTAAATATCTCCATTTTTAAACATTGGAGTGAGAAAGTCCGTGCGGAGTTCAATGCCATTTTTTTTACTGTTGCGGTTCGAATCACAGTTATATTTTAAATCAGTTTTTTTAACAACGTTATTTGCTATATTACCTTAATACAAATTAAAGTGAATTCCCTCTAAATTCTATTTTTCTCGTATCTATCCCATCAGTATATGTTTTTATCACCGTGTCTTATTACCCGTTCAGTTTATACACTTATAGTTTTGGGGATAAGGAAGGTTATATTTTTAGGGGGTGTGTCCCTATTTGCGTAGAGGGAGAATGGAAAGCCATTTCAGAAAAAAACCTCTCAGTACATCCGACCAGGATTGAACCACGATATCCCCATCATCTTTGGTTTAGTCGGAGTCGTCTAACCATGTATTACAGAGTTTTTGATTAAGTTTAACTGTTCGTGTTATTTATAATGTAATATGCATAGAAAATTTAGAAGTATTAGAGTTAACTTTGGAAACTAGAGAAATTACAAATACGCTGAACTGAAAGCTCCATAAAAATAAAAGAATCAAAATTAATCAAAAAAGCGATAATGCATGATGTCTAAGAAATCGCCCCAAAGAACGAATAGCATTCATCATTTTACGAAGAACTTTCTACAATAAAACCACAGTCAATATAATTATGCCGAAAGGACATTTTCGTTAAGTAGTAATTTTTGCAATAAACCTCGTTCATGATTAGCTGATAAATTAGTAGATCCTCTGGTTTATCTGAAATAATATTTACTATCTTAAAAAACTGTAAACGCTTTGTAAAAAACAAACAATAAAATTATTGTTTAGTATGGCTGGTTCCTCATGACAAATTTTTTAAATACTATTTTTCTGTTTGACAACTAGATAAGTTTTACAGTACGTTAAATAGTGTGCAGATCCAGTGTACATTATCTTTTTATTATTTTTATTATTAGAAATCAAGAAAGAGATTATACATTGCCATTGAATTTTCAGTAATAATTCTAGCCAATATATTATTTTGGAATTTATTACCGTGATTGTAGTTTTTTAACTTTGATAAAGACAATGAAGAAATATCGGTGGTAAGAACCAAATAGGTTATTTAATATTAGGATAAGGAAGTTTCACTTTTTATCGAAATTTTGAAAATTTAAGGGAAAACAATAGAAAACTGAAAACCCATGGATAGCCAAGGTATTCAAACTTTTGAACTTGAAAAACCGAGATTTTTGAAACTCACAGTTTCCCCAAACCTTAGCTTAGCCTTCCTGATGACAAATGCAGAAATTTCATGTTTTTTTAGCACCCCGTCTTAAGACTCATTCGGGTTATACGCCTACATATGCAGTCATTTGTTATTTTTCTCACAAAACAGAATTCTAATTTATTTGATATAATATTTGTGATTTTGAAACATCAGGTCTATCAGTAACTTAGGAAATATAAGAGTTTGAGACTTTCATACTTAAAAAAAAAATTGGGGTAGTTATTGGAAACACCATATTCATTTATAAAATTGTAAAAATGAAGTAAGCGTTTCTTCTAGTTCCAAGAAGTTGTGCATTCTCTCTAATAGCAAAAATGGATATTATATTAAGAAAATGTAAGTTTAACTAAACCGTCCAGACAATCCAACGAGCCCTTTTACACACGGGGTAACAATTTGGCATCTCGCCCAAAATCTGTGATGAGAAAGCAACGTTCTCGTGCTCCCCTTCCCCCCTAAAAATCCCCCACCCCCAACCCCACATCTCACGCCACCAAAAAGCTCACCAACCCCTTTCTCTGTTTTCAATCCCATCACGAATCAACAGATGCGTTGGTTTCTCCAAGGGGAATGGGTGCATTTCCGAGAGGCGGCAGATAAGTCGTATAGCAAATTACAATAACACAAATTGCCGCCAGTTGCTAAAATGGGTTCTTGGCGCTTTGCCAGTAAGGGCCGTTTCAAAGAAGTGAATTTTAAAACAGCACAGGTTGTCTCACAATCTAAAGCTCGATTCACACGCTCACGCTGTTGAGTGGTGCAGCAGTTAGCACGCTGTTTGTTGACACATGATGCATTACAACGATAACTTTAAACGGATGGTATTCAACATATTTTATTTTATAGTGGATAAACATTTATTTGAGATCATTGTCGCGGTCGATGTTTTTAAAATGCTGTGTCATGGCACAATCCAATACATCGATACACATGCTTTCCATCAACAAGTTATTTCTATGCTGACCATAATTCCTTGATCAAATACATTGGAAGAATGACAACTGGACACGGGAATAAAACCCGAGACCTTTGGCTTTGAACGCCAATTCCCTACATATTCTTCATTCACTTATTAAGATAGAGTCTGTGATGGACATGTGTAATTTTATAGAGTGGCTTTCTTCCATATAATTCTTCAAGACAAAAACGGGACGGTGGGTGCTTAAGAGATGGAAGAGGGGAAAGAATGAGAGTAGGGGATTAAAAAATGTTTTGCTACATAAAAAAATTTAACCTAAAATAATTCTTCACAGAACCCATACGAAAAACCTTTAGTTCAATGTAGTGGGGAGGGGACTGCATTAAGTCATCATGCCAATACCATGAATATTTTTCAAACGAACTTGACGCAACAAATTTTGTTCTTTCAATATATTGTCATAACACTTGTTACACTCCGTGTTTATTTTCTTAGCCCTGCGTCTTACTACCTGTTCAGGCTATACGCATATGTACTAATTATACTAATGAGTTAGGGCAGAGTAAATTGGAATTCAGGGTAAGTGTATCAGAATTTGCGTGGAGGGAAACTGGAAAGCCATTTTGGCAGAACCACCCTCAGTATACTCGACCAGGATTCGAGCTCTGACCTCCCTGTTATCAGTAGTCTAGTCTAACATGATAGTGACGCCTTAGACCATGCTGCCACCAAGCAGGTCACTCCATGTTACACTTTTAACCTACAATTAGCATGGCTATCATTGATTTGACATTGAATCGAGATATCTCCTTAGACCATGCTATTTTTAATAGAAAATTTTCTTTCCACGGATGCTCTACTTCCTGGAAGACAAAGAATAAATTCTAATATATTTAAAAAAATCCTGGAAATCTTGGTATTTTTCACTTATTTCAGAAAATATTAGCACCCATCTATCAGATAAATAAATATTTTCTTCATTCCATGAAGCTAACAGCCTGATAATAATAGCTTTTATAAGGGTCCAATGATAGAATACGTGAGTTTGATCAGTTTCTCGTTCAAACTGTCTTGTATTTCAGAAATCTTTCTTAGTCACACCTACTTAAACTTCTCATGTTTCCACTGGCTTACATATTCTAGGCTGGTTTCATAGAATTTCTTAATTACCACAAACTATTTATCCTCACTAATTTTACTAACAGTTTTAGTTTATTTTTGACCTCAGTTGTTAAAAATGTAAAATTTTTCTGGCTTCTAATACGCTCACAAGATTCTCAATGCTGTAGCTAGAATAGCATATTTTTTTAAATGAAGCTAATGTATGTTTGGAATATAAATATTTGGTTAATTGTAAATGATAACCACAATTTCAAACATCAATTTTCAAACAATGTCTACAAAATGGTAGATTATTTTTCTTGGAAAATAAAATACGACCGAATTCCATCAAACATGTTTTAAAATTCCATCAATTAATGGGCCCAAGGACGAGAACCTTATATTTCAATGCTCTAACAATTTAGCATATTTGTTTCCCCCGATGTCAAAAAAGATTTTAATTTCTTAAAATATGACCCTGTATATATAAGATTATTTGTATACTTTTACTGCAAAACAGGATTGGTAAGCAAAGCGATCGACCACACACTGGAGACAATTGTGTATTATGTGTGCCTCAAAACCAATACCAATAATCTCTAATCCCTATACTTTTCACCACACATTATCTTCATCAACTCTTTTACAACTACCAAATATTTGTCTTGGTATATCAGCATACAAAGCAACAATCTTGTTTTATAAGCCAAATTCTTCAAACAACTTTCTTCAAAATATTACTTTGTGAATCAGAGGTTTCACAAGGTAATTTTAACTCGATTACACAGTTCGGTAAAATTATCGCACAACAATCTGAAACAGTTTTATGTATTTTAGGCAAGCTGCATCTAAATTTACTGTAATACTTTTAGTTTTATTCAAATCCATTATTACTTCATCCAGTATATATGGTGATGAAACATTGGGGACCTGGTGGTCTAGGGGTAAGGTGTCAGACTTCTATGCTGGAGGCGGGGTTCAATCCTCGGTCCCGGCACAGATTTATCTGATTTCCAAACCCTTCCTTCACCTCTGACAAGACATCTTGTGAATGTGGGGAATGCCAGGCCTCCACCGTGGTTCGGATCCACGTTAAACTGTAGGTCCTTCATTTCATCTCACAATCACCCTACCATTACACATTAGCGTAAGTGCGTATAACCCGAACGGGTAGTAAGACGCTGGTGCTAATAATATTAAAACATTAGTTCCAACTTTGTAGGAACCGAAGAAAATTTCTGCTCATAAATCTTACTTGTCAATTTCGACAAGCAGTCATTTGATCGAGAACTCTGATTGTGACGCCCATTATAATAGCCAACAAAGCTTCATATGCTACAATTTTATCACTTTCCCCATTCCTATCTCCATCACGTCTCACAATAAGTGAGCTGATGTTTTAACTCAGCTCAAATCTCTCTCAACATCCTTATGTTTCTGGGCACGTAGATGTTGATTGATGTCGCTCCTACCTCCATGAGGAAATGAAAAATGCACTGTACATTATAATGTTGACATACCTACCAGTTCTGTTTCATCACTACACAATTTGTTCAATTTAATGAATTTAAGTTCTTTTTAGAGACCATTGTTGAATGTGTACCTTCGCTACTTTGATATTTTAAAATTGTGTCTTAAAACTTTAAAAAATTTAGGAATCTGCGACATGCGTATGCTACAACCAACAAACCCACAGAAAATATATACATAGAACCAAAACTAACGCTTCAGAAGTTATAACGGACGTGATAGCACGTAATTTTTCTTTCCTTTTGATAAATAATTGACTTACACTCTTTACTCAACGGGCAGTTGTTGATCTCGATCAACACGCCTATATCGATGGCTACACGAATCACTGACACCGCAATAGATGGATGCAAACTTGAGTATAGGTTGATTGACCCATTATAAGCATATCTTAGAGTTTTATAAAAAACAGGATCTTTACTATAATGACGGGATGGCTAGGACATAGCAAATAAATGGGACGTATGTTCAGCCTACTTCTTTCAAATCATCTCACATATGCCAACAAAGTTGTTTGCTTGCTTCTAGTTCTACAGCGCACACGCACTGATTTGATTTCGTGATGTGATTGGTTCTCCTGTGCCAAAGAGCTCAGGTAGAGTGGACAAAGTAGAGATGAGTGTAACTTTATCAGAACAGCTCACGCCTATGAGGCGGAAATATTGTGATTGGTTTGTAGCTCGTCACGTGGCCACTTTTCTGTTTGTGCTTGTATCACTCTTGTTCCAGCTTTGACTAAACAACTGCATCATTTTACATATTAACAAAACAGAAGATCTTAGACTAGCCTATTTGTGGTTTATTTATTTGTTGTGTTTAGTTACTGATGTATTGGCTAGTGATAGCTATGAAATAGAGGGGGGGGGGGGGGGACAAGAGGTATAATAGTTACATTGACAAGGGAAAGAGAGAAAGTATATCATAATGTTGGTAGGAAGCTCGTCCTGGAAAGCCTTATTTCATGCCAAAATCCTACATTATCATCATTAACTATTTCCAGGCGTTGGCCGGGTCAGTTTGATAAAATCTATCCATCTTACTCTTTCCTACACCATTATTTGCTTCTATTCTTCTCATCCTACTCCCACACTCTCCGTTTTCTGCTCCTCCCATCTCTTTATTGGCCTCTCTTTGTGGTATTTATCTTACATATAACAGTAACTAGCTGTCTTTTTTCGTTTTCTTTTAGAACGTCATTAATACCCAATTGGCGTAAAATTATATTTACTTATAAAGATAATATGTTAGGGATGAGTAAGGTTGAATTTTAATAAAATGTATCCACATTTACGTGGAGGGAAAATGGAAAATAATTTAGGGAAAACCAACCTTGGAACACTCGATTGTAACTCCAAACTCAATCCCACCCACATTAGTAGTCTAGTCTATTGTAAGAATGACGCCTTGAACCTTTCGGCCATTGATGCGGGTGGTCTATTCTTGCCAATGCATTTGGTTTTTGAGTCACATATTAATAACCAAGGGGCTATCGACATTTAACTACACTATCCCTATTTCGCCAGAGGGAGAGTTGCAATCCTCTTAGTATAATGCACCCTCAATACACCCGACTGGAATTCAAGCCCTGACCTCTGCGTTACAGGCAAACAAGGCTAGACGAGACTGACATTTTGATCCTCACACCCACCGATGTGTTTTAGAACATATAGCTTTAAGAAGTGAATACATTTTAAACAACAATATGTTTTATTATACAACGCTGAGAATATCAGCATTGCAATAACTAATATTTCAAAATAAAATATATAAGGAATAATAAAAAGTTGTGGGGATAAAAAGGTTTTTTTTACTGGTTGAGTGTTAGGGGAGAGGAGCTATCTACAATTTTACTCATTCTCATTCTTCATCATACTTTTACCTATATAGTTTGTTCTAGATTAAACTCTATTGAATTATATTAGAATCGTGGATCACCGAATGATTACAAAGTGCATATTAACCATGAACCAGCTTTCGAGAACTACAAATCAGCAAATGTATCGTATTACATATACTTGTAGATATTAAAAATGTCTATTTTATGCATGTATACTTACTGAATTACTTATCTATTGGTGACTTTGCGGTCTAAGGGTAAGGTGTCAGACTTCTGTGCTGGGGGTCCGGGGCTCATTCCCCGGTCCCGGCACAGTTTTATCTGATTGCCGAACCCTTCCTTCACCTCTGACAAGACGTATATTAATCACAACTTGTAAATGTGTGGAATACCAAACCTCTACCGTGGTTCGGATCTCACGTTAAACTGTAGCTCCTCCATTTCATCTCACAATCCCTATCACAATCATACATTATCGTAAGTGGGTATAGCCCGAATGGGTAGTAAGACGTGGTGCTAATAATAATAATAATAAGAATAAGAACAACAACTTACCTATTTTATGCCATGTTATGCACGTAGACCTCATTTTATTATATACAATACTTTTCTAACTTCTAATAGGTAGAGTGATATTTGCAAAATATTGCCACCATATTAAATATTTGTTTTTTAAAATAGTTGGATTTGACGTGTTTATTTTAAATAATATTCAAGACTTACTACCCATTCGAACTATTCACCTGTGTACTAATTACACTTATGTTTCAGGGATGAGGAAGGCTGTTTTAAGAAGGAAATATGCCCACATTTGTGTTAAAAGAGACTCATAAAGGAAAACCAGCCTCATTACACTGGACTGGGACTCAAACCCCATTATCCTCTTCATCGGCAGTCCAGTATACTTCCAGGGGTCCCCAAACTTATTGAGCAAGGGGCCACATTAGGATATTGAATGTGCCGGATCGAAACAGAGATATACATTATTCTGTAGCTCTCTCTCTCTGTATATATATATATATATATATATATATATATATTGTATGTATATATACATATATATATATATCTTATAGCCATAATTAAACACTAGCACCCTTCCCCGTAAAAAATATTATAAAAAATCCTGTAAAACAAAGCTTCAAATCATCCAGCATGTCAATATAAAAACAATTTTTTTTTACTTATTTTTTTTGAAAATACAGTCCTACCATCACTGTATAGCCCCCTCCCTCTTTTTATGCTCCCTCCTATTTTCATCTCATTTCTCTTTCATCACCCCCCCCCCCCCCCCCGCCCTCCTTCACCAACCTCAATTTTCCTTCAATGAATATATAATATACTATTGATATTTTTATGAGGAATAAATTAAATTTTCAAAATAAAATATAGCCTATGTTACTTGCTGATAATGTAGCTTTATATTGGTGAAAGAATTTTAAAAATCGGCTTAGTAGTTTTTGAGTTAATCTATTACAAACAAAAAAACAAATCTTTCCTCTTTATAATATTAGTATAGCGTATAGAGGAATAGACGCAAGCTGTGCGGCCAACCTAAATAACTCCTGCCTCCTAAATAAAACATTCCTCAGCCCTTTGTCTCAGCAAACACCTTATGAAATGCTAATAGCGTGTGCCAAGGAACCGTACACCAATGTATACCTGTTTTTATTACGCGTTTACAATACCCTCGCCGGCCGCCTATGATAGTATGTATGTATGTATTTTTTGTACTGCATACAAGAGAACCATCATTTTGTTATTCATTATTGAATTTATTTGTATTTTAAAAAAAATTGTCAACACGTTTGCGGGATGTATAAACCCATCCCAAGGGCCGTAGTTTGGGCACCCCTAGGGGCCTTTGACCACACAACCACTGAAGTGGATATTTAAACGTTTATCTCCATTGCAAGTTCAAAATGGTTATTTCTGTTTGTCAGGCTCGAATACAACACCCATCGTATCATGTGGGCGGACAGAGCCCCTGTACATTATCAAATCTATCGAAAGTATTTCTTAAGTATTTTGTTAAAATAAAAAGAATTTGTATGATTCTTTTTATATTTGTAAATTATGTATTTTTCTTCGCATGTCTTTTGCTAACAGGGTCTCTTAGACGAGTTGCAGACGTCATTATTCACTCAAAAATAAGATGAAAGGTATCAACATGTCCTTAAGAAATTAAAATATTTATATCCAAAGTTTCAAAACCTGAAAATAAAAAACGAAATTAATCATGTTGAAGAATATTTAATTCGAAATATCGCATTTCTGAGATACAGGTAAATGGCTTGGATCATAGCTCAATCATACACAAATAAAGTCAATGTTAACTGTAATAAAAGTTCAGAACAGAATATTATAAATGTTTATAACATAGTGTTAGATGTTTTGATGTTTCTAATCTGCTATTGTCGTGGAAAATATCGCACGTTGAAGTTATTTCTATTTATTTAAGCAGCACCCTTAATAAATGGGACTAGTAGGCATATATAAGTAAATCTTACAATTTAATGTGAGACTATAATTTGGATTCTAAAATAAATTTGGTTAATGTTATTAAAACTTATGAATCTTTGTGAAAAGAATGGGTTTCTTATATTAAAGTTATTTCCACGAATATATTGTGTGTACTATTTAAAAGAACAACAATTTAAACGTATAACTTTTTTATATAAACACGAAAATCCTATTAAAAAAATATAAATTTGTGTTGGAAGCTAGCTTTTGAAAAAATCCTATTACGAAAGTTGTGCACTTTTTAAACAATTTTTTTTCTTAATCCGTGAATAAATTAACATACATTATGTTTACTTCTTTCTACTATTCAAACTTTATTGCAAATCTCTTTTATAAATATTTATTATATTTAAATTTCTCTTACTTTACATTTTTCTATATGTTGAATGCTTCTAAAAATTGATATTGAATTTGTTTAGGTATTACCGGTTTTTAATGAATAATATTTTTTTAAGGGGGGAGAGTTATTTATTCAGGGTAAAATTGTATCAAACACAGGTAAAACAGTTTAGATATATCTGGTTCCAACACAATAAGATTTTTCTCTTGTTTCTAATAAAAGAAATAGCCTCAACGAGTCTACAGTAAATTTTATAGTAAGTTTTTTTTAATTATCTAAATTAACACACGGAACCTTTTTCTTTGTGTCACCGTGTGTTACTGCCTGTTCAGACTATAGGCACATGTACTAATCACGCTAATGTGCTAAGAATGAGTAAGGTAGAATTGAGAGGAAATATTACCACATTTGCGTGGAGGTAGAGTGGAAACCCATTTAGAATATATTATTATTATTAGCACCGCGTCTTACTACCCATTCGGGTTATACGCACTTACGCTAATGTGTGATGGTAGGGTGATTGTGAGATGAAATGAAGGACCTACAGTTTAACGTGGAATCCGAACCACGGTGGAGGCCTGGCATTCCCCACATTCACAAGATGTCTTGTCAGAGGTGAAGGAAGGGTTTGGTAATCAGATAAATCTTTGCCGGGACCGAGGATTGAACCCCGGCCGCCAGCATAGAAGTGTGACACCTTACCCCTAGACCACCAGGTCACCATTTAGAATATAAATACCCTCAGATCAACCAACCTTGATTAGAAACACGATATTCCTATCATCGGTCGATTGTACGACAGTTATTATTCGATCACGTAAGAATACCACAACGCCATTCTAAACAATCTTTGTGCCTTCTAAACTCTCAAGTATATCAAGTACTTTCAAATAATATTAGTATCCAAAATAACCTTGCTCGATAATAGCCGGTAATATTATAAGAAAATTAAATTGTTTTGGTTTGAAAATATATGTTAATTTATTTGGTCTTTTAACTTTAATAGAAGTGTAGGAACATAAAATTGAGGAAAGGTTGAATTTAATGAATCAATATAGGATGCATAGAGCATAAAATAATAAAGTAAAAGTAGAACAGAGAAACGTTGGATGATCTATTAATCATATTAATCTTATAAGTTTCAAATCAATCGGACCCCAAACTGTTTACCGATCCCTGACTTACAATTTGACCAACTGACCACCGAGGTGGCCATAGGGTAATTCACGGCTTACTGTTACTCCCTCCACACGCTGGCCAAAAAACTAGCGCGCGCAGAACAGATACTGTCACGTGACTAGCTATAATTCAATAACAAGCTCTCCGCCTTATCGGTGCGAGCTGTTCTGCTAAAGTTCAACTCAACTCTATTTCATCCAGTCTGCCTGAGATGTTCGGTACAGGAGAACCAATCAAATCTCAGAACCCACCATCTCAAATCGTTGCGCATGTTCATCTGAGAGCACACCATTCTTAGAGGAATCATAATCTACCATATTTCTTTGATAAAAGTAACAGTATATGATCAAATAAAAATGTTGTATAACTTTGACGACTCATCTAAGAAATATTTCACAAATCTTTGATCACATATCTACGTTATAGATCATGCTATAATGGTGACTGAAAGTTTAACCTGTACGTACAAGGCAGTTAAAAAATATAATAATGCGTTAGTAAAAGTACGTGTGTATTTTCTATTTTAATTACTAACACAACTAAATTTACCAAATATATAAGACTTTCACAGTCTATTCTTAAATATTTTTGATATGATTCCGAATCTTTGTGTGAAGTTCCTTTTATATATATAAGAAAAACATAATACGCTTGAGGAACATAACCTCAGGTTTGGTACCTTAGACCACGTGATTATTGTTGTTAGATGTCTCCAAAAGAAACTTATAGAACGGGAAAACTTGGTATAAATATGTGCGTAGAAAAACTTGAGAATGTATATACAGGTAGTTTCTTAGCTTTAGCTCCACGTGAAGACAGCACATTTCTAACTTACTTATCTTAAAGCAGTCTATCAGTCAAGACCGGTCCGTTTCTGGATCTCATTATTTATAAACGTTCTTAAATCCCTTACCAGAACATTTTGACGCATAGTGGAGGTCCGAAACTTCAGCTTCATACAAGATGTAATCTGCAATTCCAAAATATAGTTTACATCGAAATGGAGTTAACAACATACCAATGATGGGCACAAGATATACAGGCTGTTCGGAAACTCAACGCCCAAACTAATCATATCGTTTGTTGAACAGAAAGTAATGCCAAATCCCTATATACTTACATTCGGCAAACTATGCTAATACCATTCAATTGTGCTCAAAATTTCGGTACAGCCTGGGAGAGCAAAGCTGTGCAAGCATGCTTGTACAAAGATTTCGTAGGAATTATGCGCATGGCACCTTCACATGTAATAATAGCAAGCACTTTCTGTGATGTAGATCGTTAATGATGACCCTTAGAACGTATTCTGATTTATAAATGGACTGGTGTGTTGTTTATTATTAATTGTTGAAATGTTCTTCTGCCATTCTCAAGATATTGAGGTGTGCAGTGCCGCACGCCTAGCTCATATGCAACGTGTACTTGCACAGCTTTGCTTTACCAGCATTGTACTCCGAAACTTTGAACACAATTAATGGTATTAGCATAGTTTTCCGAATGTAAGTGTATTGGGATTTTGTATTACCTTTGTTTCAAACAAACTATATGTGCTTTTGGGTGTTGAGGTTTTGGGCATCCTGTATATATCTATATAAATTACTTTGGTTTGTCAGCCACTGGTATTTCTGGGTTCGGTGTCATATATGTTCACCGAGGATAGTTTTTACTATGTGGTGTTTAATTTCTCTCCACTCAAGTGGGGGTATATTTTCTCTAAATTTTACCTTAGTCATCCCTACTCCATTAAATAAATTTATATATATATATATATATATATATATATATATATATATATATATATGTATAACCTGAAGGAGGAAGGGAAAACATGACGATAACAGTCTTATAATTTTAAAATTTGTGAAAATACCAAATTATTTTATTTTCAACGATGTTTCTCGCAAAATGTAGGAGCTTAAGTTCAAACATAATTATTATTATTATTATTATAATTATTATTATTATATTATTATTATTATTATTATTATTATATATTATTATATTAAACAGCGTCTTACTACCCGTTTAGGTTATACGCACTTACGCTAATCTGTAATGTTAGGGTGATTGTGAGATGAAATGAAGGACCTACAGTTTAACGTGGAATCCGAACCACGGTGGAGGTCTGGCATTCCTCACATCCACAAGTTGTGATTAATACACGTCTTGTCAAAGTTCAAACTAAATGGTTATAAACATCGATATAGCTCCTCAAACAATTAAAGTTAATTTATATAAGTTGCACGCCTGAAAGTTATATATATGATCATTTAGAATTATTATCGTTGTTTTGAAGCTTCTGAACTGCCATTCCTGATTCCAATAAGAAACAACTCGGTGTTAGGATGTTTCTCTTCAAGTGCACGGAGCTTTTAACCACTAAGGTCTAGTTTTGTACGAGTTCACATAGACATGAATGGACCTAATATAGTTTAAGATAACTCTCATAAAAATATTAAGCAAGTGTGTATTTGAACCTTCTATTTGAAGGTGAGAGTGAAACTTGTTTCTTTTCACAAGTAGGAGTGCCAATATGCGCTCTCAGGCGTGACGCTGAATTCCAGCTGGGATCCCACAAGGGACTCTTCAGTTTAGTGTATTTTTTTCTAATGTTACCCCTTTGCTTGTAATTTGGTGGCCGTGTAATTACTTTTGGAGACTAAGCCGAGAACTTTATAAACACTTCAGACGTTTTAATTAACTCATTAAATCACCTCAGTGTTAGTTACTTAGAGGTATGGTTTAGACTCGAGAGAAAAAAGAAATAGTCATAAATTTAATAAACTTCTTATTATTGTTAGGTAGTCTGTATTTATTTAAGATACATTAATTAAAAATATAAAAGGATGGGAAAAAAAAAGGCTTAAATGCACTAAAGAGATTCACATACCTTGCCTGCTATTAAGTTTTATTTTAAGTATAAATGACTTAATGCTTACAACTTTTTTTATGCAACCTGTATTATTATGAGTCTGGCTATTCTTGTTTTTTTAAATAAAAATTGGACTGAAATAAGAAAGATAGAACCTAGAGGAAATGTACTGTCATTTGCGTAGAAGGATAGTGGGAAAGCATATAGGAAATGTCACTACAGTACATACGGTTGGGGTTAAAACCCTAACCTCTCTATCAACAGCAAAACAGACCTGATGCCTTTGTCCATACGTCCAACAGCACTGATTGTTTAAAAATGTAAATGTAAAGAAGAACCTTTAGTGGGCATCCCCAGGACTGAATTTTTTTTTTTACTCTTTTAAGAATAAAAGGTATAGCACCATCCTACAATATATCCTTTATCACATAGTATACTATTGTATGTGACAAACTTTTAAAAACTGTGTTTTAAGTAAGCTTACTTACATTCATTCTGTTTCCAGCCTGCCCTGGGTCAGTTTTTTTTCATCGATATATTTTTCACCACCGGCTTGCTAGGCTTGTCGTAGCTTCATAATATGTCTTATAATCTAACGTAAGACTAGGACCGGCACAACATCCAGTTCCCGACTGTTAATTTATCAATGTGAAAGGGTAAACCCATATTTTCATCAATGATAGATTTTTCGGCCATTCCGGAAATTGAACCCTGGATCCTTAGCTCAGTAGGCTGACACTCTACCGACTGAATTAAGGTGTTGGACTGTTTTAAATAAGCTAGATACTCCTTTAAAAGTTTACTTAAAAAAAACACACACATTATTTTAATTGCCATATGAGACACTCTTCAAATATACATTTGCAACAAAATTATAATAGACTCTTTTAACTATAAGACTTACATTTTAAAAGATCAGTCATCGGTTAACTATACTTCAATTAAATTAAAAAAATATATATACATACATTCTTTTTTAAATACAAAATATTTATTAAATACGCATTTTTAACAAAGACGTTAGAGTAAATATAGAAAAATTTCAAATTTTCAAGAATAGCCTTTTATTAAACTATCTTTGATTTGAGAGATCGAATATTTTTTAAATCTCTGAAGCATAAATATAAACTCCATAACGTCAGGCCACAATCTAGTCAGACTGATTGAGTAATCACCATCTGTTGGTGATGATAGTGCCATTTTTTTTGTAGATAGAAGGTTTCATGTGGTTAACACAACATGCCCTCAAGTAGTTAATCTCAGTTTTCCAGACCGGAACAACTACTGTTTTCTCGTTTCATTAGCTCCTCATTAGTCCTAACGAGACTTAGTTCACTGACCCCTTTATGTTTAACATAAAAATATGGAAACGCTGAGGATTGAGCCGAGAACCTTTGTATTTGTAAGAGGCAAGACCATACAACTTCTAAATATCAAATTTGAAAAAAATCAACCAAATCTATTTGGCTGAAGCCTCAGGTAGAGACACAACTGTAAGACCAACATTTTTTGTGTTCGTGGGTTCATAGAAGTGTATCTTTGTCTCAAGCCTAGAACCTTCACGATCACGATCACAAAAATGTAGACCGATAGGCCTAAGGTCCACCACGCACTGGGCTACCAGCCGCGCTACCCACGACCAGCGACCAATGAATATACTTGTGGTAAATGGGAGAGCGCGCACTTGACTGCAGTGACCAATGGGTTAGCGGGCGGATCGCATTCGGCCAGTTGGACAACTGGACAAATCTATTAGGAAGGAAACGGCCGGTGCTTCCTTGACCGCGTAGCAAGTCGCCGATGTCTAGAATCAACGACTGACTTGTAACAGAACAGTGTAACGCAACGTAGCACGCTAGTCAGTGCGGTTTAGCGAGCGACCAGCGGAGCCGCTCAATGTTCGAGGGTTGATGAAATAGTGCTCCACTCGATTGTCGGTTTTTCCACGAGTCCCTTCGATTGTTACATTACAAGTGCCAGTGGAGATGATTGCGCCAAGCACAGTGATCCAGTCGTCAAAGTGAGTTCTGAAGGATACACGTTTTGTGTGCTATTATCATTTTGAAGCAAGTGGAACCAAGAAAACATAGTTTTTTTATTGGACAATATAGGAAGATAACTATTTTGTGGGATCCTCAAGATCGACAACATTAACTTATAATAAATTTAATAAAACACAACTAATTTATTGATTTTTAGAAGTAAAATAGGCTACTATTTCCATACCTTAGTAGTATAGCAATATTGATATGATGAAAATAACTTTGGACAGCAATGAGCACGACATGGAAAATAAATCATCTCGTAGGTAAATTTGAACACCTATGGCACATGTGTGTCAACCATGCTCAAAGAAAGGCTGATTTGATTTTGTTATTTCAAATAGATATTATTTTTTTGAAAAATAATACCTGCATACGGGAATTGAACCCGTGACATTTGTACGCCAATGCTCTTACCATTGAACAATCCAGAAGTCATCCTATGCTTAGGGTCATTCTGCACTCATATTTCAAGGCAGAGTCTGTGATGGACGTGAGTAAATCATTATTATTATTAGCACCACGTCTTACTACCCGTTCGGGTTATACGCACTTACGCTAATGTGTAATGGTAGGGTGATTGTGAGAAGAAATGAAGGACCTACAGTTTAACGTGGAATCCGAACCACAGTGGAGGCCTGGCATTCCCCACATTCACAAGATATCTTGTCAGAGGTGAAGGAAGGGTTTGGAAATCAGATAAATCTGTGCCTGGACCGAGGATTGAACCCCGGCCGCCAGCATAGAAGTCCAACACCTTACCCCTAGACCACCAGTTCACCCGTGAGTAAATCGTCAGCTACATATTATCGATCAGTACTTAAACTATAATAGCTTGTATGTTTAATCCATCATGATATGAGCGTTCATAGAGTTGTCATTGCAATATTGTTAGAACAAATTCCTTCAGAGTCGAAGGTGGCTGTGCTATCTGATAGCATGCAACCTTAAATGATCGCTCAGATGTAGCAGAGAGTTTTCACACGTCCATCACAGACTCTGCCAAAAATAAGAGCGAAAGCTGACGCTGCGTAACGTATGACTTTGTTAAGAGGAATGGTGTATTTATTAAGCCAAAGTTACCGAGTTCAATTCCCATGTCAAGGTTTTATTTTAAAATTTAGAACATGACATTTAGATGCGGCTATAAATGTAGGGGCCTACTTTACACTCCGATAACTTGCCTATTTCATCCACAATTTCAAGTAGAGATTTAACTCGTTATTTTTTAATAATAATGTGTGTGTTTTTTTAGCATCGCATCCTATTACCCGTTTGGTTTATACGCTTATGTAATAATTACATTAATGATGCAGCCTTTTCACATATTCTGTCAATTATGTATCTTCATCGTTTAACTATACATTCTCAAACTCAAGTTGTATTCTTAAAATGTAATATAACTGAGGGTTTTGCTAACTCTTGGGATGTTTAGTTTGTATTACTCCATTCTTGAGTGATTTTATATTAAATGTTATAATCCTTATTATATGCTTATAAATATAATATAATTCTCATTTATTTAACTGATGTAGTCCTATAACACGTAATAATTAACCATATTGATAAAATGATTAGAATAACATAAATAGATGTATTATAACAGAAAAATAAAATATATGATCAATTACAATAGATATACAAAATCATAAGATAGAAATTCCAAATTAATACTGTCTTGTTGAAACACAATGTAGTAGGCTTGAAGAGCAATGTTCAATAACAAAACAGCTGGACTGACGCCAGGCTACGGTCAGGTGATTCTAAAAGAAAACAGTGAGGTAATTATAAACAAAAGTTAACTGGAAAAGATATATATATATATATATATATATATATATATATATATATAGTATTATTAACACATTTATAATTTAAACTAGCTTGCTTGATTGGGACAAAAGAACATTCTTTAAGAGACATAGTATAATGAATTGCAATAGGAAGCTTAGTTGATTACATTGGTAGATGGCTCACATACAGGAGTCAACACAAAATAGCACTATGGCCGGTCCTTTCCCTATTGGTACTGCCAGAGCATTCAATAATACATGTATTTACTGACCAACTCCCTGGGGTACAATACTAATATAATTCACACAATACTAATACTCAGTCAATAGGTGCCAAAAACGGGCAAAGAGAAAAAAGGTATTATCCGCGCGGACCCTATATATAAACAAGCGGAGCTCCGTGCTTTACGCACCCAAGCTAATATCACACGCGAAGCGTGGCAACAAGGATGATTCAATACATTGAATACATTGACCCTACTAGGTCGTAGAAAAAGGATAGACAACCTGGTTGTAGCCATAAAAACAAGTGTGTAGTCTTAAGGATTCAAAAGAGAAATATAGTGCTCGTAGAGAATAGCCACCATTTGAACTAAGTCCTCATTACATCTGGAGCTCAAGGCTCCTATGTCATATGGATATAGAAAAAACACGGCCTATTAAACCAATATAACAAGTCTGAGGGACTTGAGCAACACTAGAGTTACTGTGACTACACCAACAGAGTTGGAATAATACAAAACAAAAATCTAGTCACTCTGACTGAACCAAGAAGTCAAAATAAACATAATAGTCGCCTCAACTATAATAATTCTGAAATAAACAATAAGTCAGATGGACTTATTAAATAAACAATTTTTAATCTTTCGACTAAACAATAAGTCAGATGGACTTATTAACGTCGCCTCTATACTTATGAAATCGGAGAGGAAATTCCTTGGCGGCACGGCGGTGAGAACCACGTCCAACACTCCATGGCCACTGGTTCTTTCGTGAAGAGAGGTTTTCCTTGGAGGCGCGGTGGTGAGAACCACGTCCAACACTCCATAGCCACTGGTTCCTTCGTGAAGAGAGGTTTTCCTTGGAGGCGCGGTGGTGAGAACCACGTCCAAGACTCCATAGCCACTGGTTCCTTCGTGAAGAGAGGTTTTCCTTGGAGGCGCGGTGGTGAGAACCACGTCCAACACTCCATAGCCACCGGTTCCTTTGTGAAGAGAGGTTTTTCTTGGAGGCGCGGTGGTGAGAACCACGGCCAACACTCCATCCTCCGTACCCTAATACCGTACTTAGAATGCTTTTAGTATGGATGGGTAGTAATAAACAATACAATTTTTTAAAATCATGCCTAGTATGCCTGAGTACCATGATCATCAGAGTTGAAAAGGAAATTATTCTGACATTCTTGTATAGCAACCGAGAATACTAAAACATTTTATTGTAATAATATTTTTATAGGACTGAAGCTATCATATGGTTTATTTTGGTTAATATTTTATTGTAACTGTTTTATTCACCACCTCTCACAGCCCGTTCGATTTGTATGCAACCTTATTAATTTATACTAATGTGTTTTATTGGTATAATGTTAAAGCTAAAGGAAATATACACGCATTTTCTTGAAGGGAGAGTTGAAAATTACTTCATATTAAAACACTCTTGGTTCTCACCAATCCCAGCCTTACTCGCACCAGCGTGGATCATTGCAAGTGTGAATTTTGTAAAAGTAGTTGTCACATTGGATAGAGGCTGGCTCGCCTGATCCTTTAACTAGTTAGTACTCGGCGGACGCTTGGAAATTAATATATTCTGTATTTTACCCACATACAATTTTAAGCTAGTTGTTGATGTTTTGGTTTTGTATTTAATTTCCACGAATTAATCCTTAGCGGGTGATATTGGCTATTTTTTTCTTTCACTTCTTTTTTGCTTTGGTGTAGTTACGAGTACTTCTCTTACTTTCACGTAATCTAAAAGAATACACAAAACAGTCGTAACTAATATGCTGTTTAGAAATCAACTCCCGCTTAATCTTAAGATGCAGCCCTCTTTGCAAAATAGTTTCTCAGTCATCAAGTTGGCAAGCAGCGTCGTTAAATTTGACTGATTGCTTCAGACGCCTTTCAACTATAACTGGGAGATTGGTTTAAATATCGAAAAACTATCTAAGCGTTTAATATTAACGTGAAATAAAATCAGGTTAGTCACGTGACTCTAGTAAAGGCGATAAATTAAGTAAAATTAATAATACGCTAAAAAATACTAGTCAATAACATTGGAAATATTTTTAAAAAATTCTTCTTGATTTTGTTTAGTTCAAAATTCTGTTAACTTTTATGTAATGATACTAGATGTAATAAAACAAACATTTTTAACTCGATTCCACAACAAATTTAAAACATACTAATTTTCCTCTAGTCTACAAACATTTTCTTAATTTATTTTTCTGGAGTTCACAGCTTAATACTTATGAGGAAGGGAGGAGGAAGGTGGAATCGACAAGATTTGTATTAGCATTTGCATGGAGGTAGAATGGGAAACAATCTAGGAAACACAAACTTTCCGTCACTGTAAAATAACAAAATTACATTGACGTATTTGTCCAAGTGCCAAAAAATGAGTTTTCAACATAGTTTAAGTCCTTCTGACTAAATCTAATATAAGGTGCTTAATACATCATTGATTTACTTTGGTTACTCAACTCTTGCTTTCGAAAAATAACTAAACATTCCATCTGCTTTAATAACGGTATCCAAACTGCAAGGCATGGAAAAGATACAGGATTGTTATTCTTTTATTTATGTACTCTCAACAAAACAAAAGAAAATAAGAAAATGTTTCATCAGTAGGGGAAAAAAGTATACGAGCGAGCGGAGAGCTGGTTTGGAGGACCGTCGTGCCGATGGGATCACTAGGCCATGCAATTAAAGAGAGAGGAAAGACTTCTTTTAAAGGTGTTGGCACTCGCACCTTATTGAGACGTTCAATGTTATCATTTTAATGCCTCCTTTTTTCTTTATGTTATTTTAGCTAAGTGTTAAGGCGAGATTTTTTTTTTTGTGTGTGTTAGATTCTATTGATTTTTAAATATATTTTAGTATTATTTATTTTATTGATTGCTATTTATATATATTTTTATTTACCGCGCTTGTCGTGTTTAGCGCGACTGATGAGGACGGGGAGATCGAGGTTCGAATCTCGGTCGGGTGAACTGGGGGTGGTTTTTCCTAAATGGTTTTCCACTCTATACCTCCACGCAAATGCGGGTTCACTTCCTCTAATTAAACCTTCCCAATTCCTAATCCATTAGCGTAATTAGTACTTAAAGCGTATAACCCGAACGGGTAGTAAGACGCGGTGCTAAATATTAATATATTAATATTATATTTGCAATAATTGACAAATAAGCCATTACAAACTGTAAATTGCATTGTTTCATTTGTATAATTTAATATAAAAAAGATATCACTATTTTTCCCTAAATATTAATTTATTTAATAAAATTATATTTAACTATATTTATGACTTTGTTATGTATAAAGCAGGTATAGTATTCTTGTCTGCTTTAAAAAAAACTACACACCTTAATTCCATCATTTATATAAATAATATATCTTTTACAAATAAATGAAGGAAAAATTTAACAGATTAAAATTATTCGTCCCGAGGTTTCCTGGTAAATCACTGTCAACCTTGTTAGGGATGTAGTTTAAATAAGAATGCTTTTATTAGTTGCTCTTTTAGACGATATCTGCTAAACATATTTTGTGTAAAGTCTCATATTGAAGAGTTTTAGATTTCATATGCGGATGCGTTATTTTAAAGTAATATTTATATGAGAAAAAAACAGAAGCAGAGCCCAGTTTTCTTACGAATAATCATCTGGAAGGCCTATTTTTCCTACCAGAATCTTACCATTAAGGGTGTTCTAAAACTCAATGACCAAACTGGGGCGGCTTAAGGGCTGGGTGAATCAGATGGTTGTCCGGGGAGTCAGATTGAGGGGTTGGGGGGGCAAAAAGAGCACCAAACTAACCTAACAGAACTTGGGAATGATATTAAAATAATTAGCAAACCTCACAAACCCAAACCTAACGTTACCAGGGCATAATAGTGGAGTTGCTAAACATAAAACTCATTCACTTTATAACACTAATATGAAATTGGATTTAGTGGTATAGTTTTTGTTGTGAATAAAATGGGGAATAGTGCCACTCTTAAAAAGTTATTTACTTTCGCCATATTGAAAAATTTCACCCCTATATGGTATTTTCCTATTATTTATTAAAGCATTCATCATATAAAAATTAAAGAGGAGAATATTGTCTACAAAACAGCCATGTTATAATAGTTTTCTTTGTAATCCTGACCATTTTGGTAGTGAAACATTTGAAGTACTGTATGATAAACATTTATGGAGTTTCCCCTTTAGATTAATTTCATGCCACACCTATGTTACGCTAGGGTTGGAGCAGCTAGGTTTGTCATGGGCATAAGGGAAAAAAATATTTTTGGGGGGTACTGTTAAGAACTGTGAGTTTAGGACAAAAACTAAGACTTAGGCAGTTTCATATCAATTTTATACGCCTCAAGTGCGGCGCTACATAAGCACTGACGACCCTACTGAATTGAATGAATGGGCAGTTTCTATGCAGAACGGCCCATTCCATTCTGGTTTAGGTAGGTGTCGTCATGTACTTATGTAGCGCCGCACTTGAGGCGTACTAAATTTGACTATGAAACTGGCCTACTATAAACCTAGAATAATACGTTGCTATTTTATACTATAGTGGGAGTTATTTGTAAAGAAAGGAAGGGTGCAAAAACCATAAAAGGTTTTTTTGGACTTTCTACCATCCTCTCCTATAGTTAAGTTCAGAAAATGGTATAATACTATAAGCTATTTGAAGTGGTCCTCGTTTAGAAAACTTTTGAAAATCAGACTCATCTAACAGCTTATCTAGAATAGTGCTCACCCTCAAATATTTTGAATTTTGGATACTTCGAGAGAATATTTGAAATAGTTCTCCTTTGGCTAAATTTTTTTTTTTTTTAATTTGATGCCCTGAAAAGTTATTTTAAAAAGTGCTCAACAGATTTTTTATATGAATCAGATTCCCTCAGATCTATTTAAGATGGTGTTCACCCATTTTTAAAAAATTGTAATGCCCTAGAAGCTATTTATAATATAGTTCAATTTATTTCTTTTCCGAAATTTAGATACCAGTTGGAGCTATTTGAATTGATCTTCCACCAACAATTTTTTTAAATTGAATGCCCTTGGAAGCTATTTAGAATGGTCCTCACTATTTTTTCCTTAGAGTTGTTGGTTTTGGGGATTATTTTCATACTTTTCTACTATCCCTTTTATACAAGGGGGCGCCAAAAATCGATCCTACCAGGGCGCAAAATTTACCTCTGGCCACCCCTGCGCCCATACTGCACATATAATTGGTTTGAACCAAAAGTAATAAAGTTGTAACGTGCTAATTAGCCGTTAGCACTTACACACAAAATACCTTATAGATGATTATCACAATAAATCTAAGAACTAATAAATTCTAATAATGGGTGGCAGAAATAAACTCACGGTGAAATCGTGTTGCTGGAAACGCCAAAAATTGAGGAAAGTGCCCCATCTGACTGTTCAATACTTCCTGGAGGAGGTTCAACACACGGACATCTTTCACACTGGTCCGGTAAATTATGCTAACATCTTTAAATTGTGTTCAACGTTTCTGTGTACAGTGCTGGGAGAGCAAAGATGTGCAAGCATGCGTGTACAACAAGTTGCATAGAGCTAGGCACACAGCACTGCACATGTACTAATAGCAAGTACTTTCTATGATGTAGGACCATTAATGATGACCCTCAGAACGTATTCTCATTTATAGATGGACTGGTGTTTTATATACTATTAATTGTGCTATGTTCTGCTGTTGTGATCCAAGATGGCGAGATGCGTGGTGCCACGCACTTATGCGACTTGTTTTACACGCATGCTTGTATAGCTTTGCCCTCCCGAAATTGTATGCCACAATTGTGAACAAAATTTAATGGTATTAGCATAATTTGCTGGTTATACGTGGACAGAGATTTTGTAATAATTTTAGTTCAAACAAACTTGTGCAGTTTGGGTTATGAGTTTTCAAACAAATAGTATATCATATTTTATAGATGGAGAAAGGCCTTTCAAATGGATTTTCGTAAGAAAAATTGACCATATATTTTGTTGTCATCATTTCGCGTCATTCTGTAAATATTGTGTAAAATAAATTAAAGAAATTAAAACATTAATCAATAATTATTCTTTACGTCACTCCCCTACCAAATTTTGAAAGCTCCCCGTCATAGTTCCCAGAGGACTAATCTGAGTATTTCCCCTCAAGGTTGGTATAAGGAATGTAGAATTATTAAAAGGGAGTGTACCCAAATTTGTATTGAGGAAGAGTGAGAATCTATTTAGGATTAACTACCCAAGGATTCCCGGTTGGGACTTTTATCATATTCTTGTATCGTATCTCTGACGAGATCAGGGCTAGATCGGGTGATGACACACACGGACAAGGTGGAAACCAAACTTAGAGTGATCCGACACTCGTTCCGTCACGACCGATCATGCGAAACATAAATTCCGTCATTCTTTTGTTCCCGACTTGCGACAGTGTTTAGTTCGGATCACATCCAGACATGTCGTTTCTTCACTCCGTATCTTGCCTTAGTTGATACGCGTACCTCGTTCATGATCGCGTCCAAACCAACGGGATGTGTTCAAGATACAGTTCGGGGATAAGATACGAGAGCGTGGACATGGCTTCAGACAAGATGAGAGCGATCATTTTGTATATTCTGACACTGATGAGGATAGCCCAGCCGTGTACATGCCTGCTACAAGTCAAAACTTGATGGTTGAAGTGTACATTAACTTGAACCATCAGAGTTTTTTTGTGGCGCTGTCATTGGGGTCGTATACGACTTGTGAAGGATACATTATTCATGTCAAAGTTTGTATAGGAAGTGACGTCCCAAAGAATCAAAGCGTGGACCTCCTAAACTTGTTAACATGTCCCACAAACATGAGAGCATAGAATATCGCTTTACACCAACACACTTCATCTAACTATACTCCCTTTCTGTCTCCCTTTTTTATTCGTTACGTTTGGGACGTGTTTTGTCGAAAACATGAGCCTGTTTTGCTGTTTAATGAAGTCGCCAACAGAATAATGATGTAAAACGTAACGGTAGTTGAGAAATGAACAAAGCTAGAAAGTTTATATAGGCCTACCTAATGCTTTTGTGAAAACCTATCTGGAATACGTTCAATGCACCACATATACTGTTTTAGTGATTCTTTGGTTTATAAGATATAATTTTGTTTTATTTTATTTTATGTTTCACAATGTTTTTCAAGAAATACTAGCTTTTCAATATGACGTTTAAAATAAAAGATATTCGATTAACAGCGTTTTGGTACCCATACAGGCTATTTGAATATTTACACTAATATGATATCTAAAGAAAATAAATTTTAGAGGTAGCTACATTTTTATTCACACATACATACACATTTATAAACAGCAACGTCTCCAGTGTATAACTTATAAAAACATTAAGTTATGTAATATAACTTAATACCATACTTTTGTCGTCGAAACTTAAATTCTATCCAAAGTGTCGGTCTATAGAGATAATCTTTTCCAACATGTTATAAACTTAATTTTCGATTGAACAGCAAAGCTATTTATTATATTTGTATATTACGCTCATAGCCGCATCTAAAAATCATATTCTTTAAATTTTTGAAAGATAATACCTGGACACAGAAATCGAATCCAGTAACTTTTGTTTAGTACACCATTTCTCTGACCACTGAGTTATCCATGAATTGTACCATGTTCAAAGTCATAGTTCACTTAGATTATAAGGCAGAGTCTCCTGAATAGTTCAGTAGTTTGAGCATATTGGCGTACTAAATCAACGATACCAGATCCGATTCCCGTGTCCAGGTGTCATTTTTCAATTTAAGGAATAAATCTTGATTTTGATTCAATATTGTGTCCATAATCAAATCGCTATTTTCTAACAAGGCTATAAGTCACGCTTCCAGAGATTTGGAAAGTAATTTAATTTAATATCAAGAGTGAATATTTATTGGTTAGCTATGGAATGTCCCAAACTGGCTGATGATTGGAAACATACATTTTATTAATGTGAGCGGGCGGGTTATATGCCAGGCTCATCTTCTCTGGTTCATTGTTGATGAGAATATAGGGGTTTATATCCTGGCTAAGCGTAATTTTATTAATATTTCACAAACAGTTTCTCACCGTGCCTTCTTTCAAATACTTTCATCTTTTTCATAAATACACTACTAGCTCGGATAGGTGGTGCAAATAGATTTATGTGAAATTTGAATGAATCTTTTACACTAGCGTTAAATTATTTATCATTCCTCCAGCCATGTTTTACTTATTTATTTAGAACTGCGTCTTACTACCCATTCGGGCTATACGCTTAAATACTATTTACGATAATGGATTAGGAATTGGGAAGGTTTTATTAAGAAAAAGTGAACCCACATTTGCATCTAGGGAGAGTGGAAAACCATTTAGGAAAAACCACCCCAAATTCACCAGACCGAGATTCGAACCTTGATCTCCCTGTCCTCGGCAGTTAAGCTCAACACGAAACTAACGCGTTAGCCAACTACGCCACTGAGAGGGGTTCCAGCCATGTTTCTTCTGAAGTTGATTTATACATAAACCACGTAATACTTTTTTTTAGCTTTCTACAGCCCATGTTACACCAAGCAGACATTTAACCTGACCTCTCCAACCTCTGTTACTTAGCTGTTAACATCAAGAGAAAATGCAATTATTCTATAGGGAAGCCTTTATGACACTAAAAAGAGGGACTACGATTTAATTACTTTCGTGGTTCATTTTAAAACGCTTAATAATTTTATATATATATATATATATATATATATATATATATATATATATATATATATATATATAATGTTTATTTATGATTTAACTACACATGTAGAAGATTGTTTTAAAAATAACAAATAGTTTTCAGATTAGGAGACTAAACCATAATCTAATTATAAGATGTGTTACGTAACCACCCTCCCCCATGTAACATCATGTAGATATTAGAGCCCACCACTCCACCCCTCTGATCAGCGTTATGTGGTTTATAGATGAACCCTCAGGATAAGTTGCTAATACTTTCTTACAAACTAATATAAAAATTATATTATATCAAGTTACAATATTTGTAATGTACACCCCAATGATCTAAACAAATTACAAATATATATAATATACATATATAATATTTATATATAATATATACAAATATATATATATTTATAATATATATATATTTATAATATATATATATATATTTATAATATATATATATATATATATTTATAATATATATATATTATATATATTTCTAATATATATATATAAATATATAAATATATATAAACATATCTACTTTAACATGTTCGTACATCAAGTAATGTGATCTGTAGTTGTCATTTTTGATTGATTTTATCAATACCTATGTGATAACACTAATACTAAATTGAAATATTATCAACGTTTACCTTAAATAAATATGTTTTTATTTTTATGGAACGTGTTCCAAATGTCCAAATGAGAAAATGAAGGTATTAGTTTTTTCTAGGTTGTTCAATTAATAATGTTTTGGACAAAATCTAATATTTTTAAGCTACAAACATTATTCAGTGTTAAATCAATGTAGATCTCAAAGAGCCAAAACTTTATTATCAGATAGCAGAAGTACCGAGCGTCTCCCGGGATAAACTCGCAATTCATTGCGTGGTTACTCGAGGCAACGCTTTTCTTTGCTTCAAACAGACAGGAAAAAAAAATCTTGTTTTTAGGTATTTCAACACAATTTTTAGTGAATTTAAAAAAACTATAGTAAAATATTTAAAATTCAAGCTTCTAGGTTCACATGTCTGTGCACAGGGGATTCTAATTTTAAAATTTCAGCCCTATTCAATACCGCGCAATGTTCATGACAGGCCGAAGCGATGTTGCCTAACCCAGTGGGGTTTCCCCCACTGAGCCATCACCATAGGGTTTCCCCGAGGTGCCAGCTCCCAGCGTCTACCAAGGCATAGGCCAGGGCAGGTTGCTGGGAAAAGGGCTTGATTTTCTGTTTGCTTACCAGGTCTATGTCTAGACCCTTAACCGCGTGAGTTGAACATATATACCCAATGAATGATTAAATGAATGATGCTGAAATAAAGACAGTTTTATGTAATTAGTACACTGTGAGGTGAACAAGAGTGATAGTGAGTGATGTCGTGGGGAAGGGTAGGATTTTCCATCTTAGGGATGGTGCAGGAGGGTGTGGGGATTTAGGGTAGGAAGTATGCCGTCACTGCTTCCAGGATGATGTCTACTTTTTCTTGCTTGTTTTGTGCTGCTCTGATTTTGGCAAGGTATGGACGAAAAAACTGGAGTATATTCACAAAGTTGAGTTCTTTCAGTAGAGTGATGACTTCTCTGATGTCAGAGGCTGTAGTTTGTGCTGAGGGCTCAATTTGTTGAGTGTTGCGTCTGACCGCTTCTGCGTAGCTGTGGTGAATTCTTGCGGCTTCGTGGTTTGGATGCTGGTTCGGAAGCTCCGGGAAGTTCATTGGGCCGATGTTGGGAGGTGGCCTCGTCAGCCTGGTTTTCTTGTAGTCTTCTTGGTGACTTTTCTTGTCTAGCAGGGCCATGTAGACTGGACACCTGCTGTAATTGGCGGTATGGTCTCCTTTGCAGTTGACGCAGAAGGCTGGGGTGGTCGCGTCAGTCTTGGGACAGTTTTTGTAGAAGTGGTCTCCCAGGCATTTCACACACCTGGGGAGGTTGCTGCAGTAGGTCATGGTGTGTCCATAGCGCTGGCACCTATGGCACTGGACAATGGAGCGTTGAAGTTCTATTTTTACTCTAGTAGCGTTGATATATTTGGTCTGGAGGATGTCTTGATTGTTGGTCGTCTTTGCCAGCGTCACTTTGAAAGTGGGAAGTCGGATTTCAGTCGATGTGGTGTTGTTACGCGTTTGGGGCTTTCGCGTGAACTGAGTCACGCTGGTCACGTTGTATCCCATGTCGGTCAGTTCTTCCTTGATGGCGTTGGTGGTCATGATGTGTGGCAGTCCGTGGATCACTAATTTGAGAGGTCTTTCCTGTCGTGGTGCAAATGTATAGAATTCTTGCTTCATATCTTTCAAGAGGTGTTTGATGAGTTCATAATCTTGCTTGGTCTCGGAGGTGATTTTTAGTCCGTCTTTCACGAAGTGGATCTTCATTGTTGATTCTGTCTCTTTTGCAGATTTGGCTATTTCTTGGTAATTCTGTATGCCTCTTGTGTAGATGGGTGGTGGTTTGAAGCCAGGGTTTGATTCAGTATTTGTCTTGGGGTCGTTCTTATCTTCGTCATCGTCGGGATCTTCAGTCTACGATAGTGGTTTGAAGTTGTTCGCAGTCACAGAAGGTGTTGGCTCATCTTGGAGTCTGGGACGTTTATTTCTCGTTCTGAGGCTCTTCTTTTTCTTCTGGCTTGAGAATGCCCCCTCGCCGTCCGGGTCTGACTCCATAATTTCCTCTTCCGTCATGTAGTAGTATTCCTTTTCATACTTGAGTTGGTTGGTATCCCCTGCCTCGTTTTCCAAGAATACATTGTAGTGTGTGTGGTCTTGAGTGATTTTCCTCACCTCAAGGTCTGTTTTCTTGCTGGTTTCCATGTACTTCTTGATTGTTTTCTTGAGGGAGGTCTTGTTGTGACTGCGCGCTGCCATCTCGCCAGCCCTGAAAAGGGCTGTCTTGTGCCCGCGCGCAGTAATCTCCTTCTTGCTCGCTTCGCCCTCTTGAGTGACGCCGGTTCTGGGTCCTACTTCCGCTTGGCGCGATCCCTGCATACGTTGTAGTCGTCCGTATGTGGCGTGACTCTCGTGCGTTCGTGATCGTGCGTTCGTGCATACCCGTTCAACGTGATATATACGTGTTCATGACAGACAGAAACACTCTTAATTTTATTGATGTTAATGTGTGATCAGTTACTACCTCGCTATGGTAAATAACATGATTTGGTTTCATTACTAAAAAGTTAGATTTTGGTATTAAAAATAGGTATATAGAATATTTATTTTTTGTTAAAATATTAACAGTTCAACTTTTATTTACTCTGGTATGTGGGTTGTAACCAATATTAGAAAAAAATACTATCACAATTTGTATACATCAAACAAAACAAAGATAAGAGGTTAAATATATATTTTAGTTTCTTTGTATATCATTTCTTTTTTATCTCCTTTATCTTCCAATATTTGCCTTTGGTCACAATATGGCCGTTATAATAGATAGTTTAAACACATATTTAACCTAAATATTATGGTTTTTGAGGGAAATACATTTACTAAATTGTGTGAACATATTTTTTTATCAAGGTGTTTTTATCTTTAATTTGCATTTGGATCAATAAAATTGACCATAATTTGCATTTAAAAGGTTCAGAAGTATATTCCGTGAATACCAAAGCATTATTAATTAAAAAATGGTACTATTAACTTTAAATTTGTTTTGATAGTCATTTTAATGTTTTAAGTAAGTGTTCGTAAAACCACATTCACGAAACTTTGCTGAATCTAGTGATCAGTGTTAATAGTTATAATTATATTTATTTCCCCTACCACGTAATATATAGTAATTTTTATTACTATAGTTTAATAGGTATGAGGAAGATAGGACTAAAATAAAATGTACCATCATTTGTGTGTAGAGAAGCTTGGAAATATTTTAGGAAACACTCATTAAACTTGGCTGAAATCCGAACCCTGACCTACACATTACTGGAGAAATAGAGCAGATCAGTTTTAAATATATTCATGTGTCCAACAATAAAATGATAACCTAATAAAATAACCAACTTTATTTTAACTTTATGATAAAGAATTCTTCCTTTTCAAATTACTTTTCTTTATAACTTGAAATGAAGATTTTTTTAAAAAAAAAGTCGGTTACAGGCCCATGATTGATTATTTAGTACAACAGTATGTTGGCTCACATAGGGAAAAGGTCCTTTTCCTCTTTCATATAGAAGCCTCCATCCCTCATTTCTCTTCTCCCATTCAAGTCAATATTCTTTATCGCGAGATGAAAAGCTGGAGTTAGAGTTAAGAAATAAACTTCCATCTTGTGCCTTTTTGAATTTGTGAGTGTAATAAAGAAAAATAACGCTAACTGTAATGCCGTTTTAATTTCTAGCTATCAATGAGGATCATGCGATGATATAAATTGTTTTTATCTAACTTAACTTAATCAAATTGATAAAAATATAATTCAAAAAGAAAGAAACATTTGTAATATCGGATCAAAAAAGATATAGTGATAATGAATCCTGGATGAAAATGGACTCAAAAAGTAATAAAGTCCGAGTATGGATATGAACTTATAAAACAGTTAATAGTATTAAAATAACGCATAAACATTATTATAACATAATTATACTAAAGGAATAGAAAATAATTTATTAGACTAATTGATCCAAATGAAAGTTAATAAAAGTTAGAATAATATATTTCCCACTATCAAAAGGTTATAAACACATTAAAAATGTGAGTCAAGAAACAACATATATATATATATATATATATATATATATATATATATATATATATATAAAAAACAAAAAACACACATTAAAACACATGTAATAAAGAAGCTGATTTTAGAACTGGAATTAAAAAATATGTAATGATAATAAGATGCTTAAATAAGGTTAAGATATAAACTGTTAAAAGTAGAATAATACAAGTTAACAGAGATAACCAAGAATAGAAATCTATTTTGTCTTAATAATTAAGGTTAAGATATAAGCTTGTAAAAGTAGAACAATAAAAGTTAACTGAATTAACCAAGAATAGAAATCTATTTTGTCTTAAAAGTTTCTGAGCTCACATTTATCTCATATTACAGTAAGTACTATCATCACTAATTCATAAAATGCATGCCATAAAGAAAATGAATTACAATTAAAGTTCGATCATCTGAAATGAATAATATTATGTTTATATAAAGTTGAGATATAAATTTTTTTAAATGAAATAGAATAAGTTGAATGAGGTTAACAAAGAAATGAAATCTATTCTTATCTTAAAGTCTTTGAGTTCCCTTGTTCCTTTTGTTACTGGCAGTGAGATTATCACAAATACGACATGTTTCGAAGCTACAACGGCCCCATCCTCCAGACTGAATAAGAAAAAAAGAGATATCAACGCAAGTCCCAGGACAAAACTCAATGTTATACAATACAAACCAAAGACAAGGTTAATTGTAAGATAAAAGTTAAAGTGGAAAGTTGATCGTAGAAAATGAAATGACATTTTTACCATCAGTGGATCCTGAATGAGTTCATCCAACAGCGAATAGAATAGAACTAAATCAAACTTTGAATATGACGTGTTAATGTAAACTATGGTGTACTTTTTGGAAAGGCAAAGATTATGAAAGGTGAATACACGGTGTTAACTGGTAGCTGTAACAAACTAGTATGAAAAAAGCAGAGATGGATAGATAGTAGATTAATAAATGTGAAAGGGGCAATGAAAGAATATTATAATGGGGAAGTATGAAGGTTCAAAATCTTCTCGACACTGGCCCGAACAGGTCACTTGTTACTATGGAATGTAAGGCTGAAACAAGTAGGATTGTATTTTAGTTTTGTGTGTTGGGCAAGTTTTCTGAGGGTATTAATGAGAGTCTGGTTTTCAAAATTGGTTTGTTTATTTAAAACTGTTTTGTTGTTAAGTAGTGCAGTTTGGATGAATATGTTCTCTGCGGTGTTCATAGTTGTACCTTTGGAAGAACTGTAAATTAGTTTCATACATTCACTCATAGGAGTGGGTTGATGGCCAGATTGTTTAAGGTGTTCAGAGAATTTGGATTTATTTCTGTCATATTTGAAATCACTTAATTGTTTAGAAGACCTAGTCGAAATTCGGTGTCCACTTTGACCAATGTAAACACTATTGCATTCACATGTGAGCTGGTAAATACCACTTTTTTGATATTGGTTGGTTTCATTAAGATTGGAGTTGCTGATAGATATTTTTATATTTTGTTGGTGCTAAAGGCTATTTTAAGTTTGTGTTTTTTGAAAATGTTGGTGATGCTTTGGACCTATTTTCCAGTAAAGTTAAATTTGATCCATTTGGTTTTGTTAACAGAAGTAATATCAGACTTTTTTTAAGGTAATTGATTGTTCAGTTGAGCTTTTTTTTTCTTGAAGGATTCGGTATACAAAAGAATGAGAGTATCCATTGGATATAGCTAGTTGTTTAATGATGCTAAGTTCATGCTTGAAGTTCTTTTTATTTAGGGGTATATGAAGTAATCTATAGCGGAGACTATTGAAAGCAGTTTTTTTTTTGTGCATGGGTGATTGGAGTCGTTGGGGATGATGACATCAGTGTGTGTAGGTTTTCGGTAGATTTTGTACTCAAAGTTGTTGTGTTTGTTTTTTGAGATTGAAATGTCCGGATAGTTGATAGTGCTATTAATTTCATGTTCAACTATGAATTTAAGATTGAAATGAATGTTATTCATATATTGGATTATATCAAGTGGATAAAAGTTGGGGAGTTGTTCATAGATCACAAGGATGTCATCAACATAACGACAATAAAATTTGACATTGATAAAAGTCTAAAGTCGATTTAATAATGTATTATCATAATGCTGCAAGAAGATTTCAGACATTAAACAAGAGATGGAGAACCCATTACTAAACCATCACTTTGGGAGTAGAATTTATTATTGAATTGGAAATAGTTTAGATTCGAAACAGTTTTGAGAATAGAAATAATCTGTTTAATATAGTCAGGGGAAGTATTGTTATTTACCAATAAGTTTTTAGTGATATAAATGGTTTCATTTACAGGGACATTTGTAAATAAGTTGGAAATGTCTAGTGAAAGAAATTTTGATTGATCGCTCAGGGAAACCGCTTTAATTTTATTAATTAGGTCAAATGAGATTTTTACGTTGTGAGTCTATGGTAACTGTAGATTGTGTTGAAGTGTTTTAGCTAAAATTTTTGTTACTTTGTAGGCAGGAGCATTTTGATAATTAACCAGAGGGCATATGGGAATGTTGGTTTTGTGAATTTTTGGAATAGAAGTAAAATTAGGTGCTTTGGGGTTCATGTTGATAAATTTAAAACTCTCCTTGGAAGAGAATATCAGTGGAGCATTTTTGAGTGAAGTTTTGATATATTTTTGAAATTTAGTGGTAGGGTCACATTTGAGTTCAATAATGTTATTATTGTTTAAATCTTTTAGCTAAAATACTTAAACACAATCCGTTCAAACACATCATATTTAAGTTTATATAAATACAATTTAAAACACATGTTTTTCTTTCAATATCTACTTTATGTCGATAGAATAAAAGGTTTGCCATCTACTCCTTAAACTTAAAGAAAGTACACAAGCATGAGCTTGACTGGATTCTCGGAGGAATTAATGAGCTGATGCATTCTTTATTGTAGTGGTAAGTGCCAAAACTTAAGTTTTATCGACATAAGTTATATTTAGGAAAAAAATAATTTTAATATGTTTTTATTCGGAGAGAGACGTTAACTCATATCTTTGGGAATTTTTGTACAAATTCCAGGATAGCTGGAATCTTTTCACTCTATCGATAATTTTGGCCAAAAATAAACAAAAACAAGCTTTTAAAACATCATAATATAATTTCCATGGCTTACTGCAAACTAGGTATAAACAAGAATAGGAATGGGGAGGTGAGAGGACTGACACATATTTCCCCAACCCCTTTTAGCACTTCTTGAAGTTGAATATGGTCCTCCATGTTTGTTAAGTAGACCACAGTAAATTTACTCCATTTGAGAGCGTCTGCATCCAAAATCAAATAATATAGAGCTTAATTTTTCATGAAAATATCTAAAAATGAAAATGGTATGTATAAGTCTCATTGTATTTGTTTCGAGTTTGAAGCCTGTAAGTATATCGGATAATAATTTATATTAAAAAGTCCTTCTCTTTTTTAAATCCAATAAAAAATAATTATATCTATATTTTGAGATACTCAATAACATGAGACTAAATTATACTGTTATAAATATTTCTGTTTAGCCCGAAAACTAGTATTCAGATTACACTATGGCATTGCTTATAAGATAGGGTCACAGTGTGACCCAATAAGGTAAGACTGATACCTTTCAAGATAGATGGAGTATACATGAGATTTGTATTTGTAGTTGATAAGATTGTTATCAATATCCTTTACAGTCATTTTCAGTAGCTCGGTTTCATGATAGTATTAATCAACAAATGTAGTCAATGATTATACGTGTCGATGAAAATTCTGAGTTGATCCATACATCGTAATATAATTATTCTCAATTGATAATAATAAGTATACATAATTTATATTAACAAACATTTGGAAACAAATTTTGTAAAATCTGTTTTCAGTTGAATACTATCGAAAGGTTTAACTCATAAAAAACAACTTGCTATTTTATTAATCATAACAATAATTATTAATATATAAATTAATATAACTCTAAAATATATATTTAAAGAAGATTAAAGCAATTTAAAAATGTTCGAATTAAAAATTATATATAAATCAGTAACCTACCCTCCAATTATTTATAAAATTGTAAAAATAAATATATATTTTCATTAATTATATAACACAGTTAAACTACTAAATATCACCTTTGAACTAAATCATAATGGATATTTTCATTCAATTATATATTTTTTAATGTCATTGATAAAAAGCATCTATACATTTAATTTATTTTAGGAAAATAAACATATTTTAACATCCTTTTTAAAATGCAAACAATTCCATAGGTACAAATTTTTCTCAAAATAATTAGGTTTTGCTTATTTTAAATTTCAAAAATTTTTGTTTTATAAACTACCCTAAAATTAACATGTGCTAAGAAAAACAGATACTTGAAATTACTTCAATTTAAAGACTTGACAGATACTCATTTTTAACAAAATATTTACAGCAATTTTTAAAAGATTTCAAATTTTTTATAATAATTCCTCACACATAACATATAGATCTCAAGTTTCAATTTTTTTAAATTTATAATAATTCCTCACACATAACATATAGAACTCAAGTTTGAAGTAAATCCGGTTCAGACATAGTCTCAGAGACAGATAGATATACAGACAGACATACATGAGGACTACATAATCTCATGATCCACTTTTCTGGGTTTGGGGTACATAAACTTAGAGATTCTTCATAATATTGGGGTCGAAAATGTGGGTGATCTCAAAAGAGTTTATCTACATGATAAAGTAAAGTTTCTTTGCTAAAATTAGGAGGCAAAGGATATGCAAGTGTAAATAAATGAAGTCGTGTTTTATTTAGTCTATCCCTCCTCAATCTCCGAGTTCTAGTACTGTCCCCTGAGAATCTTATGTAAATAAAAATAAAGAATTTAATAATACATTTATTAAACCTCAAATCATAGCTTCATTTCAACACAAGCCATTAATGTGGAGTACAGATCTATCTTGTTGAAAGATTTATATAAAAGAGAAGTCAGAAATACATCTTTTACGTATTATCTCACGAGCAGGACAATTGAAGGTGGACTTCTATTCGATATACAATAGGAGATACGAATCCTGTTAACACGATTTTGATTATTTTGAATTCGATATCAGATTCACCATTAACCAAAGATATGATGGGACAAATTTACGGGTCATATTTTCAATAGTTTTGATCAATGTGATTATAAAAACGTTATTGTTAACGTGAACTTTGAAACTTTGAAACATTTTACCAAGCTGATTAACGTTAACGTCTCGTAAGATCTTTTCTTCAAACTATCCTTTATGTATGGTAGTTAACAAAAATATTATTACAAACACGAACCAATCCCTTCATTTAACATAAACAATTAAGCCCATCTTGTAGTTATTGACTTCACTAGTCAAAATTAAAGGTTAAATCCGGTATAGTAAATATTTTGTCTTGATTATGAGCTAGTGACTAAAATGGCCCCAAATAAATTAGCCTTTAGCCTCATTATTCACGCCATATTTGTACATTATTCTTCACTAACAAAGAAAGTATCTTTCAGTCTCATTATTCACAACAGATTTGTAAAGTATTCTTCACTAACAAAGAAGTATCTTTCAGTCTCATTATTCACAACAGATTTGTAGAGTATTCTTCACTAACAAAGAAGTATCTTTCAGTCTCATTATTCACAACAGATTTGTAGAGTATCCTTCACTAACAAAGAAAGTATCTTTCAGTCTCATTATTCACAACAGATTTGTAGAGTATTCTTCACTAACAAAGAAAGTATCTTTCAGTCTCATTATTCACAACAGATTTGTAGATATTCTTCACTAACAAAGAAAGTATCTTTCAGTCTCATTATTCACAACAGATTTGTAGAGTATCCTTCACTAACAAAGAAAGTATCTTTCAGTCTCATTATTCACAACAGATTTGTAGAGTATCCTTCACTAACAAAGAAAGTATCTTTCAGTCTCATTATTCACAACAGATTTGTAGAGTATTCTTCACTAACAAAGAAAGTATCTTTCAGTCTCATTATTCACAACAGATTTGTAGAGTATTCTTCACTAACAAAGAAAGTATATTTCAGTATCATTATTCACAAAAGATTTGTAAAGTATTCTTCACTAACAAAGAAAGTATCTTTCAGTATCATTATTCACAAAAGATTTGTAGAATATTTGGCACTAACAAATATAGTAGTGAAGAAGATTTGAACTAAAATAAAAAAGTTTTATAGAATCATCATTCTTCGTAGTTAACAAAACATTTAAAAATAGACTGAGCCAAAATGTTATCTTTAATAACCAGTCTATATCCACGAAATGTTTAAGCTGCACAAACAAATGTTGATGTAATTAATATTTTAGAAGAAGAGGTCCATTGATGCATTAGTGTGAGCTCACAAGTTAAACATAAAAAAAGGCAATATATTAATACCCCTTGGATGCTTGGATACTAAACAGGGCCTATGCAGTGGAAGTGCCTAGCAGTGAAAGAATCGGATAAGAAGTTATAATCCACGCAACAATATTAAGAGATTTAAATCAAGGGAGTTAATGTTTATTACCGGCAATCTATTTGAATTTTGTAGTCCATGGCATTTCCTATATTTGGTTATGGGGGTAGGTCCCAGTTATTTTTTTCATCTATTTAGCCCCGCGTCTTAATATCCGATCGGGCTTTACGCTTAAGTACTAATAACGTTATTGGATTAGGAATTGGGAGAGTAAATTTAGAGGACGTGAACCCGCATTTACATGGAAGGAAAGTGGACAATTATTTAGGAAACCCACCTCCAGTTCACCAGTTCAGGATTCGAACCTCGATATCCCCGTCCTCAGAAGTATAGCTCAACATGACTAGCGCGTTAGCCAACTACGCCACCGAGGCAGGTGGCTAAGTTAAACTGGTTTTCTCAATTACTATTAATTAGCTACACGGTCATACCTTGGACATGGTTGATATCTGACCCGGCCAATTTTAAGCCACAATCAATTACTGTACGTGCCTTTTCGTGTACATTTTTTATAATTCATTTATTAAAAATAGAATGATTTAAGTTCTCTTACTTTATCCATTTTTAAGACAAAAATATTTTTTTTTACAAATAAAGCCTAATATTATATGAACTCATCCGTTGAAGATAAGATTTGTTAGGTTGGTAATCAACCTACCCTAAATAGGCCTAAAATCTAGTACGGTAATACAAACTTAAGTTTTGAAATATGAAAATTGATTTTTATTTCAAATACATCCCTCACAGAATTCATTTTTGGATTAAATTAAATAGCTTAAAAATTTCACTTAGGAACAAGATTTGAGGCTGGGCTACAGTCCCATGCCCATGTGTTATTTTTCAACTATGTTTAATTCAATTGCGAGCTTGTTGCTTTAATATTTAGTTGACAAACTATTTTAATGTATATCACACCCATTTTTGCCCACGCTTTAATTGTAAACTAAGATAAATTGTATCACCACGAATGCCAAGCATTGATTCTTGGATTTAAATAATATGTCGTATAATTGTATAAGGGTTAACGTCAGTGTCAATTGTAGTGTTAGTTAAAATTCCTTTTAAATAAAGGGATAATTTATATAATTCAAAGGCCGTTTCAGTTATTGTGTAAACTTTACTCTCGTAATAATAGCGTTGTTTGTTTATTTGTTGATATTTGGTATCGAGTAATATGTTTTGAAGTCAATCAATCCAATAGCCCAGTGCGATGGGTGGACATTAATTTGCGCTCAGGTCTGAGCTAGTTCCATTCAGCTTACGTGTAAGAGGCATTTTTAATAAGTTTCACCCATTGTGACACTATTTAGCAAACAAAGAAGTCATAAATCGGCAAATGAAGGTGATTTCCACTTGATATTGCGGAAGATTGTATTAGTGGTACTACCTTTGAGACAATGGGCCAGTTCCCTTGGGGAAACCTAGATCTACATAGCTATCAAATTATTCTGAAATCGTACCCTTTATTGTATACCACCTAGTGTGAGCCTGACCCAGAATGAATATAAAAATTATAAATACCTTTCTCATTAGTCATTATTCACTAATTATCAATTTTTGAGGTAATTTATATCGAATGGGCAATAGACATACCACAAAAAGTTGTCATTTTATGTTTATGAGCACAAGAAATTAATTCGCTATCAGTGAGTGCCCGCGTAATTAGTGATTCAATTAGATATTTAGATATTATCTTGATTATATTTACCTTTCCTGCTCTTATTCTTATAATGAGGGCTTCCCCCATTGGATTATGTATTTGGGCTTCATTTAGTTGAAATTTGGCGGCTTTAGTCCCATAAAGTCTTTGACCGCCCCACCCCCTCTTTCCTGAAAGCAGATGATCCGAATATTTGGGGAATAGGTGGTAAAACCACCAGTACTAATCCTCTTCACTTCTTCTTTAGAGGTTCCTGTGCTTCCTGCAGATTACCGAGCTTTTTTCACTTGCGCCTTCTTATTCGCAATCCGGCTTCAATCTTGACTTAATGACCGAACTTAAAAACCTCCAGGCAGTTAAAGTCCCAGATAAATATGGTTTATGAAAATGCCCAGGGGCGTCCGTAGGGGGGTGAGGGGATATATCCCCCCCGAAATCTAAAATAATCCAAGGAGTTATCTGCCAAATAAAAAGAAGAAACAGAAAACCCACAATTTTCCAAGTTTCACACAATGTACTGTACGTGCACATTAATTTAATCTCGTAATATCGACATGGACAAGTGACTATATATATGGCAGATTATTTTGTATCGATATATGGTGCTTGACCCACAGTTAAATCGTTTCCATTTGTTTGGTAGCACTAGTGTGTGTGGTTTAACGCTATAGTGGTGCTTCTATTCTTACCCCCAGGCTTCCTATTCTATGGTTTAAGACCCTTAACCCTGTCGAGTGTAAGTCTAAAACCTATTTTATAGTATGGTGGGCAAGAGGTTGAAAGGCATAGCATGGCTTCACAGCCGACCAAAGTATTCTTCCATGCCAACAAGAACAGATGTATCACGAAAACCATAGACAGGTATTGCGGATAAATCATACGTTTGGAAAAATCAGTTTTCTCGAGAAAGAGTGAAATGTTTATCTTTATATTTTCAACACCCCTTCTAAGATAATGTATTGATGTTTATTAATTGTTACATTTTTTTTGTTATGAAGCTGGCAGTTTTCTATTGAAGAATGTCAAATTTATCGATATTTGATCACTGTTAAAATTAGATAGGAGGTGTGTATATAAAAGGTATAGCTTAATCAACATGCTTCTTTTTTTAACCCACCATTTCCGAAAATAAAATTGCAAAACAATAAAAATTCTTGAAGATAACCGTTTGTTTCCATGGCTCTAGAATTCCATGCCAAATGAAAAGCGCCAATTGCCTTAAGTGTTCAGCAGAGTTGTGTTGTGTTGTCTGTGGTCTGTTGTTGACTGCTGACTGTACAGTCTATCACAGGCTCACTTAATGTGTCAAAGTGCTATTGTATTTTTTATTTTCAAATTGATAGCTAATGACTGGTGATGTTAAGTGTTAAACAATACATTAAACTATGATTTTAAAATAAGTTTTATGCCAACATGTTATTCTGAAAATAAGGCACACGGTTTAGTTATGATTCTGCCAGTTAAATTAGCTTCATTAAATCACATTCAGTGACCATTGCCATGACTATGAAAAGTTTAGAAAGTAATTTCCTAAATTAAGTAAAAAAAAAAACTGAAGAGGATGAACAAGGACACGTTAAACATAAGAAGGATTTTCATCAATCAACTTTCCTGAGCCTGAAACTGAAGAAAGTAATTATCTAGGCACTAGGAAAGCTAAATCTGAAAATGCTAATCTAGACCTAGGCCAGGAAGGCCCAAGCCAACAAGAGGAAGACAGAAAATATCAAACTATAACTAAACAAACAGGTCAAAGATAAAATAGCAGAAAATAGGGAAAGACTTACCTGTAGTAAAAACGGTAGTATTCTGTGGAAAAGGGGGCCTTCCAGTGATAGGACAAAGTGACTGCGGGAAAATAGTGTTTGATGAAAATGCAAATGATGGCAAATCTAGGACACCATTACGTTTTTCAGATGAAGAAGGATATGAAACTCTGAAAACACATTTTGAAAATTCTAATACTAATGCCACCTACCTAAGCACTCGTATACAAAATAAAATAATTTAAACATGCAGTGGTATTATTTCTAGTAGAGTTGTAGAAAAAATTAATAGGTAAGAATATTTAATGTCCTTGCTAATAAAACAACATACTTTGCTGGAATAGAGCATTTCTCACTTTGTCTTCAATATGTGGACAGTGAAAGATTTAATTTCGCTGTAGGTGAAGATGTCCTTAAATTCGTACCAATTTAAGATGTCCGTGGCTTTGCTTTATTAAACTTTTTGCATAAGCCTTCATAATTTAGGAGTAAATTTAAATAACATTCGAATAATGGGTTTGGATGGTGCAAGAAACATGAGTGGCAAATTTAATGGTTGTGCAGCTACAATAAAAGAAACCTACCCGCAGGCAGTGTATGTCCTCTGTGCCAACCACTCATTCAATTTATCTCTCAGCCACACCTGTACACTATATTGCCTACTACAAGGAACTGTTTATTAAAAATAAATAGTATTATTACGTTTTTATAGAGCATCGCGTAAAAGAGAAGCAGTTCTAAATAAAACTATTTTAAATTGATCGAGGTACATGCAGAACAAACTCATTAAATTCTGTGGCACCCATTGGAGGGAAAGTCTAGATGCTCTTTTCGTGGACATGTTTTCATTTATTGTATAATCTCTTATTGAATTTCAAGTATTCAATGATTCTGACACATCAAGCAAAGCATTTTCTTTCTCACCAGCTACACAGAATTCTATCTTTATTTTATCCATGGTAATAATTAATCATGTCTTCTGCCTTTCAAATGGATTAGTCAAGCTTTTACAGTTGAAACAGATAGATATAAAGAAATGTATTAACTTGTGGGAGAGTGTGCAAAAAGAATCAATATATATGAGAGTGTATTTCAACCAATGTTGTTGAGAATGATGTTGAGAAAGTTTCCTGACTATTTTTCATCAACTAGAGATTCCACGTACAGTTGGGTGACAAACACAATGAGCTAACTATGAAGCAAATAATGCTAAGGAGTGTTACAAACTCTTAGTTTTCTTGTCCTTTCTTGACTAATTCTCTATCCAACTAAAATACAGGTTTTCGAAGCATAAAAGTATCCTGAGTCAGATTTAAATTATGTTGCCTCAGAATTTAGTTTGTGCATCTGATGATGATATCCGTGCTGCTGTTGATGCTATCATAAACCAGTGGCTAGAAGATGTAAACGCATCACCTGTGTGATGAAATAAAAGTGCGGATATGAAATTTTCTCAGTCACATCATGGAGCCTAACCCTTTGGATTTCATCTAATCTCTGAATAACTACAATGAAATTATTGCTCAGCTTACACATAAACCGCTTAAGTTGTTTTCTGTAAAACGAGCTACTACTGCAACACCAGGATGCTCATTTTCGACATTGCGTTTGTTAAAAACCTACCTGAGAAGCACCATGGCAGGCACCGACTTAATGGACTGGCAGGCACTTATGTGTGTGCATAAAATGGTGGTCATAAACATCGATACGGTATTGGACGAAATGGCAAAGAAACCTCATTGGTTGGTACTTCTGTAAACTGTACAATGTAACCGTGTAAGGTCCACATGGACTAGAATGGCGGACAGGAGAAGACAGTAAGGCGCGGTCTTATGACTACCGCATGAATATTGCTATCGGGAGGTTAAAGTTAGCTACCAGTAAAAGGTTATCAGCCACTTTAATATTTTATCCGTCTTATGAACTGAATTTATCTGCCAGATAGCTATCTGTAGGATAAATATATTTTTATGCAGAAAATGCAAGGTTGATACTGATATCCTGATCTTGATCCTGATGCTACCGCTAAAGCCTGGTGAGTGGCGAGAACGCTCAACATTTGTTAAATAATGGTGGCTAGGATTAGTGCGAGGTAACAGATGGCGTCCCGTGGGTACAAAGATAAGTGGTCCTGCGAGTATTAATTTTGGTGTCGGCCAAAATGTGGGAAATAATTTGGTACTACATTCACAAAATTTCATTTATTGTACTCACATTTAAATAATTTGTTCTTTAATAACTATAAATCTACAAATAGCTTGTCAGTTTAAATAAAAGTGGGAATTAAATATTCTAACTTTTTATAGATAGAGCCTGCGCCTGTGCTTTACTAATCACGTGAACAAAGATTTTAACCTAAAAACAGATTAAGATAGGCGAAACCTCATTAAAAACAACGAGTCACTATGGAAACAACCATTTTAACTTTCAAATAAAATTTAACATATACTTAAACCTCCCGATAAAAATTTGATGCATAAATTTATTTTATTCGCAGATAAATGCTATATGGCAGTCCTAAGACGCACTTTTAACCTATCCGCCAGATTAATATTTATCCAGGAGTCATTAGACCGTCCCTAAGTGTTGTATTTGTGTCATGTTTGTTTCTCCGTTATTAGTGTCAATTTTAATTCGTTGGTTATAAAGAGGTATGTGAGTAGATATAACTTTTCTTTATTAATATTTGATAATTTGTAGGATTTCTTGGTTCAAAGTACTACCCCCCTCCCCCGAAATAAAATCCTGATTACGCCCCTGGAAATGCCTACAAATTAAATCGCCCCCCTTATAACTACTCTCCTCCTCTCTCTTTATTGTAGATAACTGCCTTGTAGCTACAAAATAAAATTCAATTTTAAGATATTTGTTATATTTGTCAAAAACAATCGAAAAGGGGTAAAGATTACAACTAACCTAGGATTCGAACAAACATCACCTGAGATTCGAATTAACGTATCTCTCACAAAACAAAAATAACATTGCTACATGATCCTAAATTAACATTTTAAATTAAACATTAATTAATGATCCATCAAATGATTTTATTACGTGCACAAGTTAAGAGAGTTCGGGATGAAACAGTACAATTTGACTTCTCCAATAGTTATTAAAATAATTTATTTTGATATAAAGATTAGAGGCAGGAGTTGGGGGAGAAACGATTATAAAAATACACGTAAAAAGGGACTCTTATCAGCAAGAGATATACAGTCAGTATCTATTTATGAAGAAAGTAACTGCTGTGTGTATAATGAACCTCAAAACCACACAAAAACTCCTTAACAACAAACTATGTTATATTTTCTATAGTTCCCGAGATAGGGCCTTTCCAGATTTTGATGGAATTGTTAATAGCCTTACTTGATACACCTCTGTTTCACTATCGTAAGTGACGTATCACTGCTGATACACAGGCGGGGTTTCCAGCTTCACGAACAAGAGTTAGATCACGAGCTATCAGATAACACAGCCATCTTCAACTCGGCAAGTCTTTATTCTACCAACAGCATAATGCCAACTGCACTAATGCACATATCCTAATGTTTTTTCTTTTAGTACCACGTCTTACTACCCGTTCGGGTTATACGCTTTAAGTACTAATCATGCTAATGGATTTGAAATTGGGAAGGTTGAATTAGAGGAGGTGAACCCGCATTTGCGTGGAGGGATAGTGGAAAACCATTTAGGAAAAACCACTCCCAGTTCACCCGACCGAGATTCGAACCTGGATCTCCCCGTCCTCAGCAGTCGAGCTCAACACGACAAGCGCGTTAGCCAACTACGCCACCGAGGTGGGTCACATATCATAATCGATTAAATAGCCACGCTATTATAGTTTTTGAGTATATTATAGCCAGAGCCCTGCTTTTATGGTGAATAAAAAAGCCCAATCTCGTTTTTAAGTTTCCCAAAAGCGGTGAGTTACAAAAATCCTATTTTTGCAACGAAATTATCGAATTAAGACCAAAGCGATAAAAAAGTGTTTTTTACCAAACTTTCGTGATTAAGGTGACTTTGTTGGGTTAAAACTAGACTTACAGGACAATGTTTGAAACAGGTAAACTAAACATATTGAAGTGAAAAACAAAAATTACATTTTGTTTGGACAAAATGGTAAAAAAACACTAGTCCGCAAAAAAATGTGCTGTCAACTTATTAAAAAAGTAAGATTTAGTGCAGCTGGTTCGGGAAAAGTATGTACAAGTCACAAAGACAAAATATTACACAAAAATCATCTTGTTACTTCACAAAAATTGTGACTATATTTTTAAATCTCAATTTAGGCTAGAAAAATACAAAATAACTACTCAACTCACCAAACTGCAACATGCAGCTGGTAACAATGTTATCCACTTTCATTGTGGTTCTGCGGTTGTTATTACTAAACCATACCTAGAAAAATATCGTTCTGAATCTGCATTTGAAATTGGCAGCCACAACGCTTGCAAACACTTTGTTGCGAAGTCACTGAACATACTGTCTGTCTTCAGCCCTAGCAGCACATTTTCAATTTTTAAACTTTCGATGCCATCACTCTCTTACATCAAAACTTTCAATTTTTTACACATTTCAATGTATAAAAAAGACAAATATCCGTCGTAGTTGACAAAAAGGGGCAGTACTTTAGAATTAATCTTGACCTGCTCTATGTTAGGCGTACTCATACTTAGAATATTGGAAAATTAAAAATGCAATTTTCAAACTTAAAATATTTATTTTTCAATATCCCAAAATATTAGCGCGAATGCCGAAAATCACGACTAAATCGCGATTATCGCGGACTTCGTTTAAAATCGCCAATATCGCGCTAAAACTCCGATTTCGCGAATTATCACGACAATTCTGAGCATATATTTGCAATCAGGGTAATCTGAAATGTGAACATCTGAAAGAAAAAATGCCATATCTAACATTCGCGAATTATTGCGATCTCCACAAAAGCAGGGCTCTGTTTATAGCCATATATATCATATTCTTTAAATTGATAAGTAATACCTGGACATGGGAATCGAACCATGACCTTTGGCTTAGTACGCTAATGCTCTACCAACCTAACTATTCAGGGGTCATCCCGCGCCCAGGGATATTCTTCATTCATATTTTAAGGCTTAATCGGTGGTGGACGTATGGAAATTGTCAGCTAAACATGTGTTATCAATTAAGATTGAGACATAAGATAACACAGCCATCTTCCACTCGTGAGGTCACTATGCTATTAATAGTACAAGAACAATAATAATTGTATGAATGCGCACATCATGATGGATTAACTAGCAAAACTATTATATTAGCTAATTACTATTTTAGTCACATCTAAATATATTTTTCTTTAAATTGAAGAATGACCCTGGGCATGGGATGCTTCCTGGTTAGCTCAGGATCTAGAGTATTGGCGTTTCAAATCAGAGCTCACAGGTTCGATTCCCATGTCTGTATATATATCAGATTTTAATTTAAAGAATATGATACCTGGATGTGGCGCTAACCATAACTAACAAATATAATAGCTAGGCTACTTAATCGATTATAATAACTATTCTCATCATCATACTCCAGTGCAGGTGTGTTGGCTATTAGTGACATACTATAAAATAATAACACGATGAAACAATAAGAACATACCGTACTACCTTAACTTTCCAATTAATAAAAAACAAATTCAATCTGTTAGTCAAACTTTTTCTGTTCTTGTGAAAATCATCCCAATATTTCTTTTCACGTCTTTCACTATCAATTCGGACTAAACGTAGCAAATATTAATTAAATATTTGTGGTAGGGATGAGGAAAATATTATTTAGAGTAAATTTACCCGCATTTACATAAAGGGATAGTGGTAAACCATTTACTAAAAATTACCCTTATTACATTCTTTTGTGGATTGAGGCCTTACCTTCATCAAACCAGACTAGATGGACTACTTAGCCACTCCCAAGTAGGTATATAAGATTTCTGAGATTAATAAGAAACGTTATAATTCTTTATTTATAATTACAACTGCCCTGCTATTGTTATTGACCGTGATTTGATACACCCATTTCCTAATAGTAAAATAACTATAAAACAGTTAAACTGATTTTGACAAAATGAACTCTCATTTTAAAGACTAAGGCTCAAGATGTAGGTAAAAATAGTAGTTTCCGACGAGAACCCAATTTTCTAAGCATTACAGCTTTTCTGTTCTGTGCGCAGTGACTCATCTGTATAATCATTCTTTGCCTACACCATGTAAACCTTGATTTATATATGACTAACATTGAGGTAACCGGCTTTGCCCGGGAAAAATATCTTAGAGTAAAATAGGTATAAAGGTTAACACTGTGTAAAAAATGCAAAAAGGGTAAAAAGTCACTTTAATAAAAATAAATGGAACGGAACTCCACATGGACTTTCTCGCTCTATTGTTTGAAAATTGAGATATTTACTCAAAACTCGTAATATATTGAAACGAAATATTATAAACTAGCAAACGGGAGCAAAAATTGCGCTATAGTTACGTAAAACATTTTTTCACTACCATTTTTAAATTTCATTTTTTAAATGTTGAAGTCCTCATTTATACAATTTGGATTAATACAAAATATCAATATTTGGTTCACAAGGGTTAAAACTTCGTATTAAAATTTCAACTTCCGTTTAAAATTTCTAAAATTTTATTAGGGGTTTCACATCTTCAGGTCAGTGAATTACTGCTAAATTCCTCATTTATAAATTTTGACCAATAAAAAGGTAAATATAGACCATTGAGTCTAAAATGATAGAGATATAGCATTGCTGTACAAATATTTTCCCTAAGAGGTTAAGGCTAAAAGAACATCAACTTTTTCAGAGACCCAACGTATTTACTTACTCTTTGGCATTATAGAATTATCGCGTTAAAACTTGAGTATTATCTCTCTACAACTAAAGCTCACAAAATGGTATTGATATATTTGCAAATATCTAAGAAACTATTGGTTTTGTAAAAAAATACTTCAATTAAAAGTATTTTATTTTAATAGTAGTTCAATTTTCCTAAGAGATGTAATTTAGTATCCCAAATAGTTGCATAGATTTGGAATTAGTCACTACAGTTAAGTATTCTAAAATTAATTTTCATTGGAAAATGAAAATAGCCATTTTGTTTATGATCTTAATCAACGCCTGTATTTGAATTTTTTTTTAAATTGTTAAAGCTTATTTTGAGAAAAAAAATTTCATCTATTTGCCCCTAAGGAAACTACCCTTAATTTAGGGTTAGATATTTGATTACAAAATAACCTCAGGAGAACCCATTAAACACTCTAGATACCAATTCTTAGCCCAATTGGAAGCATTTTTTAGGCTCTGAGAAATACAGACAGAGAGGATGCAAAATACAGACCGACAGGATCTAAAAAGCACTTTTTCGTATTCGGCGGGGGTCATGAAACGTCGAAATTCATCAAAAACTCCAGTTCGATTTTTTTTACGATAACAATACTTTCTTTAGCTGTAAGATAGCGAGAAAGTTAAAAGAGGGTAAAAATGGAAAGTAAAACTGTCAAAAACGATTAAAAGCGTAAACAGGGTGGTAATTAAAAAGGAGTAAAAAGTTATCATTTTCGGGTAACATGTTAAAAAGTTGTTAAAAGAGCAAAGAGGGCAAAAGGTAGAAAGTAGATTAAATAAAATTTATTTATGATTCTACCACATCTAATTACCCCATTTAGCATTTCGCCATTTACCATATTTACCTCGTTTACCCTTTCTATCTCGTTAAAAGTTCTACCCCGTTCAGTCTTTATACTTCATTTCATGTTTACTCTTCTCACCTTTTTTTTGTTCTTTTGGCATATGTTACCTCTCCACACTTTTGATCTAATTTACCTCTTTTACAAATTTTCAAATTAATACGATTTTTAATTTTTATTATATTTACATTTTGCATTCTTTAACCTACTTCTGCCCTCTTTATCCTTTATGCCCTATTTACTATTTTTATTCTTTTCATCTTAATTGCCATATTTTCCTTTTCATACTTTTTGCCCTTATTGCCTTTTGGACCGTTTTACACTCTTAGTTCTATTTACACATTATACCTTTTAAATTAACTTTTTTGTAACTATATACAAATTTTACCTTTTTGCCGTTTGTGCACCTTTTAGCCTTTTGTACATTAAGTACCTGGCTTAGCCCTGGATAAATGTTTTAAAGTAAACGGGTAAAATATGATTACAAGATGAATAGTTGTGAACATATTGGGAAAAGGATCAAAGATTTTTAAAAAGGAGTAAAAAGAAAATTAAAAATTGTTAAAAAGTGTAGGAATGATTTAAATGATAAAAATGGCAAAATGGGCAATAATAGAAAAAAGGACAAATAAGATAAAATATCAGAACTGTCAAAAAGTACCAAAAGGGCAAAAATGATAAAAAAAATGTATAAATGGCAAAATAATAAGAAGGGGTGAAAAGGGTGAAAAGTAAATCTAGTAAAAATAAAAAGAATATGAAGATTAAAAGGATAAAAAGGAACCAAAAAAGATAAAATGACAGAAGTACCATAAAGGATTAAAAAATGGACAAAGAGGAAATAATGGGTAAGAAGGTGGCAAAAGGGTGAAAATGGTAGAAATAATAGAAACGTGAAAAGGCTGAAGTAGGTAAAAAGTAAATCTAGTCATAATTTTAATATTCTCGCTTCCAGGTGCACATGTTCGTGCACAGGGGCTACCGTAACTCACTTTTTACATCTATATGAACTGTATTGCATTTAAGTTTTTAATTAATTAAAAGATAATAAGTATAATTTTGACATTCTGGCTTCTAGATACACATGTTTGTACAAACGGGCTACGAATTTTTAAATTTCAGACCTCTGCATGCGGTGGATATCGCACAATGCTCCGACGGACAAATACACTTTTCATTTTATTAATATGGATCTTATATTAGGAAGTTAAATAATTTTAACTTTGGTTAAAATAATAACCACTCATTTCCTACCTAAGAGGTATGGTGTAACAAATAGAAAGAGAGCTTGTAGAGGGTTAGTTTTAAAGTTCGCATAGTTGTTAAGAAAGGGTAAATTATACTTTTTTTTTACTAAACACTGATTAAACCCTTAGCTATAAGATCGAGTGATGCCTCATTTTACCTAACTTTTCATAGTAAAAAGATGTGAATATCTTTTAGCGTTAGGATCGAGATGACTAAGTTATATTCACTTAAAATGATCTACATTCCGACCTTTCTTAGACAAGCGATCCTAATAATAATCATCAATTATATTCACTGTAATTATATTAACAAAATTCTTAATTTTATTCACTCCTAATGGTCTCCATTACAACACTTCTCAAATAAACAACCCTAATTGATATCCTAAATTATATTCACCAAATTCTTAATTTTATTCAATGTTAGTATTCTCCATTCCAACATTTCTCAATTAAACAGCTCTAATGATTATCCTAAATTATATCCACAAAATCCTGAATTGTATCCACTCGGAATGGTCTTCATTCCAATAGTTTTCTAATGACCAACCCATTTGTAAAAAAAAAAAAAATCCTAATTGTATATATAAATGGCGGATGATTTTGCTTTAATAACAATGCATTATATATTGATATGCTTGGTTTTACTTTAGCCATAATTCTGCATCTGCACCGCTTAATACCATATTTTGATTTACGATCTTCACAAAACTACATTTTCTTTTGTTTTATTTTGCCAAATTGTTACCTTTTCTACGTTATTTCAATATGAATGCAGGAAGAAAAGCATGGAACATTGGATGTAATTCAAGGAAGGAGAGGGGGAACCATTCAACATTTGCAAAGGGCGATTAAAATTGGTTGTGCCGGTCTTGCTTGTGTTACATAAAACAAACCTTTCCGCTTGGTAGTAACAATTAAGGAGTTCAACCCACTTCTTGCAACGGACTGCTACTAATACTGGCAGAGTAAATGACTTAAGATTACATATTCACATGAGAATATGAGCGATAAACATGATTAGAAACAAGGAATGAATATAGAATTCGTTTTGGTGTTGTCAGTTTGTGAAACTACATCGTCATTGGCCTGACACATACCCCATTCTTTATGTTATAATCCTCCCCGTCATTATTGTTCCTGGTACACTCTGTCCTGATGAAATGTGGTACCGCTTAGTAAGAGTTGGGACCCAGGGGTAAAAATAAATGCTTTGCGACATGCATAAGATTGCACGGGGACTGAATGTCAACTTCATATAGTCTGGTTTGCTGGATATGTCAAGGTTCAAATTTCAACAGAGTATATTAAGGGTGGTTAATCCTAAATGGCTTTCACCTCTGCCTACAAGCAAATTTGGGTAATGTTTTTAAATTTCATGTGTGTAAAATATGTGAATATCTCTAATGGGTGGTAAGATATAGATAAAAAAAATATTTTTTTAAATAAATTTATCGAAGGTCCCGAAACCAAATTTCTAAAAGTTGCAGGCGTAGGGTGTGTTTCGGATTAAATTAATAAATTGTAGGTACTCTATTAACTTTTAAACAATTTATGTATTTTTATAATACTATCGGAAGTACCTGACATTGCCAGAAATAGCCACACAATGAATTGCGTGGTTACTCAATGCAAAGCTTTCTTTGATTCAATCAGACAGAAAAAGAATCTTCATTTAATTTTTTCGACCCCGTTTTAAATGAATTAAAAAAAATCCTTCGTTGAGGTGCACATGTTTCAGATCTCTCCACGTGGTAGATATTGTGTAATGTTCATAGCAGAAAGAAACACTATTCATTTTATTAATAGATAGACCGATAGTACATGAATTAATCAGTGATATGAAGTAAAAGGATACACAATCTGACGTGTTATAAACAAATGAATTCGTTACAATATCATCAATTTTTTAAATATCATTTTTGTGCACCGTCTCCAAGCTATCTGTGTGTTTACAATAATGGTGTTAGGGGATTCGTAAGGTAGAGGGAATGAACACACATTTGTGTGGGTGTTAAGTGGAAAATAATTTCTGAAAAATCACCCTCAATGTATCTGACCAGGATTTGAACCCATACCACCCTTCTCTATGAAACCATATTATAGGAGCTTGACGTTATATCCGCGTGCCCACCGATGTGGGTTCCACTCACTGGAGTTGAGCAAATACTAGGCCTGGTATTAGTTATTTGAATATTTTGTAAATATTTTGGAAGAGGTTTGAATCAGATAAACCACTACTCCTTTCTCCCCCTCTCACTGTAATATGCTGATGTTTTTATATCGTCGATTAAATCCCTCCCAAGCAATGTTCATGTTTTAATCTAATATAAATTTATGATATTGAAATAAGATAATGTTAATGAAAACAATACGAGATGTTAATAATAAAATCAGTTTAGTATTTCATTGTGAGGCTGAGTTACAAAGTTGCAAAATAATGTTCAAATCTAATTACTGCAAACTAAATTAGTTAGAAAATGGGTCGTCACGGGAATCGAACTCAGGAACTTTTCCTTGGTACGCCAACGCTCTGCCATTGAGCTATCCAGGAAAATTATCATGTTAAGGTAGAATGGAAGGGGATGCGAGAAAAAGCCAGTGTTTCTGCAGTTTTTTATGGCATAACCTTTTTTGCCCAAAATAAATAAAATATTTCTCCAATACAAAGAATTTTATTTTCTTCACGTGGTGACCTCAAAATTTCCTGAATATATGTCAAGAGTGTTCGGGAATTTAATGACTTTTTCTCTTCATTTAAAAGTTTCTTAGATTATGTTACCATGCTCATGACAGGTATTCAACAACTCTTAATATCAACATGGGAAGAATATTAAACTCTATCTTTATACTGGAATAATATTTTCTTTATTTTGGCATCAAAAAGTTTTGCGATAAAAACTTTTAAAAAAACACTGACCTTTTTCGCGTCCTCTTCCATCCCACTATATTGGTCATTATTAACTCATGACTTAAGTTCGATAAGTTGAATCTAGATTCCCATGTCCAACTTTAATTTTTCACTTAATTTTTACCAATTGGATTATTATCTCCTTGATACGGACATTCTGGTAGTTACAATGATCTGCAAGCTGTCGGTTGATATTCATTGTACAGTCTCTCAATAAAACCATAAATAATACTATATTATCCAATCTGTACCCATATATAATTTTCACGCGAAAACTACCAGCAGGTGCTAATCTTTTAACTCTTGATATAATGCATAACAGCACATAATGGATTTATAAATTACAGTAGAGGTTTAGACTCAACCTAGCTCAGTCGGTAGCGTGTTTGTCCACGGAGCTAAGGGTCCCTAGCTTGATTCCTGGCATGGACCAAAAATGTATCATTGGTGAAATTTGAGTTTACCCTTTCACAATGACCCATTAATGGTTGGGGATTGGATGTTGTGCTTGTCCTAGTCTTAAGTTAGATTATAAGGAAGGTGACCTGGTGGTCTAGGGGTAAGGTGTCGGACTTCTGAGCTGGCGGCCGGGGTTTAATCCTCGGTCCCGGCACAGATTTATCTGATTTCCAAACCCTTCCTTCACCTCTGACAAGACATCTTGTGAATGTGGGGAATGCTAGGCCTCCACCGTGGTTCGGATTCCACGTTAAACTGTAGGTCCTCCATTTCATCTCACAATCACCCTACCATTACACACTAGCGTAAGTGCGTATAACCCGAATGGGTAGTAAGACGCGGTGCTAATAATAATAATATATTATAAGGCATATGAAGCTACGACAGGCCTAGAAAGACGATAGTGAAAAATACGAGTACATGACTTGAATAAAGTCTAACCCAGGCCACAGGATGGATACAGTAAGAGATGTAAAGTAAAGTCGAGGTCTAGACTGTATCGAAACAAAGTGTACCCCTCCCGTCAAACCGAAACCACCTACCATTCCGTTCCCACACCTCCCCTTTAACACCCCTATCCTCTCCGCAATGCGGATATGCATTATAAAATACACCCTCAACGACTTAACGTGTGAAAAATCACACCACAATTTATTTTGTTTATTTTTATTCTATTTTATTTTATCATGGCCTTCAAATATTTACTCGACCAGGAGATATCAATTTCACGAATTGGCTCGGAATCTGTGTGCTTAGTATTATTGTTGTTTTTACTTTAATGCCTCTTATAGCAATTATTTATAGAAAAAACCTCACTCTAGTTATTAATATTATCATCATCAGCACCACGTATTACTAACCGTTCAGGTTATACACACTTACGCTAATGTGTAGTGGTAAGGTGATTGTGAGATGAAATGGAGGACCTACAGATTAACGTGGAATCCGAACTACGGTGGAGGCCTGGCATTCTCCACATCTCGCGCTAATTATAGCACCACAGCTTGATGCACTTGTTTCACCAATATCTTTGAGACTATATGGAATATTTTATCTATTCTTCCTGGTAATATTTTTGTTTTCTTTAAAAATAGCCAATATCTTTAAAACTAGTATATTTGTGGTCTACCATACTATTTCCAAATGTTAAATTAATTATTTTAACAATTTGATTAACATTTTTAGGCTTTTATCTTAAAATTTTAATAAATAATTTCATAGCTTTGAAAATATGGTAAACCAAAAAATTAAAAAGATTTTTTCAAAGGCATTACTTTATTTTTCCAGAAAGTATATTACAATATTAACAAAATAATTTTCCAAAACTCAGGTAGGAACTTCTCTAAAACTTTAGAGCCTCGATAATCTGGACTAAGAGTGCTTTGGTGAAGGAAATAATTTTAACTGGATTACCGAAATTAAATATAAAAAGGTAGTTCGAAAAAACTCATGTACTGTACATACACCAAAGAATATATGTGTGAAGTATATTTTTTGATTATACTGTACGTTACTTGCAAATTTGTGGTACAATTTAAAAATCAATTAATCTGGGGCCCGCTTAAGTGGACGAATGGACTAAGGCAGCGATTCCCAGATTGGGGTAAGCGTACATTCCAAGGACGTTTGGGAGTACGCGAAAATAGTTGAATAATGGAGGTTAAAGCTACATATTCCAGCTGTGTAGGACAAAAGATGAGATAAAAGTAATGAAATTAACTCAACGAAATGATGAGGGTGGTTGCAGTTTTCTCTTTTTCTAAATTTAACACTGAGAAAATGATTTTAATTTAAAACATAGAATAGTTTTATATTTATTAATAAATTAATAAATAAATTAGATGTTTTAATTTTTATTGTGACTTTTGCTTTTTGAATGTAAAAATATAGACTCTCTTTATTCAGCTTACTATTACATTGTTTTTTTGATCCCATTATTAGAACATTCATTTTCAATTGTAACAAATAAATCAGAAATGACTACTACTTTAGTACGGTAACTAAGCTCTTGAATAAAAATTAAGAGCACAATTTATGGAAATGGGCTGCCAAGGAGTACTTAAGTGAAAAAATGTTGGGAACCACTGGTCTAAGGCATAATTCTCGTGCTAAGGCCACTACACACGTATAGGTATACCTCTGCAGGTATACCGGATGTGCTATTGCATTTACACGATACATTTTTTTTTATTCAGATCACATTTTGTGGTTGACTTTCTTTACAACGCTTTCTTTGTTGGCAGCGGGATTGATCCTTTAGTTTTTCTACCAATATACCAGCTTCTCTTTTTTTAATTCGGTCATGATAGTCTCATGATTTAATTTTCTACAGAAATTGTTCAGCTCTGTAAATGTCTATATACCCTTCTATGCATTATCGGTGGCTACCACCATACTCTGCCATCATTGTGTACAACAATAAGTTTATACAAAAATAATGAATTAGTTAACGATGTGGTGATGGGCAGCAGCAACGATTAAACTTGGCCTCTTGCGCACTTAGGTACACACGCTCTGGTATGCCTGCGCAGTTTGATCCGACGCAGGTATATCGAATGAAATTGACTATTTACCCAGTTTGCCTGTGCAGGCCGAAATAACTGTAGAGTTATGTTATCCACACGTTGTTATACCGGACAGGTGCACCTGTACAGCTATACCTCACAGGTATACCTGTACGTATGTAGCGGCCTTTAGACTGGCCTACAGATGACACGGGCATCAGGGTTTATTCCTGATCGAGTATAATGAGGGTGGTTTTCCCATGATGATTTCACACTCTCATTCCACGCACATGCCGTTAGATTATCTCTAAAATGCTTTCTTTCTCATCACTATTCCAAAATAATAATTATCAAATATGAGTAAGTTATCACTGATGAAAACGAGAGTAAATTGAGGGTAAATGAATGGTTCTGGATTTGTTAAAGATGGACAGGATGGGAAGAAACTTTCTTGCTTATCCTGCAGTTGTAAGTAAATAATAACATTAGCTATAGTAGCTTGGATTAAGTATATGTTACTTTTTTGTACCTTTAGGAAAGAAATAAAATACCATCAGAGGGATTTGTTAAACCAATATCTACACCTAGAATATTTTTGGAAGGTTATTAATTGGTATTTGTTAGTTTGGTCATTAATATTTTTACTATTATAAGCGTGATTATCTAGCAAAATGATAAATAATTAGGTCTATATAAAGTTTGATAAACCGTCACATAAGCCTAGTGTCACAAAAATCACCGATTATTTATGATAAGAAAATGTAATTATCCTTATATTTTTGATAAATACTTAGCAATATTAGCTAAGGTCTATACGGTGGTCACATTTAGTTGTAAATATCACCAACAAATCTTCGTTTCTAAGACTCAACAAAATGTACTTTTCCACAGTAGAGAAAAGAAGGAATTCAATCTTGACTGTGTCATTATTGTTCTCAGTCTTGTTTTTATCATAGATAACTTGGAAAATCCTAGTTCTACTAATGCTGTCGTATTGTAACACTACGGATTAATTCCCAGATATAATAATGCTGTGATGATATTTAGGTTTCTATAGCCCCGTGGTCGAGCGCCTATCATCACTGTACGGAATAGATACCGTTTAATTAGCTGTTAATTGCTCCGTGGTCGAGCACTAATTAAATCGGTATAATTAATAAATGTAAGAAAGAGAACTGTTGATGGCTGTTGATTCACACACGGTTTATTTAAATGACATATGTTAATTACTTATACATACTACAATTAAATGTTTGATATCAATCCACACTTGTGATATTAACGTAAATTATTGTATTTTGTGTTAGACTATGACTGCGAGAGCCAATACTAGTGCCAGTAAGTCCCTGACTGCGTTGCTTGTGTGAGCGTGGGTGTGCATGTGGCTGTGAATGACTGCCCTTAATCATACGCACAAACGGCTTATATATTGACATACCCCTTGCCTCTTGCTCCCTTCGTCAACAGTGTAAAAACTAACTAATATAAAGAGTCCTGGCGACAGGTGTTATGACGGCTAGCTTCTTATTGATATAGGGAATTGGCGTCTTTTGCCAAATACTGCGGAGTTGTTCCTTTAAAAGGAAAAAATGGTATAAATATATATTTTAATGGTGAAATCCTTTTCACATTATTTCTGAAAAGCGCGTGTTTCTTCATGGATGAATCATAAAAGGATACTTTACATATGTTACTTTAAAGAAAAATTACCTTCATCCATGACTTTTTATATATTTTAGATTGAACTGAATCAATATCATTACAGTCTATAGAGACTATTTCTGATCACATGATATTCTTTTCGCTCACAATGTTTTACTCCATAGCCCCCCTACCCATTGTATATTTTTCTTCGTATCTACTTAGATCTCGAGGCATCCACAAACTACGATAGGAGGGCCTGAGCCCCCTCAAGCCCAACATAGGTACGCTACTGAGAGGCACTACACTGTACGCATACAGTTTTGAAAATATAATATATGATATAGTAAAACTAGAGATTGGGGTAGGGATACAATTTTTTTTAAAAAAAAAAGCTATTTTATTACAATTCTGAACAAACTCATTACACATGAAAGCAACCAGTGGTATTATGAATATATAATTTTATTTCGGTGAACCATGTTAACCTGGCTATATGCTTTGTAGTTTTAATATTTTACATATTATTTCAGGTATGACATTAGTAAAATTAATCGAGTGGGTTGTTTAAAAAAATTCAATTATACTTCCTGAGGCCATTTGACTATACAAACCTTAATATCTCGTAGAATTTTTCAAAATTAATGTGAAAAAAAAGATTAGCAGTGATTCTTCTACTTGAAACACTTGATTAAATAAAATAGTAAAATTGAATTTTAAAGAAGTATAGTTTGTTAGTATTCCACTGGATTGTTAAGGAGCCCACTACGTTTGAGCATGCCACGAAATTTCTATTCATTCGGGTCAGATTCGATCATGTTTTCTCCTATAAAGCATTATAACTTTGCAGCCAATGTTTATCCGAAAAAACATATAATATTTATCCAATCTTTGTCGGTTTATCATCAAATATTAATACAGATAAATCTAAAATATATCCATTCAAATTTTGTCGGTTTATAATTAAATATTCATACAAATAAAACTAGCCAATATATATATTGCCTTAGTCTACTATGGGTATTGATACAATTTAATTTTGAAGAACATGGGAATTTAAAATCGTAAGTATATGACATGATTTTAAGACTTACTCATCATCATAATCATCATACATTTTTTCAGCCTGTGGCTGGGTCAGCTTAGTATAATGCCACCATCTTCCTCCATTCTTATATTTTTACAACTTTAAATTATTTTATTCTTCTCCTCTCACTTGAACATTTTCTACTATCTGCTCCTTCCACATCTTACTTGGCCTCCCTTGTGGTATTTTTTTCTCTACATGATTCATTGCCAAAAATTTTTTTAGCGTCTTCTCTTTTCCATCCTTATAGGCATGTAGCCCATACTATTAAGACCTAAGTAATAAGAACAATTGTTATTTTATACAGTAGTTGTGTAGCATTATTTGTGTAAGGGAAGGAGGTGCAAATAACAAAACCTTTTTAGGGAATTTATACCCTCCTATTCCTCAGTGAATACTAGAAAATTGAATGCTCCGAGAAGCTATTTATAGTGTTCCTCGTTTGGAGAATTTTCGAAAATTATATTCTTTTACAGCTATTTAGAATAATACGGTCCCAAAATTTTTATAATCTTGAACACTCCTAAAAGATATTTGTAGTGGTCCTTCTTCGGCTAATTAAAAAAAAAAATTAAAAGTTTCTAAAAGTTTTTATTTAAGAAGTGCTCACCAGTATTTTTTTGTTTTTATAAATTTAATTTCCAAGAAACCATTTAGAAGACTCTTCACCTGACATTTTTGCGAAAATTATATACCTCTAAAACAGTATTTTTCAATCATTTCCTTATAGTGGACCACTTGACAACCATTCGATGGACATGTGGACCCACTACCTTAATATACTATCCACCTGCCACTTGTCAAAGGAGGAAATTCTCTATTGAAAGTGTTTATCAAGCAGTAAATTATTATTATTATTATTATTATTATTACCACGTCTTACTACCCATTCGGGCTATACGCACTTAAGCTAATGTGTAATGTTAGGGTGATTGTGAGATGAAATGAAGGAACTACAGTTTAACGTGGAATCCGAACCACAGTGGAGGCTTGTCATTCCACACATTCACAAGCTGTGATTAATACACGTCTTTTCAGAGATGGAGGAATGGTTTGGCAATCAGGTAAATCCGTGCCGGGGCCGAAGATTGAACCCTTAACCCCCAGCACAGAAGTCCGACACCTTACCCTATTAAGCAGTAAAGAAAGCATATTTATTTAACTTTGTGTCATATACACATTTTACAATCCAATTTTCATAGGAACAGCCTTATCTTATATATATGAACTATACTAAATCTACTTTCAAGTCGAGTCATATGGTCTGTCACTTTTGACATAATTATTAATCAAATAACACTAATAATGTTGTAACTTTTTTTAATGTCGGCTCTTCCTATGAAAATTTTATTGCACTTGTTTATCAAAGTTTAGTTGACTTAGTGAAGTTAACCTGTCAATATTGAAAATCTGTTGATTTATTTCACTTTCTACTTTCTAAGAAAGAGAAAAAACTATTTTGACCGTGAAAACCTGAGACCTCGAGATTATGAGGAATATTTACGGTTCATGTACCTCATCACCCAAAATCATCTTGTAGCTAAAAAACAATTCTGTCTGTCATTGGGGTGTTTTTTAGATTTGATTAAAGCCTTCAAATTAATAGTTTAAAGTTAGGTAATTTTCTAAAATTGGCATAACGATTTGGTTCAAAATGAATATCTAGAAAGGCTTTACATGATAGCTTAATACATATCATTTGAGGATAGATTACTTATTACTTGTTTTTATAATCTTAGCCTCAAATTATAATAGTCTATTTGAGGAAGTAAATAAGATTGGGCCATATTATTCATTTTTCTGTGGTCTCATGCGCGAACCCCCTGTCACACTGCCATAAGACTACAGTTTGATAACAACTTATATATATAAGCTATTTGATGTGGTCTTCCATGAGGAGCAAATTATTTTATACACCACTGAAATCTATTTAGAATGTTTCTCCCCTTAAATTATTTTAATCGTATGTCTTTAGAAGCTATTTAAAGTCCTTCACCAAATCTTTTTTGAAAATTGAATACTTTTAGAAAGAATTGAAGTGGTCCTTGCTTGAACTTTTTAAAAATAATATACGTATATAGACCTAATATAAGCTATTTAGATTGTCCCCCTATGGGTATCTTTTTTAAAATCGGATCCGTCTTGAATCCACTTAGAATAATATTTAGCCGGAAAATGTTTCAATATTAAATGCCTCTAGATTTTATTTGAAGTTTAATACAAGGTAATATTTAAGTTTCACATTAAAACATCGGGAATTATCAGGGGGGTTTAAGCCCCAAAGCCCCGCTCCCTATACCCATGAAGTCTATCATTCAATATTAACACAGCTACAGCTAGACAATATCTATCCAAATTGTGTCAATATATCACCAAATATATTTCTTCCCTTCCAGTTCAACGTCCATGGCCTCATCGGGCTCTGGTCCGCTATGTATAGCACTGTGGTAGCCCCCAGAATTTCAAACCTGGTGAGTGTCGACCCCAGCATCATCCGTCACCACAACAACAGCAACAACAACAGCAACAACAGCAACAACAGCAACAAAGCCAACAAGGTCAGCAGAAACAGGACAAGGATGCTGAAGCTGCGCAGTGCAAGAGACGCAGTAGACGGCGGCATCATCACCAGTCTATCACCACTAGACTATTCAACTACATCAAGCGACGCTTCAACCCTGAGGAAGGTCAGGAAAATACCTATCAACTATTATTAATATTATTATTACTAGCTCCCACTGAGGAGAGAACGGACAAAGCTGTCAGGCTCGTCTAGTCTGGTTTGTGGTCGAAGGGGAGGTCAGGGTCAGAATCTTCCAGGGTGTACTGAGGTGAGTTTTACTCAATTGTTTCCCACTCTACCTCCATACAATTATATGTACAGTTGCTCTTAATTATAATAGTTAAAAACCCAGTGTTCAATCCTCAGTATTGATTAGTTATTTTTCACAAAGAGATCCATTTGAAGTTCTGGATGTTTGATATTGTGTATTTCTTATAGATTGATGGTGTGAGCTTTTATATATAAGAATTGAAATGGAGTTTTTCAATATTTCTCTCTACCAGAGATCTTACTAAGTTCAGTAAGTAGCATATCTGTCTTCCTAGATAGGACTGGTCGATAGTGACACACATTTGTCTGACAATCACGTGGGCAGATGTATTAAAAAATCATTTTCTCACCATAAAAAGTAGGTATTTTCTGGCAAAGGAAAGCGTGAATATGTATTCCGTCAAGGATGAAAATCCAACAAATATTAACCCCTTATCACATACGCTAGTGGGGATGGCCGTGGGGGTAGAAGAGTATTCAGTCTTGTCGAGACCGCTCTAATTGCACTGTATCATTAACACTCGCCAAGTTAAAAGCCAGTTTAAGTGCTGAATATGCTGCTCGACCACCAGGGAGCAACGTAAAGGCAAGGCCCGATGAATCTGCAGCCAAAATAATTTGTTTGTCTTATCTTAGTTGTACCAGTAAAAGGCTAATTAAAATGTTTTACCTGTCCCACCTTGTGCATATACAAAAAAAATAGATCCCTATTGTTTGTAAAACCTTTCCATAACTAAATTGAAAACAACACGCTGCTCTGGAAGAAGTTATGGTTCCAATTCTCGATCTTGCCACTGCAGCTTGTGAGTTTCTTACGTCATTTCTTTCAACAACTCGCTGTAGAGCTGCACAGCTGCTTGTGGCCCTTAAAGGCCGAAAGCACTCTAGTCCTTACCACCAGATATTACACAGCAAGCCCTCTGCTCGATTGATCACTGCTTCATTGAATATCGCTTCATTGAAATTAAATTGTGTAGCGATACGTCTGAGACTTTGGAAAATATAGTCTGCCATAACATTATTGAATGTCTCCCATAGAGTGTAAAGTTTGGTGAGACCACACATATTAACTACCATAGAGAAAATATTATGTATTCGTGAGGCCGATTGAAACAATACTGGTTCCTGTATTGTTGAGTCCCAGGGGTTGGCGTCTTCCAACAACTCCATAGCTTTAACCCCTATCTGTAAGTGACGTACAGGTTATTGTCTACAATTTTTATGCTCTTGAACTATGTTGGCCCTTGCACTTTGTGCTGTAGTAAACACAGAAAAAAGCATTTTATGTTGATAACATGAATCGTGTACACACGTTCTGAGGGGCTTGTGTCTTGACACCTTGAAAAACCTTGACCAGGGAACCTTGCAGTCACCAATTAAGCTTCTTTTTGTACGCATTCCATGTGTAGTCCTACAACACTTTAAGGACAGAAGTATTCTTGAGAAGATATCAGTTTGGCAACATTTGAAGAAAGCTGTAAGCGTTGTGTTGGAGGGATTTTGAAGTCTTTATTGACGGTTAACCTCATTAAAATAGATTATCTGTTCGTTCTCAAGGTAGTTACTCAAGTATATAGCTGTAGAATGCCTCTTGTTTGACGGGTAAGCCTCAATTTCACCAGAAAGCTGCATTTCTGCTTTTATAACGTTCCACCTGATACGCTTTCACCTCATCTATCCTGTTTGCAGGAGTGGTTTGTCCATGCAGTTTAAAAATATTGCTTCGTCACTCCCCTTGGGAACATATTTGCACATGTACATAATGTATTTTTCTGAGCTGCAGTAGTTCACGTTTATGTGTGCATTACAATTTTTGCACAGGGTTGTATACTATGGAACAATCTATCTAATGTCTATGTCCACAAGACCATAGCCACTAGTTCCAATGTTGGACTGGGCTGTATAACCACCGTCAGCTGAAGAACGTCTTATTTACTGTACATTTAAACATATTTAAAAATATAATCCTACCATATTTGTAGATATATGTGCAGTAACATTGTGTACAGGGAACCCTGCTTACGCTAACAACACTCCATTGCACGGTACCAGTGGGGTGAAACCTAATGAGGGTGCTACTTTAAATTATTATATAGATACATTCATTGGGTACGTGATATAATCATCAAGTTCTTTTAGTCTGGTTTGGCAGGGACTAGACAGATGAGGTGGAATAGTGTACCGAGAATGGTTGATTCTAAATATTTTTTCTCACCATCCCTTCATAAGAAATTCTACATAACTCATATCTTTCATATTGATGTAATTATATGCGTATAGTCTACTTCGATGGTCGAATGGTCCAAGGCGTCACTCTCGTTATATACTGTATGATTAGGATAGTGGGGTTCAAATCCAGATAGGGTGTTATAAGGGTGTGTTTTACAAAATGGTACTAAACCCTTCCTCAACGAGAAGTTGAGTATACTTCCTCTAACTTCAACCTTCCTTATACTTAACACATTAGCGAGATTATAGATCTACATTAGTGTAGTTATAATTTTAATGGGTAGTGGAGCACGGTGGTAAAGGCATATAGCAAGGTCAGGCAGAGATAGACGCGCACATATATCTAAGTGGAGGGAATAATTGTGAAAATGCACCCGAATTTAATTGTAAACAGGTGTGAAAAACATATAATGTAAAACATTTCCGCTAGTACTGTACATCTAGGCAACTCCACCTGAGAAGGGCTGACCGAACCAAAATTCTAAGTTTGATTTTCCTGTCCTTGACAACCCAATCTATTGCGAACCTTACATCTTATACCATAAATAAAATATATAAATCCTAAAAAAGTTTTATTATACTATCTTTATCACCACGTTTCACTAACTGTTTGGGTTACGCGTATGTGGTAACTATGCTAATGTGTCAGGGATGATAAAGCTCGAGTTTTAAGGTAATACATCCGTAATCACGTAGAAGAGAACGCAAAAATATTTAGGAAATACCATTTTCAAAACACCCAGCATGGATACAAACCCCGATCCCCCATCATAAGATTCTCAGTTTATTGCGCAAGTTAAGACTTCAATAATGTGACTGAAGTGGCTCTCCCAATATTTTAAATCTTTTTTAGTTTCTTAAAGAAGATAAGCTATCTTTTTTTTCTCAAGCTTTGTTCAGTAAAAGCAATATAGAAACCCATTACGAAAAACAGGGAAACCGGACTTGGCCTCACCAGAACCGGGGTGGGGTGGAGGGTAGAGGAGGCTGGGGGGTGGGGGGGGGCACCTGTTCTCATTTTTCATGTGCACTACTATAAACCATACCATACTTCTCTGGGTCTTTATGTTTAGTCGGCAGAGCGTATGAAGAGCAAAGGATCCAGATGCAGGACTTTAAAAAAAAGTAATATATGATCCGCATTTCTTACCATTTATGAGACCATTTTTCATTCGCTGCACTCTTAAATTTTTATTATAGCTACCCGCACCGGTGACTGCGTGGCTTAGGACGTTTAAGGAAGAGGCTTTAGGTTCGAATCCCAACTGAGTTCACCGGGAGTGTCTTTCCACATGTAATCACTTATCGCTAACAGGGGCGTGCTTTCTCTTGAATTGAATTCCTAATTCTTACCTCTTAGTCCTACCTGTTATTAAATTGATGTTAATTGTACTGATTGAATTAAATAGACAAACATACGTGACTAAGTTGAGTGCTTAGCATATTTGTCTAGAATGGTCTGGAGTTCAATCAGCACTGGTTGCATTGGCTATGTTTTTCCTTTAAATCCTTGAACAAAGGTAGTGTTGGAAGCGTGTGTTTAATTCACTCTTCTCATCGTGTCTCTTTGGATGGTATGCAAGAAAGTGAGTGAATGCTTAGTAGACCGATAGTGTGGTAACAAGTACACTATCGCTCCACCTTTTAACTCATGATGACGCAAGCAAACCCACAATGGTGTCTACTTAGCATCCACTTAGGGCCGTGTGCAAGAACTTGTCTAAGTGGATGTCAAGTGTACATAAGCTTGAAATTGCTAGCGTCATCATGGATGGACGGATAGTGTACTCAGGACCACACTCTCGGTCCACTAAGCATTACGGCCCTTAGGGTTGGACAGCACGTCGCTGAAAGCCAGTACAACGTTCACAAAATCAACATTTGCATGTGCATGCAGATAAAACACACACACAGGTAAGTTGGGATACAGTATAGTCTAACTATTGATAATTTTGAATAATTATTTTCGCAGCTATTCACAGTGTGCCAAGGAGTGATCCTTGAATACATAACTAGTATATTTTAAACTGAGTATAACGTGGATTGTTGCTAAAATGTGTTAGCTAAGGTCGAAATGTGGCTCAGCGTATTTGCGCTGATTGGAACGTGACTGAATCAAACCAACCACGTGATGAACCAAAGACCGTTGACCTTTGGCTCCTAGCACTGTGTTAAAAAGAGAGGATGGACATGGCGTCCACTTCGTCAACATGAGAAAAGGCGTATTTTATAATACTCACAACTATTTCTAGTCATTATAGGTTGACGAAATTTTTTTTTAGAAATGTATGTATTTAACTAAATTATCAATCTTTTCAATAATATTCCTTAGCCGAACATTTTTAAAGAAACATTATATAAGATTAATTTAATATTTAATTACGTAATTCCTTTCCACCATCTTAACTTTTCACATTGTAAATTCTTTTGTCAAGTTTGCACCTCTTGAGCTCTGAAAATAGTCAAGATATTCGTACACAAAAGGGTTACTAATCGTGGGTAGGGATAAGTTTTGGACTGAAAGGGTTCTGAAATTTTCCCATGTAGAGTGGGGTGGAATATTTACATAATATACACCCAAATACATATATATCTTCTATACAACCCACATATACATAGCCCTAAAACACATAAATATATGCACATATTTGGCTTGGAATTAAGAGCCAATGTAAAGCTAAATCTTTCAATCACCTTTCTAAACCTAGATATACCCATTTGTTAAATAGCCAATATTGTGTTTGATATAACTATACTTGATGGACAATACGAATTTAAAATGAATATATCCATCTATTTAAAATAACTTACAATAAATATGATTATAAAACAATACAAAATGTGATGAAAACACGTAACAGATTTTCTTCAAAGGGGAAGTAGAGCCGTTGGTGCCATGTCGATTGTGGGATGTTAAACATTATCGAATATATATATATATATATATACACTTTTCATAGTAGGATTATGTGTTGTGAAGTAACGAAAATCAATGTAACTTCATTACTTCCTCAGTATAAAGTTCTTTATCCCAGATAGTGCAAGCGGGCGTCACTAGTCGGCCAATGGGCCAAGTGTGCTCGTTGCTTCAGATCGAAGAGATATCAAGTCATTATCAACATTCGGGTTGTATACACACGTTTTATATATATAATATATATATATATATATATATATATAATGTATAGGTTCTGTGTTTATTTAAAATTGCATAATTAAATAATCTGATCAAGTAAAAAATGACAGCCTGGACATCAAAATAGAACCAGGGACCTTATAATTATATCCGCCTCAAACATCATTTTACTAAATTTTTAAAACTACACTTGAAAACTGGAATTGGGATTTGGGTTCGATTCCAATGAACAGATGTAATTTTTTAAAAAAATATGAATACTGCTACACGTAGTAATATCACCAAATATTGACCATTTATCACGAGCAATGTGGCACTTTTTTAATACTTTATTTAAAATGCCACTTTACTCATGAGAGCTAACCAAGAACTGTAGGGATTACTTTGTGAAAGAAATTAAATTTATCTTAGTGGGTCTATTTATCGGAGCAATAATTTATTTATTTTAACCAACATTTGGGTTTTCTATAAAAACTGGTCTAATACTGTTCTTAGCTTGCCTTACCTTCTAGAAAAGAACTCAAGGAAAAATCTAAGAGAATTGTGATTTCGTTCCTGGTACACATGGCACAATTTTTTATACAAAAAAATGTGAACAAGATCTGGGCCACATTGATTAGATTGGACATTAGTTTTGCCGAGAGACTGTTCACACGGAAATTATGATTTCAAACCATATTTCAACAAACTTTTCGCCATTTTTATAGTTAAATGTATAATCATTGAATGAGCAAACTAAAAAAAACTTACTGTAAGTACTTTCTTAATCATCAATAAAAATTATATATGATTTTTATTCATATATATATATATATATATATATATATATATATATATATGATTTTTATTCATATATTCCTTTATTCATATACATATATATATATATTCATATATATATATATATATATATATATATATATATAGGAATAAAGGATACTTTTTTTAAATAATTAGAAAACTTTATAGTCTACTGGTTTTTACATGGCTGATACAGTCATTATCTATGACTAAGTTGTCAAAAACAATAGATGCTTCCAGATGTTATTCGGTTTATACACCCCTACTTTTAACGGTATCATTCTAATTGCGGACACGTGGGTACCCGGAGAGAATTATTTGCTTTTGACATAAGAGTAGGAGTCTTAGATTGCTGACGCGTTGTGTTTGATATGCCATCCAACTCCTAATTTGACCATAGGTGTGATCCACGAGTGCCTAGCAGTCGTGCGGCCTTTCAGCCTTGTCAGTCTATATTTAACTAAACTACAAACACGAGTATTTCTAGGTCAGATATGGCTAGTAAGGTTAGGTTATGTCAAGCTTGGTTAGGTTATCCTATTAGATAAAAATAGATATCAAATTGAAGGATATGAATAAGATAGAAATTGGTTATT
>JBCFYV010000012.1:21379911-21412241 GCA_039000515.1 Timema cristinae | reverse complement strand
ATAAATATGAATTGTACTATTTATATATATATATATATATATATATATATATATATATAAAACTTGTACTATTTATTGATTTCCAAATATATAACTATGTATATTGGATTGTTTACCACACTTAAATCATATTTTGGCATATATGCCTACGTCTTAGTAATTGTATTTGAAGGTTATCCATCATTCTATAGATTTAATGATGTAATTAGCATATATTTTTTTATTCACGTAAATATATCAGCACATAGGTTACCTATTAACCCTTTAAAATACATATTAAGATATTACAAATTTGAAGCCTTGTGTGTGTATGTGAATAAATAAATAGTTTTTAAAATAATCCTCAATATGATTGTATACACACATATTACATGTATACATATACGTATTTATTTACACATATTATATGTATACGTACATTATGTACGTATACATGTAAGCCTATATATGTAATTTGTATATGTTTATGTGTGTAGGCCTATATATGTATACATTTAAGCCTATAACCATATACGCATTATATATATTATATATGTGTATATATTTATATAGATATAAGCCTATAAACATATACACATTATATATATATGTGTATATCTCCATATTTGGTATTATTTTAATTATTAAATATAAATAATTATATAATAACTATATATACATATATAATAACTATATAGGTAGGTGGGTCTCGTGCTGTGGACTAAAATTCTAGATATTATATGCTCAAACGTAGTCTAATTCCCTTCTGAGATAACTTGTTGATTCGAATCTCAGCAGGGATCCAAGTGTATTACCCTTATAGTGTCATAAGGTATTTGTGGTATGGATGATTTTAAATATAACACAGTGGTTCTCCCAATGTAAAATAACCCTTAATTTTCGTTAAGCATGGAAATAAACTAGTCCCTTAAGTGGAAGATGGGTTGAATCTTTATTTTAACTATCAATCCCGAATTCAATTTTTAGGAAACCAGGACGGAGTAATTGGTATATTTTCCCACATTTTTATTAATACACCCACCCGTTCCCCCCCCCCCCCCCCAAATAAAAACACATTTTCTTAACCCTCCAATAATTATTGAGTTTACATGTACTATTTTACTAGTAACTACATTTTAATTGTATATATTACGAATTAATACTTAGTTGAGAAAACAAATTAATGGCTGGTAGTCTCTTTATGATATTTGTTCTATAATGGTCCTAGGCCCAGAAAAAAAAGAAATAAAAGATACGTAGCCTTACGGGAGATTTGTTGTGCCCCTAGAGTCAGGTAGAACTATAAATATCCAGTGATAACAGCGCTTCCAAGTGAGAATTCTTTAAAGCAACTCATTTTCTAAATGTTCCTCCTGAGAAAGACTAGCTAGAATTGCCGTCTCTCCGAATACAATAGTTCAGCAGGTAGCGGTAATCCCTTACCCCGCCTCACCCCCCTCCCCTTTCATTGACCAAAACTTTTCAAACAAGAAAGAGTGTGTTGGACCCAAATATACAATGCCAGTGCTTATACAGAGTTTAAACATGAGTGACACGTGGTTTTGGAATTGCACTGATCTGTAAAGATAGGGGGGGGGGGGGGGAGGGTGATCGACAAATCTTACGATCCCTTAAGTAGCAAGATTTGGGGGAAAGGAGTGTTGAAATAATGAAAAAAAATCCTTAAGTAATTAATGAAGAGCCCCCTATTGGTTTTATAGAAATAAATTTCAAGTAAAGTGTTTTTTTAATTCTAATTTTGTTACAGCCTTACAATAATGAGTTATTTCGTGTCTCAAATACTTGCAAAAATATGATTTAAATTGGCAATATCTTCTTATATAAATTACGCTTAAAATTATGTTTATGGAATGATTAGAACGGCCATAAGTTTATAATGATAAACAACGCCCAGTTATGAAATTTAATTAAAAAAATTTACAGTGGATTTTGAGATAGCTTGTTTTCTCTCTTTCTTACCTTTAGTAAACTACCCTCAATTATAGGCTAAGATATCTAACTCCTCGGGGGAACCTTATAAAACCATAGATACTAAGTTTCGGGGGAACCTTATAAAACCATAGATACTAAGTTTTAGTCGAATCGTTAAAATGATGTCGGCTCTAGGCCTAGATATAAACACTCGGACAGACGGCATCGCAAAAAACAAATTTCTGTCTCGGAGGGTTGACAGTTATCAAAATTTGGACTTTTTTACGAGCAAAGTACTTTTCTCTTCAAGGTGTCTAGAGAAAGTCTATTGGCTATTGTCTATGGCCACTTATGAATGTTTTTGAGTCTAAAGAGTCATAATATCCCATTATTTGAATATTGTATTTATTTTTAACATATTAACTATATTTTTTTAATCCAATGAAGTGTTTAGTTAGAAACCGGTACATGATTGATCTTTTACACACTTTAACAACTTAAGTGTTTTATTGAAATATACCTCTTATCAAAACCTACTATTTAAAAGCCAAAGTTGTTAACCTAAAGCTTAAGCCAAACTGTTGTTTTTTTTGTAAAACAATCACAATCATTCAACATTAAAACTACTTATAAATATCTACATTATTTCAACGCTTCAGAATGGAACATGCTACAAATATTACTTTTGAGACAAGATTCTATATTCATAGAAATATGTCAAAACACAGTTAATTTATTACATTTAATTGGGATCAAATTCAGCTTAAAGACACAAGTACACAACTCTTCAAAGTTCAATCAACGAGATGACATTGTTGGTGTAATACTTTCCATATTTTCTGTGTCGGTTTCTCTGAACATTAAATATCCTCCTTTTCAGTCCACAGCCAGTGATTGTGGATTTTAACTTTAAGGAGGGGGCTTTGTGCAAAATAACTTGTGCTTTATGCATTGCCTAAACTAATGAGGCTATATTATCCTTATTCTCTTCAATGCCTTTCCTAGCATTATATGTACAAAACCTTCTTTGTGTTGCACATAAGGAAATTGCTCAATAAATTTTTCTAGGATACGTGTGTGAACATATCTGTAGGGGATTTGAGATAATTTAAGTCATCAGGCCTTTATTGAGATATGCTCTATATAAAATTAGATAATCATGTCATGACTCCATGTTGGCATCGCACTTTGTTAATGTATTCATGCAGTGTTTACAGTGAAATACTCGTTCTATCTTGTATGCAAGATAGCCAGAAATATATTTAAAAGATTCAATGGTATAACAAATAATTATCTAATCTTAATATGTGATGATAAAATAACGTTAAAATTGTTTGTGTATAGTTTCATACTCGTTAGTTTCTTTTTAAAATACCATTCATTTAATAACAAAATATGTTAAATAGTAAATAGGAAAGCATTTTGAGATACCTTTTCATTTTGCATTATTTATGTAGTCTACGATCGGTTTACCCTGAAAAGTGACATCAATACTTTAAAGGACCAGCCTAGCCTACAGCCGTATTTTATAAGCCACAATGTTACATTATAGTCTATAATAATAAAAGGAAGTGTTTGGCTGTGTATGATTGTTTGTATGCAATGCCCAGCCAAATCTACGGCTAAGAGAGATTATAAATTTTTAACATAGGTGGACGGAAGGAAGTCCAAATGCACCTCGAAGCGGGATTTTTAAATTTTCAATTAGCTTTTTAATTATGCTATTTTAAACAAATTTTTGAAAAAAACAATTTTTCATCTGTCTTAGAATAACGTTTCAGAGATACGGGAACCTTGGGGGGAGGGGGAGGTGCGGGTGTAGGGATGTCTATATAATTCTTATACCACAGTGAGTTAGGTACAACGTCGTGTGGGTTTGCTAGTAATTCTTATAAGTAAGCTCACTAACTTTTAAGATAAATTGAGTGCAGGGTGTATAATAGGTTGAATAATTGCTTCAATAAGCCGTACATAGTTTTATCTATACTTATAGGCCCTGTATGATTAATTACAATTTCTAACTGATCTAATTTTTATTACAGACAGAAGCCCCTTTAAAGGTTGAATGATAAGTCAGGATTAGCAAACAAACAACCCTTGAGACATAGCTTATCGGTATGTTTGTCTGTAATATCTGTGTACAGTGAAACCTGCCTTAAATGGAATCGCAATGTTACACGATATTTTTCCGCTAAAGCCCGGTTTCCGTTTATTGAAGGTGTACTATAAAATTTAAGCCAAGGACATGCACGTAATTGGGAGAATAATCATAAAACAAAATATCATACTCATTATTACACAGTACTCATTTTTCACACTTTAAAAAATGAGCATATTTAAACAATACACTGAACAGAAAAACATTACACAATTTGTCTTTATTTTTTCCAGTAGTCAAGAAAGGTAATCTGCATACACTTAACTGCCTGACTTTCCACAAACACCTTAGCCTGAGAAATCACACTAATCATATCAAAATCATTCCGTTGTAGGGCAAATTTCTGCAGTTCCTTTAAACTTTCGACAGCACCTTGATAAATATTCACGCTACACATTTATTCTTTCAACACAACTCCACTTTTCTCTTTTCCTTCCTCATCTTTTTTGTCCTCCTACTACTTTCCAAATATCTTTAAAATTCTCAACTAAGGTATTGATATCCATTGTGTCTGGTCCATTTTGCACGTTACTGTCTATGTTGATGTAACCTTCAGCATTTCAATTATTGAAAGCAGTTTCATGCATACAGTTCTGTAAGTCCTGCTGGTCATTCTCATTTTCTAAACTAGCAGTAACTTCACTCCTATAAATTCCTGCTTTTTCAAAACTATTTGTCACTTTTTCTGGCAACAAATTATTTATTGCTCTACTTACCGAGACGGTTCTTGCTAGCTCAGAGGTGGATGATGTAGAATTCATATTGGCGAGCAAAGATTGCATTAATAATTTACGATAGTACACTTTAACATTCTGAATGGTGCTCTGATCCATTGGTTGATAAAGACATGTGGTGTTTGAAGGGAACCAAGCAAGTCGCACATTGTAAAGTTCAATGTAGAGGTAACATGTTGCATTATCTAAAAACAACAAAACATACTGGTTTTTCTTTATCATTCTGCCATTAAAAGCCGTTAATCATTCCTCCAATATCTGTGACATCATCCACTTATTCTTGTTGGATCTCCACTCAACGGAAAGTTTCTGTATGTCCATGTTTCTGAAGCATCGTAGCTTTGTTGCCTTACCGATAACTAAGGATTTCTCCATTTAACCTGACATAAGACCACATAGAAAAACAGTAAATCTTTCTTTGCACAATTTTCCTCCCAAACATATTTCACCTTTCAAACCCGGTGATTTATTCGGTAGCGCGTGAAAGAACAGTCAAGTCTCGTCACCATTTGCAAAGTTTCCAGGTTCATGTCCCTCAATTATGAAGAGAAGTTTAGCAACCCACTCTTCAATGGCTTCACTATTTACACCACTCGATTTATCACAAAGTTTGTTAAAAAAATTTCCATATATTCTGCGAAAACTCTCCAACTATCCGTTAGATTATTTAAATTCAGTTTTCTTCCATTTTTGAGCGACCTTTTTAGCGTATTCCTGCACCATTGGACCCGATACTCGGTGATGTTTCTCCCTAACACCGGCAAACCACTCACACACTATTTCATTAATTTCTTCATCTGCAGTTTTCTTTACTTTTACTTTTATTCTTCCACTAGCACAGTTGTCCCACAACTTCGTAATTTCCATTTTCTTCTTTAGAATCCCTTACACTTTATTTTTACCGACGCTAAACATCTTCATGATCTACTCAACTGATAATTAATCTCGCTCACTAGCATGGATAACTTTTATTCTCGTGTTTGGATCAAGTACAACTCTTATCTTTGAAGTCATAAGCAAAACTGCCAAACTAAATAAAAAATGTGGGCCTAGAGTCCATATTGAGTGAAATTTCGGGAAGGGAACAACAATTTAATTTTAATACAAATAATGCTGTAACGTCAAACGCTGAATTCCAAAGGTGCTTGACAAGTCATTAGCGTGGAAACTGGGATGAATATAGATTACAATCAAGAGGCATTTGCCGTTCACAATTCTGTAAGCAAGGTAACAAAAGAACCAACAAGGAGAAAGTAAATATACCTTACTTAATACTTCAACCCTAATAATATAAAGGAATAATTAGAGAAAACAAAATTCTATAGAATGTATAAAAGCTAAAAATTTTCCAAACATTGTCCATTGGAACATTGAAAATTTTCCGTATAAGGGCTTATTTTGAATTCCGTTTCCACGTTAGACAGTTTCTCTTTAATCCAGGGAACTTTTCATGTTTATCAGCCCTAAAGTCACGGGACCGTAAGATATTTCCGTTCAAGACAAGTTTCCGCTTAATAAAGGGTCCGTTTAAGGCAGAATTCAGTGTATTACTTTCCGGCCTGCATCCATGTACTCACACAAAATTCAATAGTTTAACTTTAGTGTTTACCACGTAATTTTAAATAACAGAAATCCTTAGAACTATTTAAAACTATCCTATATTTTGTTTTAACTTTAATTACTTGAGTGTGGGAGTTTTAATTTACACCGGGAAGTTACCAGTTTTTAAATTATTTAAAGTATGTATTAATGATTTTAAACACATAGCATAAAATAGATATTATAGAACTGCATTAGTGGCCACGCGGTATGATGTCAAGCCTTCCTCTATCAAATAGTCATGTTTTGATATGGTAACAATTTGTGGTGTTGTTTATACGGTTCTATATAAGATATCAAACATTTAAAAACGCTTTTAAATTAAATTATTATTATTAGCACCGCGTCTTACTACCCGTTCGGGTTATACGCACTTACGCTAATGTGTAATGGTAGGGTGATTGTGAGATGAAATGAAGGACCTACAGTTTAACGTGGAATCCGAACCACGGTGGTGGCCTGGCATTCCCCACATTCACAACTTTATAATTAAAATTTAAACTATTGAAATTGTCAGAACTTTCACCATAATTTATATGAAAACAACATTAAAAAATATTTAACCACTTCCTAACTAAATTGGTATTTCTAGACGTTTGCAATTATCCTAAGTGCTCCTCAATAAATAATTGCAGTCGAAATCCAGTCCCTTAGTTGAAAAAATAATTCTTTGTTTAAAGTTTTATTTGTAATGTGTAGTCAGAGTAAACTTATTTTTGTGGCATCATTAGGGTACTTAGTGTCTTGGGAAGGGGAGAAGTGGGTTTAAAGACGGCGGAATGTGTATCCTGAAGCTTTCTCGGTGACCGTCAGCCGACAGGTTAACTCGAAGAGCACATATTTTGTATCTGCCTTCTCCAACATTCGAGTTTAAAGTGAATCGTTTAAAAATGCTCACGTGATTGCGCTGTAGTCACCGGGGATCACACCTTGCGATTCCATCGTTGAAGGAGTAAAGTCTCGAAAAGGAGCGCAACACGTTTAACCTAGCGGCTGTGGCTATTTTGTTTCCTTCTCTGTTTCCTAGGCTAAGCCACTAATACTTAGGAAAATAAAAATAAACTCCATGCCATCAGCCCACAATTGATCCATTCCGACAATGCGACCACAATTTGTTGGTGAAAATAGTGACAACTTTGGTGGCCATAGGGTGTCATGTGGTCAGCACAACAAACCCCCTGGCAGTTTGTCTCAGTATTCTAGACCGAGACCAATACTTATTTATTCAAGTAGCTATTCATTTGTTCTCACGAGGTTGAGTTGAGGCCATTTCAGACTCACTGCTTAGCAGAAAATTTGGAAGCATTGGGAGTTGAACCCTGGTCCTCTGGAAATACAGCCAGGAACTCTGATCACTAGACCACAGATGTGGTTAAGAAACATTATGTATTTATATATATTTATTTAAACCACTACCATTAGAATTTAATGAATTCATTCTTAAAAGCCACCCTTAAAAGTGGTCTTACGGTGCCACTGAAGTTCTATGAAGAGGCTTTGCAATGTTTCTTGCCAGCCACCTTTAGAAAAGTCAAGATAAGATTTCAGGTTTGAATATATATTGCCTATATAATATTGTTTCTGTGTAATTATTAACTATTTAATCAAAAGAACCTTGATTATTATACCGAAGTTGAAGTTAATCCATAAATTCTATCATGTATAGGAGTTACGAACTTTTTACTCAATTACATACTCTATGGCACTAGGAGCTTGAAAATGTATTGTTGTACTCACAAAAGTATACTACCTGACCCTACCTTGAGTTAGTTCTATCTAGTCCACCTCATTACTCGCTATCCCTACCTTGAGCTAGTTCTATACAGTCCACCTCATTACTCGCTATCCCTACCTTGAGCTAGTTCTATCTAGTCAACCTCATTACTCGCTATCCCTACCTTGAGCTAGTTCTATCTAGTCAACCTCATTACTCGCTATCCCTACCTTGAGCTAGTTCTATATAGTCAACCTCATTACTCGCTATCCCTACCTTGAGCTAGTTCTATCTAGTCCACCTCATTACTCGCTATCCCTACCTTGAGCTAGTTCTATCTAGTCAACCTCATTACTCGCTATCCCTACCTTGAGCTAGTTCTATCTAGTCCACCTCATTACTCGCTATCCCTACCTTGAGCTAGTTCTATCTAGTCAACCTCATTACTCGCTATCCCTACCTTGAGTTAGTTCTATCTAGTCAACCTCATTACACGCTATCCCTACTATCAGCTAGTTCTATCCAGTCCACCTCATTACACGCTATCCCTACTATCAGCTAGTTCTATCCAGTCCACCTCATTACACGCTATCCCTACTATCAGCTAGTTCTATCTAGTCAACCTCATTACTCGCTATCCCTACCTTGAGCTAGTTCTATCTAGTCAACCTCATTACACGCTATCCCTACTATCAGCTAGTTCTATCCAGTCCACCTCATTACACGCTATCCCTACTATCAGCTAGTTCTATCCAGTCCACCTCATTACACGCTATCCCTACTATCAGCTAGTTCTATCTAGTCAACCTCATTACACGCTATCCCTACTATCAGCTAGTTCTATCCAGTCCACCTCATTACACGCTATCCCTACTATCAGCTAGTTCTATCTAGTCAACCTCATTACACGCTATCCCTACTATCAGCTAGTTCTATCCAGTCCACCTCATTACACGCTATCCCTACTATCAGCTAGTTCTATCCAGTCCACCTCATTACACGCTATCCCTACTATCAGCTAGTTCTATCTAGTCAACCTCATTACACGCTATCCCTACTATCAGCTTGTTCTATCCAGTCCACCTCATTACACGCTATCCCTACTATCAGCTAGTTCTATCTAGTCAACCTCATTACTCGCTATCCCTACCTTGAGCTAGTTCTATCTAGTCAACCTCATTACACGCTATCCCTACTATCAGCTAGTTCTATCCAGTCCACCTCACTACACTCTAACCATATATGGAGCTAGCTATGTCCAGTCCACTTAATTACGCTCTATCTCTTTCAGTTATATTCTTATGTTACTCTCCAAGCTACATCTATCTGTTCCCACAGGTGTATTTCCATTAAATTTGACAGTATATACCTTAAACGCTGTTCTAGATTCTTTCATTTGCATTGCATGTCATTCCCAACGTAGCCTGCGATATTTTACTACACTAACAATGTCTTGTGATGAGTACAGTGTATGTAATTCACCATTATGTAAAATCCTCCATGCTCCCTTATCTTCATCCTTTTTGTGGGCCAAATATCATCCTAAGCATATTTTTATTTTCAAGATAAGTCCTTGAAAAAACACTCAAATATAAATAGTAATATTTTAATTATAAATAACAAATAATGTATTTGTTCTTACTTAGTTTGTGCTAACTAGGTTTGAAAGAAACTCATCGATACCCTAAATGAATTTACGGTGATTTTGTTGTTGTTGTTGTTGTTGTTGTTACTTCTCTCTTGGAGAAAACTCCGTCAAAGCACTCTTGTGTGCAACTCCCATGAGTCTATTGTCTGGAAGGTCTCTTAATGCAATAACACAAAGTGCTGTCTGCCACTCAATAACTGGAGCCTTTCATCAGATGCTTCTCCCCTTCCCTAAATCGACTAGAAGTGTGTGGCGTGTGGGAAAAATGGCGATGGAGAGGAGAGACCGCACTTTATTAACTAACAGTGGCTTATTTTAACTAAGATACCAATCGTATAAACCGTCTACCAATGGGCATCCAGACAAAAACGCGGAATTCATCTTTCAAGGTTTTTATAAATGCAAGCAGAAAAAGTTTCTTTTTAATGTTTCCAAAAATGTAACGACGTTGCCTACTTGGAAATTTCAAAGCTATTTTGTAAAGCGTGTTGCATCTTAACTTGACCCACATAAGTAGTCTAAGCACTATCACACTTAGACGCCAATGTATGAAATAGAAAGAGAGGTAGGAAAATGAGCAGTTCACCGTGAGAGGGCTCTTGTCTATATGCTGAGAACCCTTTCCCTCTTCCTCTGACGAGATTGCAGTAACTTTAAATGTTGCTCCTTGAAAACATTGACTTGACTTTTAATGTATCTTTTTATTGTTTCCTTTCTAGCTAGATATATGTTACCATGGAATTTTTAACCTACATAATGGCAGGAGCATTCCTACAGACGGTTTTCGTAACCAAGACAAATAACCTAAGTTGTAAATGATTTAAAAAATATATTTACAAAAAAATCTAATTCAAGATATTTTTTTAAAGTTTACAACTATAGGACTATTTAAGCTTATTTAAGAATTTATGGTTTTTATTTCAATGTTTTATCTTTAAAACTCACTGAGTAAAATGTAAATTCACTAACATGGGGAATCCTATCTTGACCTGCCACAACGTCAATGGTAGGTAATGACCTTAAATGGAATGGATGCAATTCCACGTTTAAAAGTTTTAAATTAAATTTAATTTACTCAAAGGATGTTAACAACAGAAACAATATTAAATTAATATTGCAAGGAACGTACTTTGGTAGAACATCAATTAATTGATTAGTACGCTTCTTTAGTCAATTAAACAATATATATTATGAATATAACGAGGAATTAATTTATTCAAAGATAAATGGTATGATCAAGAAGTTAAATCAATTTCGTCAATTAAACAGTATAAATTAAAAATATAACAAAGAATCAAATAGCCAAAGCTAGTATTTATGTTTTTATAGAGGATTACTCAATCAATATATAATATTCTGAGAAATTGAAACATGACACCTGGACATGGGAATTGAACCTGGGACCTTTGACTTAGTATGCCAATGCTCTAACCACTGAGCTATCCAGGAATCGTCTCGTACCTAGGGGCATTCTTCACTCATATTTTTAAGGCAGAGTCTATGATGGATAATTGTACAAATGGCAGCATTAAGCCAACTACCAGGTCGAAGGTGACTGCGTTATCTGATAGCTCGTGATCTTAATAAAATCACACATAGTAGCCGATGATTTCCGCACGTCCATCATAGACTCTGCCTTAAAATATGAGTGAAGAATAACCCTGAGCACGGGACTGGATAGCTCAGTGGCTAGAACATTGGCGCACTAAGCTAAAGGTCCCGGGCTCGATTCACGTGTCCAGGTGTCATTTTTCAATTTTCAGGATATAATATAACAAGGGATTAATTTATTCAAAAATGATTTTATAGATCAAGACGTTAAATCAATTACACAAACATAATCACATTCCTAAAAATATGTATGTGTAATTGTGCACTGGAGGTTTATTTTCTTTAAACACCGGGTAAGTAAACAGGGAAAACATTCAAGATATATATATATATATTTTAAATCAAAGATAATGGTGGAGAAAAACAAATAGGCTTTAATGAGATCATAATGATGGAGATAAACAAATAGGCTTTAATGAGATCGGTTTGTCAGCACATACATTAAACATATTACAAGCACTATCCAGTTAGTTAAGTTTTAGGCTAGTTATTAATCCCTAGAATTGATAAATCCGAAAAGAGTTATCTAGTGTTCTCACTCAATAGTTCTCAAGGCGTGAAGCGCCAACATTAGTACACCAAAGGCGAATCCCTGGTAATAATTAGTATGGGTAGCCTCCCCATTAGAAACACAAATACCACATTAGTCAATAAACAATTACACTTACAAGAATACTCTAAACAATAAGTGAACCAGTTAACTTGGTTAAATAAACTAGCAGTCTTACTATAGGGGAAGAAGATTACCCGTGCTAGTGAGGCTAGCTTAATACATTTTAATCACGTTACAATAGTTACAAGCTACAAAGCATTTATTCCAGCCATACATATTCCAGCAAAACTATAGATGAAAGTTCCAATCTATAATTTTAGGCCTAAGCACAAAATGACCCGGCAAATAACCAATTGGTCTTAGCAAGACTCGAGGTGACCAAACCCGAGATGATCGACTATAAAACCCAGAAGGGGGAGATAAGTCCTCTCAAAGGGACGCTATCAAAATATGTAACAAATGCGAGCCAAGCCTGAAGGGCAAAAGACCCACAAGTTAATTACCACAACACTGCAAACAACAATCATTAAATAGCTCTACACACGCGAGCCATGCCTGACGGGCAAAATCCCCTCAAGTTAAGCACTACAACACGGCGAACAACAATCAATAATAACTCTACAAACACGAGCCATGCCTGACGGGCAAAAGTCCCACAAGTTGAACGACAATAATTAAACTGCTCTACAAACGAGAGCCATGCCAGACGGGTAAAAGACCCACCAGTTGATCACCACAATAGGGAAAACTATATTCATGGCGTGAAGCACCCCAAGTAACTCTAAGAGAGCCGACCAACACCTAATAAGGCACACACTGCCAGGCCTGGAAGAACCTAAACAGTCCCTTTCATGCCTGAAGGCACTGCAGACTAAGACATGGTCGTGCAGGCCATGGAGTGGAACACACTACTACTAAACTGCAAGTCTGAAGGACCCAGCAAATATCAGTGACATTGAACTTCACCAATGTCTAGTACCACGAGCCAGAAAGTTTAAAATTAAACTATATTTACACGGGAAACATCAGAGTTATTAATGCTTTCTTGAACAAGTAGAATATTCCTCAAACTTAACCACGGCCATTACAGCCATCTACTCCCTATCAAAACTTGATTATAACGCTGTGGCAGTCTTCTTCCGCCGAACAGGCCAGTCCCTTGGTACCATCGTCCCTTCCTCCCTGGGGTCGTAAATATGTCTTGATCAAAGATACGTGTGACGTGTTGTATCCTGGGATAACAATGAAGTTATGTGTTCTTGTCCTGCAAGTCACGGTGTCTTATAGCGCCAGTCCAGCGAACCATAGAAGAGTAGTGAAGTTCACTTTGGCACGTAAGTAATAACCAGCTAAAACTGCGCGCGGCGCGCCACCCAGTAATTCAGTCAGATTATATAAAAGCTCGGCCCGGTGAAGTGTGACATCGCTGGCCGATAGAATAGCAGGGCACGTCTAATGGAGCTCGTGTTCAGCGAAGTTGTTGAGGCGAGGTATGTAACACACACATGTATAAATATGAGCATATTTTCAGCAATCTATGTACATTTTATTTCAAATAATATAAGCACCGCATCTTACTTCCCGTTCGGGTTATACGCTTTTAAATACTAATTACGCTAATGGATTAGGAATTGGAAAGGTTGAATTAGAGGAAGTAAACCCGTATTTGCGTGGAAGGAGAGTGGAAAACCATTAAGGAAAAATCACCCCCAGTTCACATGACCAAGATTCGAACCTCGATTTCCCCGTCCTCAGTAGTCGAGCTCAACACGACTAACGCGTTTTTTATTTCAAGAACGTTATTTGTGGCAGTTGATTTGGGCTGTACGGGATTTGGCTAGTTAGCCCACTACAATTCATTCAACTTCTTGATCTAACAATTTTTTTAAATTAATTAATCCCTTGTTATATTATTAATTTATATTGTTTAGTTGACGAAATTGATTTAACTTCTCGATCTAACAATTTCTCTTTGAATAAATTAGTTCCTTGTTACAATCATAATTTATGTACAAATTAAGATTTAGATAGAAAATTCAGGGAAAGCCATAATAGACTATATAGATTTACAATTAAATGAATTAGATGGTGATAAAATTGGTAGATGAATTGAGTTATTATAATATTCAAAAGATTGATGATATGATGCTTTTAATGAGCAATAAAAAGTCATGTATAAAAATTATTTTAATAAATAATAACATCGTCAACTGGAATTAAATTATTATTATATATATATATCTGAATTTTATATATAAGTCCTAATTTGAATTACTACCACTCTTTAATTTAAACTACTTTAGAATGTTTTCTAAAATGTCATAATTTATATTGTTTAATTGACTAAAAAAATGTACCAATCAATTAATTGCTGTTCTACCAAAGTAAGTTCCTTACAATATAAATTTCATATAACTCCTTACTACAATTAAAATGGATAAAAATAAAATTAAAAAACATAAACAATAGCCAATGGGCTACTACAAAGCATTAACAAAATTTATAGATTTTTCTTCCCATTAAAATATCGACTACTACAGTGCTTGGTGGTTGAATGTGTCACTAGCGTCTTCTCTGATGTAAAACAGACGTGTTAGTACTTCAATATCATTATCAAAGTATTTACGATTATTCATCTTTGTGCCCTGTATTTCAATCATCTCATAATTCTATCGCTACTAACTAAATCTAATATAATACTCCAATATCATTTGTAGGAACCCATCTATCGATGGCTACGCGTACTAAAGAGTCAGCCTCAACTTGATTGATTTGCCTGTGACGAGAAAGGCTGGGGCTAAAATCCCGTTAGAATATTCTTAATTGTTCCCAACCCCACCACCAAGTTACTTAAATTTTTAACATTCTATTACCTGCCCCATTATTATAAATTAGTGGATAGTGCGGACAGGCAGTAAGACGTAAAGTATGGATTTTTGTTGTAAATGTTAATTTTAAAATTCTGTTTGTACAGTTAACAAAGTTTAATTCAGCCATTAATTTGTTATATAACAAATTAATAAATAGAATTATGATATTAAAAGTGATGTAAAAGCAATTATTTGAGTGTAGGATAGATAAATGATGTAAAAGATATTAATCTTAAATTATATGACAAGTTTAACGTTAATAAATAAAATATTTATTCATTCACATACTCGCTGTTATTTCATATTTAAGGTTCTCGTTTGAGGACAATATGTATTTTTTAGTTAAGTAATTAGTGATTAGTGATTGATTCACATTCAGCATCACAAGGAACAAGAGAATTTCAATCTCAAGATAAGAATAGAATTAAATTTTCAATTCACATTTATTTAATATTTATTCTCTCCCATTTGACAACTGTCTACCTTAACTTTATAACTTGTCATTTTTTCATCATAATGTGTATTCAACTTTACTTGACTCATGTGTTATTATTACATGTATTCTAACATGTTTATTTTTATATTATATGTGATATTAAAGTCAGCATTCATATCTTAATTCTCAATCGATCTAAGACTCAGTACCATTTAAAACATATTTTCTATCCCATATTGTAACTATTCTTTACCTTGAATTATATTATTATAATTATGATTAAGTAATTAACGTTTGGAAACAAAATATAGGTTTTTGACATTTAAATTAATCCACAAATATAACAACTAGATTCCAAACTTAATTTTATCCACACTCGTTTTTAGTAACCGTTATCGCTATAAACATTTAACTAGTGGAATTATGATGAAATTAACATTCATAGGAAATGTAGTCTGTAGGGATTCCAACCAGGACCTTCTTATCACCGGAAAACCAGCCTAGATGAAAATAACATTTATTTAACCTGCCCCCCCGATAAGAGTCTATAAATCACTAAATCGCATTACTACATAGGTATACTACTGGTGGCGATCATTTGTTACTAATTTCTTCTGGATTGTTATCCAAAAAGCTATATTAGTTTCACATCGGTTCTTGACACACGTGAAATGAAATTATGACACTTTTTTAATGGTGGGTGGAAAAAAATTCAATGTAACCTCTTCTCCCAACCACCAGCACTACCTCCAGACTCTTCCTCCCTTTAACCTCAACAAACACACACACAATTGCACTTTTTTACTCTTAGTTTGTTCTGGATTGCTCCGAAAAAAGTTCCATTTCTTCCGTTCTTATAGACCCAATAGTTATATATTTACAATAGGGAGAGGGGAACGTCGTGGGAAGCATTTTCGTGGCAGGTCTCCCACCTTTAAAACTGGACAATTTTATGGTTACAATCGTTTGTTCCTCCTTTGCTTTGGATTGTTATGCAAAAAATTAATTTGTTCAACTATTGCTCTTGCACGAAGTGAACCTTTCTCACTTTCTTTACTAGTGAGGTTCCAAATCCATGGTGTCCCTCCCCTCCCCGCTATCCCCCCCCCCCCCCCCACACACTTACAATCTTAAAAATTCATGTTTTTATGATTACACTCCCTTGTTATTCGTTTATACCAGATTGTTCCACAAAAAGTTGCATTTGTTCCTCATTTTCAGAATGTTTCAGAGAAATAGTACGCATTGTAAGATGTTTTAGAATCAATTGTTCTGAGTAAAAAAGTTCATACAATATGTATTAAAGTCTCAATGGCTGTGGAGATACAGCTATTTGGAAATGGTGCGTATAAATCCGATGCACGTGCAGCTTTCTTAATCTGATGAATAGCGTACTGCTCTCGTAAAAAGCTGTGAGAAAGAATTAGTTATAACCTGACGCGTTTTGGCGTTAGAATAGTTGTTAAGAATACACGCTATTACTTAGTAAGAACGCATAATCTACTAAACAATTTTAACTGTTATTCTATATGAATGTAGAACTTGGTATCTTACCTTAAATAATGAAAACAAATTTAGAGTGTTAGGAAACAAGGCTTTCAGGAATATGTTTGGTCAAAAAAGGGATGAGGCTACTAGAGAGTGGAGGAGATTACATAGTTATGAGTTACATAACGCATAGTCATCACAAGACATCGTTAGAGTTATAAAGCCTCGTAGATTACGGTTGGCTGGACATTCATTGTGAATGTGAGAATCTAGAATCGTGTTTATGCTATTGACTGGCAAACTTAATGGGGAGAGAGCATTGGGAGTACCAGACATAGGTGGAGGATAACATTAGAATGGACTTGAAGGAGATAGGGTGTAATACTGGATAAAACTATCTCAATATAGGGATAGGGTGTGATGAGGTGGACTGTATAAAGCTAGCTAAAGATAGGGATAGGGTGTGATGAGGTAGGCTGTATGGAGCTAGCTAAAGATAGGGATAGAGTGTGATGAGGTAGACTGTAAGAAGCCAGCTAAAGATAGGGATAGGGTGTAATGAGGTGGACTGTATAAAGCAAGCTAAAGATAGGGATAGGGTGTGATGAGGTAGGCTGTATGGAGCTAGCTAAAGATAGGGATAGAGTGTGATGAGGTAGACTGTAAGAAGCCAGCTAAAGATAGGGATAGGGTGTAATGAGGTGGACTGTATAAAGCAAGCTAAAGATAGGGATAGGCTATAATGAGGTGGACTGTATAAAGCTAGCTAAAGATAGGGATAGGGTGTGATGAGGTAGGCTGTATGGAGCTAGCTAAAGATAGGGATAGAGTGTGATGATGTAGACTGTAAGAAGCCAGCTAAAGATAGGGATAGGGTGTAATGAGGTGGACTGTATAAAGCAAGCTAAAGATAGGGATAGGGTGTAATGAGGTGGACTGTATAAAGCAAGCTAAAGATAGGGATAGGGTGTAATGAGGTGGACTGTATAAAGCAAGCTAAAGATAGGGATAGGGTGTAATGAGGTGGACTGTATAAAGCAAGCTAAAGATAGGGATAGGCTGTAATGAGGTGAACTGTATAAAGCTAGCTAAAGATAGGGGTAGGGTGTAATGAGGTGGACTGTATAAAGCAAGCTAAAGATAGGGATAAGCTGTAATGAGGTGGACTGTATAAAGCTAGCTAAATATAGGGCTAGGGTGTAATGAGGTGGACTGTATACAGCAAGCTAAAGATAGGGATAGGCTGTAATGAGTAGGACTGTATAAAGCTAGCTAAAGATAGGGATAGGCTGTAATGAGTAGGACTGTATAAAGCTAGCTAAAGATAGAATGTGATGAGGTAGACTGTGTAAAGCTAACTAAAGATAAGGGATAGGGTGTGATGAGGTGGACTGTATATAGATATCTAAAGATAGGGTTAGGTGGCGTACTTTGGTAAGTGCGACAATTAACTTTCGAGTTTCTAATGACATGAGTAAGTAAGTGTTAAGAATCACGCAGATCTTTGCACAAGATGAATATCCTGATATCGTGTTTGCGTATAGTTTTTGTAATGGAAGGCCTGTTGCTGCTTGTATAGAATAATATTGATGGTGCCCACTCAATTAGATTAGGTTTTGTGGAGATGGATGAAGAGCGAAAGAAAAGGAAAATAAAAGAGGCGAGTTGACCTCTCATATTATTGATAGCTCCCACCGTAATTTTCGAGACTTGATTATCCTAACAATACCTTTTAATGGGTAGAGGTTATGAAATTCATTTTAAAGTAACCTTCATCAATCGCAGTATCGTTATCCATTTTTGAGCCAAATACCTTCTTAAGCACCTTGTTTTCGAAAATCCTAAATTTATTTTCATCACTTAAGATAAGAGACCACGTTTTACACCCATAGAGAATTAAAGGTAATTGAGGTTGACATTAGAACTATTAGGCACCCATTTGTGTTTTGTAAAATTCAAACCCTCAATAAACACAAACAAGCTACTTATTTTTCTTTAATACCCCTCATTATGGATTTCCAGCACCATTTTCAAACAGCTATATCCCCGCAGCCACCGAGAATTTGACACGTGTTCATATGAGCCTTTTAACTCAGAATAATATTTTAAATTAATGAATAGTTTCAGAAAATAAACTAAATGCATCCTCATGACAAATTGGGCTCGGAAATCTTCTCACACACCTGGGCGATCCCATAATCATATTAAAAGAACTTGTGAAATATGACCACATCGAAAACACTCTTTCTCTCTTCCTCCCTTCTAGAACATGATGCAACCTACAGAAAAATAGAAGCTACTAGAACAAATTCTTTCAAAACATACTCAAAAAGAAGGCTCCTTTCTTCAGTCATTCTATAACTTTACAGAGCAAAGTTACACGTTGAATTAATCTAAAATTTTATCTCCTTGCCTTACTTCAGAACGGTCCACAAAAGTGTAATCTCTGAATAATTTTTTTCGCACACAACCTTACTGAGAATCAGTCCAAGCTAAATCAATTCTAATTTTCAAATTCAGTCCATGGCGTGTTAATCTGCCATATCGAATGTGCAAGTAAATTTATTCGGGTCAAATTAATAACAAGTTTATTCAAAATAACAAATTTTTCGCATATAAGTAGTAGTAAAACTGGACTCCAACCCTAGACTTCACAACAAGAAAATATCCTTACAAATTGGTTTTGACACCGAGGGGCTTCCAAAAAACACTCCCCAGTAGAAAGCTTATCTCTACAGTTTGGCTCGACAGCGTGGGACTTCAAAAGATGGACTCCTCAAAGAGCAGGAAATGTTAAACTCGACATACTTTATGACATTAGGAACTCGAAAGTTCACTACCGCACTCATAAAATTACGCCACATATCTCTATCTTGAGCTAATTTTATCCAGTTTAGCTCATTACACGCTATCTCGCCTAGGTCTATCCAAATGCTACTCTCCATTTGCGTCTGGGTCTTCCCAGTGGTCTTTTCCCATTGGTTTTGCCATTTAATAACGCGAACGTAGCTCTAGATACTTCAATCCGCGCTGCATGACCTACCTACCGTAACCTGCAGGATTTTACTACTCTGACAATTTCTGGTGATGAATACAGAGTATATATCTCATCATTATGTCCTCCTCCACTTCCCACAATTTTATCATTATTATATTTTTGACCAAATATCTTTCTAAGCACCTTGTTTTCGAACACCCTAAATTTATTTTCGTCATTTAAGATAAGAGGCCATGTTTCGGACCCACGGAGAACAACTGGTAAAATTATGGTTTTATATATTCTGAGTTTTAAAGTTTCTTGACAACAGGCGAGATGCCAACAACTTACTGACAAAGTAATGACAAGCATTTCCCGACTGTAATCTTATCCTAATTTACAATATAATATTGTTATCGATAGTTAAAATTGTTGCTAAATATTTGAATTTATGAACCCGATTAAATGATATGTTGTTTGCTATAATATCTAAATTATCGTCCTCAATCTGTGTTCTCTCTGTTATCAAATACTCAAGTCTTTTCAGCGTTCTCTTCTAAACACATTTCCTTGCTACACTCTACTAAAATATCTGCATTTCTTGCAACAGCTGCCTTACTTTTACCTAATAAAGGTAAATCATCTGCGTACCCTAATAGTTGTATTGTACCGTTTAATGTCAACCTTTCCCCACTCTCTTACATTACCCTAATAGCATAATATAAGTTTAAATTAAAGAGTAATGGGGAAAGTGCATCTCCTCTTTCCAATCCATTACGTATTTCGAAAGCATCCAATACGTTAGCTCCAACCCGTACCCTGCCACGCGTATCTCTCAAACATACTTCAATCTTACTGACAAGTTTTTTTGGGTATTCCAAACATAACTAAAATTTAATATTTTTTTTCCCTTTTAACTGAATCACAGGCCCTTTTAAAATCTATGTATAATTGATGAACCGTCATTTTGAATTCCCACTTTTTTCTAATATTTGCCTCATACTAAAAATCTGATCCGTGGTTGATCTATTACGTCAAAATCCACACGGATGATCCTCAATTATTTCCTCTGAATATGGTGTAAATCTCATAATAAGTTTGTTGTATAAAATGTTTTAAAATGTTTGTAGTATTGAGATACTTCTATAGTTATTACAATTTGTTTTAGCTCCCTTTTTGAAAATGACTATTGATATACTTTCCTTCCATTCTTGTGACAATACATGATGTTTCCATATGGAACATAAAAAGTTTATGAATTTATATTACTAAAATTTTACCCCCTCCCTTTATTAACTCTGATGATATTGAATATATACCTGGATCTTTATGATTCTACAACTTCTTAATAGCTTCTTTGATTTCACTAATACTTGGCTCTGAGACTATTGGCTTAGTAGTATGGATTTCGATAGCTTAGCCTAAACCGTATCCTTCGTGAGCATTCATAGTTTGACTGAAGAAGTCATTCCATCTACTTAAAACCATCGCACGTATCGGCCATCAGATTACCTTTCTCATTTTTAACTAAATTGGCCCTATCTTGATAGATTTTCCTATATCCGTTAATACCTTAATAAAGTTTCTTGATATTCTTGTGCTCGTTATGATGTTCTATTTAGCTAACTTTACTTTTTAAATACTCTCGCTTTTTGTTTCTAAATGCTGCACTGGCCTTCCGCTTTGTAATGATAAATGTGTTCAAACTAAATTCATTAGGACTTTTCTAACTAATGTAATTTTACTTCCATCCTTTCCTCTATTAATTCTTAACCCTCGACGTAAAACTATGGGTTCTTCTTTTTACAGCTACCTACACTACACTTTGCTGCATCTCTAATAATATTACTGATACTTTCTGACTGTTTCTCTGGATCCGTGTTTTCCTCACTTCCCTGTGAGCATTCTAGGGCAGAATATCTATTTTAAAATTCAATTTGATATGTATTCCTAAGCTCTCCATCTGAAAGTTTCTCTACATCATCTCTTGTCCTCCTGATTTCACTTTTTTGTTACTGACAGATGCATCCTAAGTTTTGCTACCATGTATTAGTATATAATTATATTTTTAAACTAAATGGCGTCACACTTTGTACAGGGAGTCTATAAAATAGTTTAATATATTTCTAAGAAAAATAAACTATCGTAAATAGTAACCAAATCTTAGATGTTTAGATATGGGTCCTTTATTGGTTTTAATTGCTACAAAAAAAAACCATTAAGGTTGTATAACTAGCACACATTGTCAAAATATAAATATAATCTTGAAAGAAACTTTTCATATAGCACAAAAAATTACTCCGTACTTAATCCATCCTCTCAAACTTTCTCGGCACTTCCCTATCCTTGCATTATATATTTGCCCCAACAACATCAATGCACCGAGTCATACATGCGCTTTTATTCTTGAAAGTATTTAAGTTTCTATTTTTCATTTGTTCATCTAAAACGTTTAGCCACGTCTTACATGATCCACCAACTACCCCTTCCTTTTGATCCACACACACTTTAACTTAATATACTTTCTTCGTCACTCGATCCCCACTCATCCTTTAAACATGTCCAAACCAAAGAAAGAGACATCCTTCACATTGACCTATTGGATTCCCTTTCAAATCGTACTCCTTGATCACCCATTCATTACTGACTCTGTACATACGAGTTTTCTACATCCATTTCTTAGATATCTCATTCCAAATGCATACACCTTGCTCTTGTGTTTCTCCTAACAAACCCACCCTTCACATCCATAAAACAATGTTGGCGTTAAAACAATTTTATATACTGCCATATTTAACTCTTTCAATACTTATTCATTCTTTGCAACATTCCACATACATCAAACCACTCTCCAAGATGTATTCAACCATATGTGCATTTAGTCATCTAACCTATTTTTACAGAACATTTTGCTTAGATACACAAAACAATTAAATTGTTCTAACATTTTTTCATTTATACTTAGCTGAAAATCATGTTCTGATCCATGTTAATCAATAGCTATCACCTAGGTCTTGGGGACATTTCTCCGAAGATACATTCTGCCTGTCACCGCATTCAAAACCTTGATTGTATTCTGCAAGTCATTTACCTTCTTAGCCGTTAATACAGCATCATCTGTATATAACAGCACTCTCCCATTCACACTGTCCATTTGTACACCAACCGCGTCCTTACAAGCAACCCAAATACGAGAAAAAAATCTGTATAATCGTATTTATGTGATTATAGTGGTGTGGAAGATATTGTATTTTATTTATTTCTATGCTATATATTATATTTCATAGATCTTTATATATTTTATGTTTTTATAAATTTACATTTTGTGATATCTTAGTTTTAAACAAGATTAAACTCAATAAAACGTAATACTTTCCCCCCTTATCTTTAAGTAATCTTTATGTAGAACTTTATTTTATATAGCAAAAAATATTTCTGATAATATATATCTGAGATCCTAATGTAATATAATTGTATAAAAGGTATAAAAGGTGTCTTCATTTATCCGTAAATAGAAATACCAATCTTTAAGTGAACATTTAAAATATATGTATCACTGTGCTCATGTGAATCACGCTTTTTTCTTTTCAACCAATATTAACACCACACGTTTTTAAAAATGTTTTTCACAATGCTTTGTTGCTTCTATGAAGTCGATTATAGCCAAAACATCGTCTGGTGAGGCAATTTTTTTTAAATCAGTAAGTCTTACTACCCATCCGGATCGATTATATAATAATTACTTTAATGGTTTAAAGTATTATGAAGTTTATATTTAGAGGGCATTTACCCGTATTTGTGTGGAGGGAAAGTGAAAAACCATTTTGGAGGAACCACCCTCAGTACACCCAACTGAGATTCGAACCTCAATCTCTCCTTCATCGGCAGTCTTGTCTCCTGTGAGAGAAGTGCGTCAGACCATGCAACCACTGAAGCTGTTGACGTCGTTGCTAGCTGGCATTGAGAGATCAACTTGAGTAGGAAAAGTAAAACTGTGAATTAAAGAATAAATATTGTCTCACGTGGATGTACTAGCACATTAGGTTCTACCATACAGCTATACCTGTAGGTGTGTAGTCCCCTCAAGTCAATGCTACATTATTTAAAATACTAAATGAAAATATAATACTACTACACAATTGTGTTCTAAGCTTGCATTTGAATTAGAGTTGGCATTTTCTGGGTGATTTTTGAACAAAAATATTATTCATTTTAATGTGCTTATCTACACTATTAGCTTAAATCTTTTGTTGCATTGATAAAACATTTATATCAACTTTAAAATATTTAAAATATATACTTACATATTAAGTGACGAACTGTATTTGAATTTTACGCTTTGTAAATAGAGAAAGATTCCTCAGCTTGTGTTTTTATATTATGTTAAATTGTTTTATAAATAACTAGTGAAACCGTGCGCAAATTGTGCAGTACTTAAAAAATTGGTGTGTGCACTTATGTACGCGCGTGAGAAGTTATACTTCTTTGGCATCATTAAAAAATAGTTTTTAATTGCATGCAAATAATTAATTACAATAAAATGATAAAAAGACTGGAAAAGGATAGTCAACACAGTCAATAGAGTTCAGTTTAAATTTGAAAAATTAAATAAATAAATATTTATTTTCTTACATTAAGTGTAACATAAATTCTCTCATTATTCGAATGTTATTTTTAAATCATGTCCACTGCCATAGCATCTTCCGGTAATGACTGAATTGGAACTTCAGTTATCAGTGGCTTATGATAACTAAAATATGATACGAAAAGTTTTGTAGTAACAGCGTTTAGATATCGTGCAAATACAGCATCTATGGTAGTGCCATGTCGTGTTGTCGAAATCAGAGGATTATTATTCATGGCTAGATTCAAGTCATTTTGGAGGAAATCAATAAGTGGACGAGCATCTTCATGGGAAAAATTGACGTTGAAGTCTCCACTTAAAATTACCGGTAACTTGTCTTCTCTTTTATCAAGATATTCTCCTCCAGTTGTTGTATATGGCCATAATATTATTTTCAGGAAATGAATGATGTCGTCCATTTTTTGATTTGGAGTAATGTAAATGACCATTTAAACAATTTTGTTGCCATCTTCCATTTTGCATTCAGCTACACAAAACTCACCAACTGATGTCACTGTTGAACTTGCCGATTCCGCCTGTCTTACAGTCTTATCAATGTTTGGAGTAATGATATTGGTAGTGTCATGCATATTCTGATAAATGGCAGCTCCTCCAGCTCGAACGTTTAATCGCTTATATTGTATTATGCAATTGAAATTTGGTATACTGATCGACTTTTCATTGGCTAACCAGGTTTCATTTAAAAGTAAAACATTCGATTTTTGCATAATTGGATCAATGAGATCAATGGAATGAGCATGGAGACTTTGACAGTTAAAAGTATATATTGTCAACCCTCTCCTTTGATTAATAAACTCTAACAGATCATTGGGGATAGTTTGTAAGCGATTAAGCGAGAGTCTACGGAATTCTTCTTGAAGACTATTTATAGCTGTGGATGGTCTTCGGCCATGAGAGAAAGTTTTATCATTGTCTTTTGTTGTAATGTACAAACCTTGAAGACTAGTCACCCACGTCAATGCAACATACACTAATGACAGTAGATGTTTTTTATCATATTCATAAACAATCTCAGGGTATGTACTTCCCTGAGACTTATGAATCGTAGTTGCGCAAGCGCAAACTAAAGGTAGATGCGATCGTTTAACATTTATCGTTTTGTTGTTATTAAGTGGAATAGTAGCAGATCTTCTTCCTATCGGTATAGCAGTTGTACTAATTTGATGAGAAGCTACATGTCCAGCGACTTTTTTCTTTATTTTTTGACCAATTTTTTGTGAGTCTGGGAAATCAAGCCATACAAAATTCACATCTCCTTCATCATTAAATTCAAGATGAACTAATTTTCCAACAGCTCCATTTGCTAAGCCATCTGACACATCGATGTTTGTTGTAATCATATAAAAACATTCGGCACAAATACGGTTTCATAAGGCAACCCTCCAGTATTAATGAGCGACATTTTATATAATTTTTGACGTACAAAAGCTGTTGAAGTACAACCAACAAATACGTATTTAGCAATTGAAGTAGTTTTATTTTGAGCAGCACATAAAATTCGGTTATTATATCTTGTCACAGCCTCGTTTGTATTGAATAATCTGATTACATGTGGACATTCTACTTCAGCCTCTTGAGTTGTTACAAATCGCGATTCCAATAAAATTAATTCGCGATCGTCGAGTTGTTGACCATTCCCAATTTTTGTCAATATTGAAGAAAACTCTTGGTTTGCCTGCCGCATAACTTGATCTAATTCATAAAATTTGAATCCACGCCATAACATAGGTCCAACAATTTTCTGCTTCTGCTGTTTGTAAATTGGAGTAGATCGTTCTGGTGGTAACTGGCGTAGATCTCCAATCAAAATAACATCTAAACCACCAAAATTAGTTTTGAAATCTCCAGTCAATTTGCATCAATCTTGAGTCAATCTGAAGAAGTAATTCAGCACCAATCATACTTATTTCATCAATGATTAACACTTTGACGTATTTGAATAGTGCACTATATTGATGAGCTACTTCAGTGCTTAGTGGAAGTAATCTCGACAAAGATATTTTTAGGGCAGTATGTACGGTAGGAACTACCATCAATGGCAACAGTAGCTTTGCCTGTTGAAGCACAGGCGATGTACGAGTTACAGCATCCATCATTCTCATTATATCGATTATAAATTTCCATGATAAGTTTTATGACGAAAGTCTTACCACATCCAGCTGGACCCGTAAAAAATATTTGAAATGGACTACGGTTTGGAGTTAATAGATTTTAAATGACATGTAGCAAGAGCTCTATTTGCTTATCATTTGCAATTCTCATCAATTCGTAAAACTCTCTATTTGGCATTAAATGTTCTCGCTTTTTAGCGATAGGTCCAAGTTTATTATAGTACAGCTAGACGAAGATCACTATTCATATAGGAAAGAGGATTGTTATATAAATTTTGAAATGGATTTGGTTCAGATGCGATGTTAGCAACATCTTGTACTTCACTTTCATCATTGAAACCATCTTCTCGGCATAAATTTCGAGAAATTTCAATTACTTTCTGGATATCCTAATTAGATTCAAATTCTTTTCGATTATTTAAAATTTCATTTTCATTCCTATTATATATATCGATAAATTTCATTTCAGCGAGTATTTCCGCATCTTCATTTCGGAAAGGAATATGTAACGTAACCATTTCACGTTTATATTCATTAAGATCTTGTCCCATATCAAAATTTCGGTATCGAATAACACGTGGCTCTTTTCTTTTTGTGTAAGTACCATCTGCTTTAATGGTGTAATTAGCAACAAACTGGGCAAGAGTAATATTTTCAAAATCTTCGTGTTGGCGTTCATATTTGTCAAACCAATTTTCTTTCCAAATATTAGTTGAATCTTCTCCTACGCCTATCGCGTCTAATTCTTTTGTGTTTTTCTTATACGTTGACGATCACATGGCCACATAGTAGGAATAGTGGTGACAACAGTAGAACACTTTGATATCGGTTCTCGCAAGAGATACCAAGCCACCTCTTGACTTGTTATCTCGACACTATTGAGCATATTTACACCTATTTTCCTTGTAATTTCAACGACATCAAACTCTGGATGTTCATTCATAGTTTCAATAATCAATCGCTGAAGATGACTAATGCCTCTGTTAGTTTTATTGACATACTCTGCGACATAACTAGCACATGAATATTCTTCGGTAATGAATTGGATATCCATATTGGATTTAACAATGTTAAATATAAAGGGGTTAAACGGATTATGCCATTTTTCACATGGTTGACGCTTGACAAAAACTCATGGCCTCTTAATTCTAGCTCGAAGTATATTGTGATAATCATCATCTGAATTAATATTGTTACTCTTATAAAAGAATCAATATCATGATAATCATTATTTTCCAAATTAATTCGGATATCTTTGTAACGTTTAGCATAATTCTTGAAACCAGGCTCCTCTTTCTGCATAGGTAATAAAATTGTAGTAGACCGACAAGGCATAAAAGGTGCTTCAAATCTGCAATGCTGAGGTTGATTCACCACTATTTTCTTATAGCATGTGAATGTATGTTTATGTCTTTGTAATTTAATGTTACCTGATGCTTCTAGAGATGAAAGAGATATCAAGTAATCAATTAATGCGATATAATCCAATCTATTTTTATCAAGTGCATCCATTGGAGCATTAGCTAGCCACAATAGTATATGTGCATGTGGACTACCACGATGCTGGAACTCAATACGTTTAAAATAATGAACAACATAATATTTCCCAAATGGACTGAATTTTGGTGATTGTAAAAGATTCATTATTACATTGACCAATTTGTTAAAATATATAGCACAAGTAACTGCATCCTCATTAACAAGAGTTGTTTTTTCAAGATAATGAAGAAGCTCGGCCATTTCTTCTGAAATAGCTTCACCGTTGTGTTTGAATTTGTAGAGCTTTTGGAGCAGATCGTTCCATCCAATTTCATTGGCACTGACAGTAAGAAGTATAGTCGGTTTTCCAAACTGTCTGATCATAGCAAAAAGATCTTTTTTGCGATCCATCCAATACCATGTTGAATTTGGAATTGATCTTAGAAACTCAAGATTGGTTTCAATACAATTATGAACGTACTGATCATCTTCTATTTGTTTCCGAGTAATTTTGGTATCTTTACCAACGTGTTTGAACGCAACTGAGAGAGAATCACGAACTCGCATCCTCATAATCTTCATCGCCATATATAATAAATGATACGGTGTAACTGCACGACGATCAGATCGTCTTAGCTCACTAGAAGCCATCATGAAAGGGGTTACTTTAACACCATCCCTAAAATTACGGAACTGACCCAAGTAAATTGCGGGAAAGGAAAGTTCCTCTGCATGTTCATCAAATAATAAACTTTCAGGTACATTGTCTTCACCAGGTGCAATACGTAATTATTGTTCTTCATTCCACAATAATGTCTGCTGTTGAGCCGTAAAACTTTCTTCTATAGGAATATGTTCGCTGAAATCTTCTTGCTGAATTTCATCGTGAATTTGATTATCATTAAAGAATGACTCATCAACTTTAATTCGTACATAGTATACAATGGTGACGGAATTAAAAATCGTAGACAACTTTTAATAGTACGCTTATTAACAATACTTTGTAAGTAGCTAGATCGACGAATTTTCTTACGTTTGATATGTACATTTATACAATAGTCATCATCAATATTTCTTGGAAAAGATTTAACCATATTATTAACTGAAACAGGAACATTAATTATTTGACCGAAAATACCGTACTGACCATTAACATGCCTCAATCTTCTGATTTGCATGAAAGGAATACGAGGTGAAATTAGTCTTTCAGAAACAAGATCTAAAGTTGGTAGATGTTGAGGTACATCTGGATATTTAAAACCATTGAATGTGGAAATTAAAGGAATATTCTTCTTGTTTAATGCTTGCACGCATGTGTTGCAAAGCTTCGTATTTTTCACTGGTATATTAGGTATAATTTTTGTTAGAATTTCCTTATGTTCAGGGGACGGCCTTTTCAAATCATCTTGAAACCACAACCTGTCACATACTGAACATGGATATCCAAAAGGATTGTCTAGAAACTTTTTTTTTAATTCCTGATGAGCTCTTTTTAATCGTCGAAAATTACTATACGGCAAAGAAGTATCTATGTCTATTTCAATTTGTTCATCAATGGGAGTATTAATAAACTGTTCCGGAGAATTGGAATGAATGGCTTGTCCGTCTGGTGGAGATAATTCCTAATCCATAATCGCGTCTTGATTTAATAAATCACCCTCCTGATCGTGTACAATGTCTTGAGTGGATAAAATATGTACATTCGGGGCATCAGCTAATTGCTGAATAGTTTCTTGTGCTTGAAGCAGTTGGTTTGGCTCCATGTCATGCTAACAAAGTATTTTCTGATGTACGGTGATCATACAGCACAGCAGAATTAGCCATATGCACCTCAGCTTGTACAATTATAGAGATGCGATTGTCGTGTGTTGAAGTAGATAAAAATGAGTCGTGTAAATTATCACCATCATGATCAGCAATACCAGTACTGGACACCGTTGAGACATCTGGTCGATTTGTACTAGCACTGGTGGTAGCTAACTGAAATGATGGTTCAAAAGTCCTTATTCGTGAATTTGAAGTTGACGGGATCGATAAAATCTCAGTCACGGATGATTCGTTTACTTGTGAAAGCATTTTTTTTCGCAGCCTACAAGCACGAGTACGTTCTGCTCCTGTTTTTTTTACTGGTTTTTTTACTGACAAGCCTTGCCGAATTTTTTCAGATTCCTTGGCAGCTTTCTTTCGATTGTAATAGTTTTTACAAATTTCCGCATTTGTTTTACCCATCTTGAAAACTGGAATAGAAATTGAATAGTACCATTAATAGTCATCAAATCTAAACTAAAAGAATCTTAGATTGATTAATAAGATTTATTGTAGAGAATTAGATATTAGAAATTAATAATAAATATTTAAAATTGAAATTTAATAATATATATATAAATTATTAAAAATAAAATTTAGAAAATAATAAATATATATGACATAATTTGTACTAAATATTATAAGATTCTTAATTTTAAATATTTATTATTGATTATTTAATATTTTAAAAGTAAATGAATAAATTTAATAATAAATTCAAAAATTGAATTTAAGTTTACTGATTTTTTATATATTTATTATTTTCTTGATTTAATATTCACTTTTCATATTTATCAAAAAGTTTTCATTAAATCTGTTCATTTATATTTTATAAATATTTATTATTTATTTTATTTAATAATAAATACTAAAAATTAATATTTTAATTTGATGTTCGATTAAAACTTTCATCACAAATTTTTTATTAAATGTTTTATTAATTTTATTTCTTTATTTTGTAAATATTAAATAACCAATAATAAATATTTAACAATAATAATTTAATAATATTTAGTATTAATTATGTTAAATAATAATATTTTAATTTATATCAATAAATAATACATACGGATAGTTAACCTCAATTATATTGGAGCACTTGAAAATGTCTATAAGCACAATTTTTTTCACTAATATTTACGAATAGTAAATAATATTAATCAAAATATTAAATTTAAATCACTACTGAATATAATTTATTAGCACATATATAATTCGCACTTGTATGAAACTAAAACACGTGTTGTGAATGTAGAAACTAGAAACATGTGGATAAATATTATATATATGAAAACAGTGATCAGAGGCGACGAGCGTACCAACATGCGCGACTAACAGAGGTTCTATTTCTATATTTTTGGCAGCTTTTTTTTTCGAGACTTAATGAGCGGTTCAGCTTCAACCTGTTACTTTTGTGTTACAGTGATGCGCGCGCATCTTAAAATTTCACTCTCATCATTTTTTCATAACGCGCCTAAAGAAGTATAACTTCAAAAATAGAAAAATATAATTTTCCTTAGTAAAGACGTTGCCTAAACTAAAATAAAATAAATATTGTTCTCAAATGAATAAAACACAAGGAGACGTAAACGTTAATTTTAAAAATAGGCCCTAGAGATGTTATTTTAGTTTCTTTACAAATTTTTTGAATACAGTTTATTAAGTGTATTCCTAGATGCTGAATATCTCAATTTTTGCTGGAGCTATATAAAACACTACTTGTTGGTAGTTACTGGTTATTTCCCACCTTCCCTTTCCCATGGACACCTGCAACCTCGACACTGGTCGGGTTTGTTTTCCACCCCCACCACCATCTCCTACCACCCTCGTTCATTTGTTTGAATCGTCTCAACAAGTGAAAACTCGGTGAAATTATCTTTCTATCATTTGTAACGTTACAAATCAAGCTCTTGATATAGTTATTTGAAACCGTGTGAAGTGATAGTACGGAGATCTTCATGTATTAATAACGTTATTTCTTTCTCGCTTGTATTATTGACAATGTTAATCACATACACGACAACGGCTTAAGGGGAGTTTCCCTCGCCTTATAGCTTCCAAGCATACCGCGCAAATACCAAGACCATCACTACAAGATCTTAAGCGCCAACCTCCTCTCAAGACATCATTCAGACAGATACTCAGTCTCTGTTTTAGCAGCTTAACTAAAACTGGTGCTTAGTAGATTAATTAATGTTATTCGAATGTTCTAGTTTGATAGATAAGATCACACACGAGGGTTTACGAAATTATGTCAACATTTTAATTTATTTAAATGACATGTTTTAAAAGTTGTTCTTAAATTACACCTGATATTTTTAGTAAATACGGACTTGGTGCATCTTTCAAAGTTGCAACTGGGAATTTAATTGATTCTTTTAGTGAATCCAGAACCAGGGATTAAGTAGTTAGAAAATATTGGTTGCTCTGCTGGTATTAAAGCGCAGACCTACTCACTACTTACTACCTGAATCGGTCGGCACGCGAATAAATGCGTCAATCTAGTCTTGCCTGGTTCTCTGGTGACAGGGAGGTTGATACTTTTCACAGCTTGGTGTATAAGCGTACTTTTTTCTTAAGTGTCCCCCAA
>JBCFYV010000012.1:21308432-21379811 GCA_039000515.1 Timema cristinae | reverse complement strand
CATGATGGATTAACTAGCAACACTATTATATTAGCTAATTACTATTTTAGTCACATCTAAATATATTTTTCTTTAAATTGAAGAATGACCCTGGGCATGGGATGGTTCCTGGTTAGCTCAGGATCTAGAGTATTGGCGTTTCAAATCAGAGCTCACAGGTTCGATTCCCATGTCTGTATATATATCAGATTTTAATTTAAAGAATATGATACCTGGATGTGGCTCTAACCATAACTAACAAATATAATAGCTAGGCTACTTAATCGATTATAATAACTATTCTCATCATCATACTCCAGTGCAGGTGTGTTGGCTATTAGTGACATACTATAAAATAATAACACGATGAAACAATAAGAACATACCGTACTACCTTAACTTTCCAATTAATAAAAAACAAATTCAATCTGTTAGTCAAACTTTTTCTGTTCTTGTGAAAATCATCCCAATATTTCTTTTCACGTCTTTCACTATCCATTCGGACTAAACGTAGCAAATATTAATTAAATATTTGTGGTAGGGATGAGGAAAATATTATTTAGAGTAAATTTACTCGCATTTACATAAAGGGAGAGTGGTAAACCATTTACTAAAAATTACCCTTATTACATTTTTTGTGGATTGAGGCCTTACCTTCATCAAACCAGACTAGATGGACTACTTAGCCACTCCCAAGTAGGTATATAAGATTTCTGAGATTTATAAGAAACGTTATAATTCTTTATTTATAATTACAACTGCCCTGCTATTGTTATTGACCGTGATTTGATACACCCATTTCCTAATAGTAAAATAACTATAAAACGGTTAAACTGATTTTGACAAAATGAACTCTCATTTTAAAGACTAAGGCTCAAGATGTAGGTAAAAATAGTAGTTTCCGACGAGAACCCAATTTTCTAAGCATTACAGCTTTTCTGTTCTGTGCGCAGTGACTCATCTGTATAATCATTCTTTGCCTACACCATGTAAACCTTGATTTATATATGACTAACATTGAGGTAACCGGCTTTGCCCGGGAAAAATATCTTAGAGTAAAATAGGTATAAAGGTTAACACTGTGTTAAAAATGCAAAAAGGGTAAAAAGTCACTTTAATAAAAATAAATGGAACGGAACTCCACATGGACTTTCTCGCTCTATTGTTTGAAAATTGAGATATTTACTCAAAACTCGTAATATATTGAAACAAAATATTATAAACTAGCAAACGGGAGCAAAAATTGCGCTATAGTTACGTAAAACATTTTTTCACTACCATTTTTAAATTTCATTTTTAAAATGTTGAAGTCCTCATTTATATATTTGGATTAATACAAAATATCAATATTTGGTTCACAAGGGTTAAAACTTCGTATTAAAATTTCAACTTCCGTTTAAATTTTTTTAAATTTTATTAGGGGTTTCACATCTTCAGGTCAGTGAATTACTGCTAAATTCCTCATTTATAAATTTTGACCAATAAAAAGGTAAATATAGACCATTGAGTCTAAAATGATAGAGATATAGCATTGCTGTACAAATATTTTCCCTAAGAGGTTAAGGCTAAAAGAACATCAACTTTTTCAGAGACCCAACGTATTTACTTACTCTTTGGCATTATAGAATTATCGCGTTAAAACTTGAGTATTATCTCTCTACAACTAAAGCTCACAAAATGGTATTGATATATTTGAAAATATCTAAAAACTATTGGTTTTGTAAAAAAATACTTCAATTAAAAGTATTTTATTTTAATAGTAGTTCAATTTTCCTAAGAGATGTAATTTAGTATCCCAAATAGTTGCATAGATTTGGAATTAGTCACTACAGTTAAGTATTCTAAAATTAATTTTCATTGGAAAATGAAAATAGCCATTTTGTTTATGATCTTAATCAACGCCTGTATTTGAATATTTTTTTAAAATTGTTAAAGCTTATTTTGAGAAAAAAAAATTTCATCTATTTGCCCCTAAGGAAACTACCCTTAATTTAGGGTTAGATATTTGATTACAAAATAACCTCAGGCGAACCCATTAAACACTCTAGATACCAATTCTTAGCTCGATTGGAAGCATTTTTTAGGCTCTGAGAAATACAGACAGAGAGGATGCAAAATACAGACCGACAGGATGCAAAAAGCACTTTTTCGTATTCGGCGGGGGTCATGAAACGTCGAAATTCATCAAAAACTCCAGTTCGATTTTTTTTACGATAACAATACTTTCTTTAGCTGTAAGATAGCGAGAAAGTTAAAAGAGGGTAAAAATGGAAAGTAAAACTGTCAAAAACGATTAAAAGCGTAAACAGGGTGGTAATTAAAAAGCAGTAAAATGTTATCATTTTCGGGTAACATGTTAAAAAGTTGTTAAAAGAGCAAAGAGGGCAAAAGGTAGAAAGTAGATTAAATAAAATTTATTTATGATTCTACCACATCTAATTACCCCATTTAGCATTTCGCCATTTACCATATTTACCTCGTTTACCCTTTCTACCTCGTTAAAAGTTCTACCCCGTTCAGACTTTATACTTCATTTCATGTTTACTCTTCTCACCTTTTTTTTGTTCTTTTGGCACATGTTACCTCTCCACACTTTTGATCTAATTTACCTTTTTTACAAATTTTCAAATTAATACGATTTTTAATTTTTATTATATTTACATTTTGCACTCTTTAACCTACTTCTGCCCTCTTTATCCTTTATGCCCTATTTACTATTTTTATTCTTTTCATCTTAATTGCCATATTTTCCTTTTCATACTTTTTGCCCTTATTGCCTTTTGGACCGTTTTACACTCTTAGTTCTATTTACACTTTATACCTTTTAAATTAACTTTTTTGTAACTATATACAAATTTTACCTTTTTGCCGTTTGTGCACCTTTTAGCCTTTTGTACATTAAGTACCTGGCTTAGCCCTGGATATATGTTTTAAAGTAAACGGGTAAAATATGATTACAAGATGAATAGTTGTGAACATATTGGGAAAAGGATCAAAGATTTTTAAAAAGGAGTAAAAAGAAAATTAAAAATTGTTAAAAAGTGTAGGAATGATTTAAATGATAAAAATTGCAAAATGGGCAATAATAGAAAAAAGGACAAATAAGATAAAATATCAGAACTGTCAAAAAGTACCAAAAGGGCAAAAATGATAAAAAAATGTATAAATGGCAAAATAATAAGAAGGGGTGAAAAGGGTGAAAAGTAAATCTATTAAAAATAAAAAGAATATGAAGATTAAAAGGATAAAAAGGAACCAAAAAAGATAAAATGACAGAAGTACCATAAAGGATTAAAAAATAGACAAAGAGGAAATAATGGGTAAGAAGGTGGCAAAAGGGTGAAAATGGTAGAAATAATAGAAACGTGAAAAGGCTGAAGTAGGTAAAAAGTAAATCTAGTCATAATTTTAATATTCTCGCTTCCAGGTGCACATGTTCGTGCACAGGGGCTACCATAACTCACTTTTTACATCTATATGAACTGTATTGCATTTAAGTTTTTAATTAATTAAAAGATAATAAGTATAATTTTGACATTCTGGCTTCTAGATACACATGTTTGTACAAACGGGCTACGAATTTTTAAATTTCAGACCTCTGCATGCGGTGGATATCGCACAATGCTCTGACGGACAAATACACTTTTCATTTTATTAATATGGATCTTATATTAGGAAGTTAAATAATTTTAACTTTGGTTAAAATAATAACCACTCATTTCCTACCTAAGAGGTATGGTGTAACAAATAGATAGAGAGCTTGTAGAGGGTTAGTTTTAAAGTTCGCATCGTTGTTAAGAAAGGGTAAATTATACTTTTTTTTTTACTAAACACTGATTAAACCCTTAGCTATAAGATCGAGCGATGCCTCATTTTACATAACTTTTCATAGTAAAAAGATGTGAATATCTTTTAGCGTTATGATCGAGATGACTAAGTTATATTCACTTAAAATGATCTACATTCCGACCTTTCCTAGACAAGCGATCCTAATAATAATCATCAATTATATTCACTGTAATTATATTAACAAAATTCTTAATTTTATTCACTCCTAATGGTCTCCATTACAACACTTCTCAAATAAACAACCCTAATTGATATCCTAAATTATATTCACAAAATTCTTAATTTTATTCAATGTTAGTATTCTCCATTCCAACATTTCTCAATTAAACAGCTCTAATGATTATCCTAAATTATATCCACAAAATCCTGAATTGTATCCACTCGGAATGGTCTTCATTCCAATAGTTTTCTAATGACCAACCCATTTGTAAAAAAAATAATCCTAATTGTATATATAAATGGCGGATGATTTTGCTTTAATAACAATGCATTATATATTAATATGCTTGGTTTTACTTTAGCCATAATTCTGCATCTGCACCGCTTAATACCGTATTTTGATTTACGATCTTCACAAAACTACATTTTCTTTTGTTTTATTTTGCCAAATTGTTACCTTTTCTACGTTATTTCAATATGAATGCAGGAAGAAAAGCATGGAACATTGGATGTAATTCAAGGAAGGAGAGGGGGAACCATTCAACATTTGTACAGGGTGATAAAAACAAGGAACATTGGATGTAATTCAAGGAAGGAGAGGGGAACCATTCAACATTTGCACAGGGTGATAAAAACAAGGAACATTGGATGTAATTCAAGGAAGGAGAGGGGGAACCATTCAACATTTGCAAAGGGCGATTAAAATTGGTTGTGCCGGTCTTGCTTGTGTTACATAAAACAAACCTTTCCGCTTGGTAGTAACAATTAACGAGTTCAACCCACTTCTTGCAACGGACTGCTACTAATACTGGCAGAGTAAATGACTTAAGATTACATATTCACATGAGAATATGAGTGATAAACATGATTAGAAACAAGGAATGAATATAGAATTCGTTTTGGTGTTGTCAGTTTGTGAAACTACATCGTCATTGGCCTGACACATACCCCATTCTTTATGTTATAATTCTCCCCGTCATTATTGTTCCTGGCACACTCTGTCCTGATGAAATGTGGTACCGCTTAGTAAGAGTTGGGACACAGGGGTAAAAATAAATGTTTTGCGACATGCACAAGATTGCACGGGGACTGAATGTCAACTTCATATAGTCTGGTTTGCTGGATATGTCAAGGTTCAAATTTCAACAGAGTATATTAAGGGTGGTTAATCCTAAATGGCTTTCACCTCTGCCTACATGCAAATTTGGGTAATGTTTTTAAATTTCATGTGTGTAAAATATGTGAATATCTCTAATGGGTGGTAAGATATAGATAAAAAAAAATATTTTTTAAAATAAATTTATCGAAGGTCCCGAAACCAAATTTCTAAAAGTTGCAGGCGTAGGGTGTGTTTCGGATTAAATTAATAAATTGTAGGTACTCTATTAACTTTTAAACAATTTATGTATTTTTATAATACTATCGGAAGTACCTGATATTGCCAGAAATAGCCACACAATGAATTGCGTGGTTACTCAATGCAAAGCTTTCTTTGATTCAATCAGACAGAAAAAGAATCTTCATTTAATTTTTTCGACCCCTTTTTAAATGAATTTAAAAAAATCCTTCGTTGAGGTGCACATGTTTCAGATCTCTCCGCGTGGTAGATATTGTGTAATGTTCATAGCAGAAAGAAACACTATTCATTTTATTAATAGATAGACCGATAGTACATGAATTAATCAGTGATATGAAGTAAAAGGATACACAATCTGACGTGTTAGAAACAAATGAATTCGTTACAATATCATCAATTTTTTAAATATCATTTTTGTGCACCGTCTCCAAGATATCTGTGTGTTTACAATAATGGTGTTAGGGGATTCGTAAGGTAGAGGGAATGAACACACATTTGTGTGGGTGTTAAGTGGAAAATAATTTCTGAAAAATCACCCTCAATGTATCTGACCAGGATTTGAACCCATACCACCCTTCTCTATGAAACCATATTATAGGAGCTTGACGTTATATCCGCGTGCCCACCGATGTGGGTTTCACTCACTGGAGTTGAGCAAATACTAGGCCTGGTATTAGTTATTTGAATATTTTGTAAATATTTTGGAAGAGGTTTGAATCAGATAAACCACTACCCCTTTCTCCCCCTCTCACGGTAATATGCTGATGTTTTTATATCGTCGATTAAATCCCTTCCAAGCAATGTTCATGTTTTAATCTAATATAAATTTATGATATTGAAATAAGATAATGTTAATGAAAACAATACGAGATGTTAATAATAAAATCAGTTTAGTATTTCATTGAGAGGCTGAGTTACAAAATTGCAAAATAATGTTCAAATCTAATTACTGCAAACTAAATTAGTTAGAAAATGGGTTGTCACGGGAATCGAACTCAGGAACTTTGCCTTGGTACGCCAACGCTCTGCCATTGAGCTATCCAGGAAAATTATCATGTTAAGGTAGAATGGAAGGGGATGCGAGAAAAAGCCAGTGTTTCTGCAGTTTTTTATGGCATAACCTTTTTTGCCCAAAATAAATAAAATATTTCTCCAATACAAAGAATTTTATTTTCTTCACGTGGTGACCTCAAAATTTCCTGAATATATGTCAAGAGTGTTCGGGAATTTAATGACTTTTTCTCTTCATTTAAAAGTTTTTTAGATTATGTTGCCATGCTCATGACAGGTATTCAACAACTCTTAATATCAACATGGGAAGAATATTAAACTCTATCTTTATACTGGAGTAATATTTTATTTATTTTGGCAACAAAAAGTTTTGCAATAAAAACTTTTAAAAAAACACTGACCTTTTTCGCGTCCTCTTCCATCCCACTATATTGGTCATTATTAACTCATGACTTAAGTTCGATAAGTTGAATCTAGATTCCCATGTCCAACTTTAATTTTTCACTTAATTTTTACCAATTGGATTATTATCTCCTTCATACGGACATTCTGGTAGTTACAATGATCTGCAAGCCGTCGGTTGATATTCATTGTACAGTCTCTCAATAAAACCATAAATAATACTCTATTATCCAATCTGTACCCATATATAATTTTCACACGAAAACTACCAGCAGGTGCCAATCTTTTAACTCTTGATATAATGCATAACAGCACATAATGGATTTATAAATTACAGTAGAGGTTTAGACTCAACCTAGCTCAGTCGGTAGCGTGTTTGTCCACGGAGCTAAGGGTCCCTAGCTCGATTCCTGGCATGGACCAAAAATGTATCATTGGTGAAATTTGAGTTTACCCTTTCACAATGATCCATTAATGGTTGGGGATTGGATGTTGTGCTTGTCCTAGTCTTAAGTTAGATTATAAGGAAGGTGACCTGGTGGTCTAGGGGTAAGGTGTCGGACTTCTGAGCTGGCGGCCGGGGTTTAATCCTCGGTCCCGGCACAGATTTATCTGATTACCAAACCCTTCCTTCACCTCTGACAAGACATCTTGTGAATGTGGGGAATGCCAGGCCTCCACCGTGGTTCGGATTCCACGTTAAACTGTAGGTCCTCCATTTCATCTCACAATCACCCTACCATTACACATTAGCGTAAGTGCGTATAACCCGAATGGGTAGTAAGACGCGGTGCTAATAATAATAATATATTATAAGGCATATGAAGCTACGAAAGACCTAGAAAGATGATAATGGAAAATATTAGTACATGGCTTGAATAAAATCTAACCCAAGCCATAGAATGGATACAGTAAGAGATGTAAAGTAAAGTCGAGGTCTAGACTGTATCGAAACAAAGTGTACCCCTCCCGTCAAACCGAAACCACCTACCATTCCGTTCCCACACCTCCCCTTTAACACCCCTATCCTCTCCGCAATGCGGATATGCATTATAAAATACACCCTCAACGACTTAACGTGCGAAAAATCACACCACAATTTATTTTGTTTATTTTTATTTTATTTTATTTTATCATGGCCTTCAAATATTTACTCGACCAGGAGGTATCAATTTCACGAATTGGCTCGGAATCTGTGTGCTTAGTATTATTGTTGTTTTTACTTTAATGCCTCTTATAGCAACTATTTATAGAAAAAACCTCACTCTAGTTATTAATATTATCATCATCAGCACCACGTATTACTAACCGTTCAGGTTATACGCACTTACGCTAATGTGTAGTGGTAAGGTGATTGTGAGATGAAATGGAGGACCTACAGATTAACGTGGAATCCGAACTACGGTGAGGCCTGGCATTCTCCACATCTCGCGCTAATTATAGCACCACAGCTTGATGCACTTGTTTCACCAATATCTTTGAGACTATATGGAATATTTTATCTATTCTTCCTGGTAATATTTTTGTTTTCTTTAAAAATAGCCAATATCTTTAAAACTAGTATATTTGTGGTCTACCATACTATTTCCAAATGTTAAATTAATTATTTTAACAATTTGATTAACATTTATAGGCTTTTATCTTAAAATTTTAATAAATAATTTTATAGCTTGGAAAATATGGTAAACCAAAAAATGTAAAAGATTTTTTCAAAGGCATTACTTTATTTTTCAGAAAGTATATTACAATATTAACAAAATAATTTTCCAAAAATCAGGTAGGAACTACTCTAAAACTTTAGAGCCTCGATAATCTGGACTAAGAGTGCTTTGGTGAAGGAAATAATTTTAACTGGATTACCGAAATTAAATATAAAAAGGTAGTTCGAAAAAACTCATGTACTGTACATACACCAAAGAATATATGTGTGAAGTATATTTTTTGATTATACTGTACGTTACTTGCAAATTTATGGTACAATTTAAAAATCAATTAATCTGGGGCCCGCTTAAGTGGACGAATGGTCTAAGGCAGCGATTCCCAGATTGGGGTAAGCGTACATTCCAAGGACGTTTGGGAGTACGCGAAAATAGTTGAATAATGGAGGTTAAAGCTACATATTCCAGCTGTTTAGGACAAAAGATGAGATAAAAGTAATGAAATTAACTCAACGAAATGGTGAGGGTGGTTGCAGTTTTCTCTTTTTCTAAATTTAACACTGAGAAAATGATTTTAATTTCAAACATAGAATAGTTTTATATTTATTAATAAATTAATAAATAAATTAGATGTTTTAATTTTTATTGTGACTTTTGCTTTTTGAATGTAAAAATATACACTCTCTTTATTCAGCTTACTATTACATTGTTTTTTTGATCCCATTATTAGAACATTCATTTTCAATTGTAACAAATAAATCAGAAATGACTACTACTTTAGTACGGTAACTAAGCTCTTGAATAAAAATTAAGAGCACAATTTATGGAAATGGGCTGCCAAGGAGTACTTAAGTGAAAAAATGTTGGGAACCACTGGTCTAAGGCATAATTCTCGTGCTAAGGCCACTACACACGTATAGGTATACCTCTGCAGGTATACCGGATGTGCTATTGCATCTACACGATACATTTTTTTTTTATTCAGATCACATTTTGTGGTTGACTTTCTTTACAACGCTTTCTTTGTTGGCAGCGGGATTGATCCTTTAGTTTTTCTACCAATATACCAGCTTCTCTTTTTTTAGTTCGGTCATGATAGTCTAATGATTTAATTTTCTACAGAAATTGTTCAGCTCTGTAAATGTCTATATACCCTTCTATGCATTATCGGTGGCTACCACCATACTCTGCCATCATTGTGTACAATAATAAGTTTATACAAAAATAATGAATTAGTTAACGATGTGGTGATGGGCAGCAGCAACGATTGAACTTGGCCTCTTGCGCACTTAGGTACACACGCTCTGGTATGCCTGCGCAGTTTGATCCGACGCAGGTATATCGAATGAAATTGACTATTTACCCAGGCCGAAATAACTGTAGAGTTATGTTATCCACACGTTGTTATACCGGACAGGTGCACCTGTACAGCTATACCTCACAGGTATACCTGTACGTATGTAGCGGCCTTTAGACTGGCCTACAGATGACACGGGCATCAGGGTTTATTCCTGATCGAGTATAATGAGGGTGGTTTTCCCAAGATGATTTCACACTCTCATTCCACGCACATGCCGTTAGATTATCTCTAAAATGCTTTCTTTCTCATCACTATTCCAAAATAATAATTATCAAATATGAGTAAGTTATCACTGATGAAAACGAGAGTAAATTGAGGGTAAATGAATGGTTCTGGATTTGTTAAAGATGGACAGGATGGAAGAAACTTTCTTGCCTATCCTGCAGTTGTAAGTAAATAATAACATTAGCTATAGTAGCTTGGATTAAGTATATGTTACTTTTTTGTACCTTTAGGAAAGAAATAAAATACCATCAGAGGGATTTGTTAAACCAATATCTACACCTAGAATATTTTTGGAAGGTTATTAATTGGTATTTGTTAGTTTGGTCATTAATATTTTTACTATTATAAGCGTGATTATCTAGTAAAATGATAAATAATTAGGTCTATATAAAGTTTGATAAGCCGTCACATAAGCCTAGTGTCACAAAAATCACCGATTTTTTATGATAAGAAAATGTAATTATCCTTATATTTTTGATAAATACCTAGCAATATTAGCTAAGGTCTATATGGTGGTCACATTTAGTTGTAAATATCACCAATAAATCTTCGTTTCTAAGACTCAACAAAATGTACTTTTCCACAGTAGAGAAAAGAAGGAATTCAATCTTGACTGTGTCATTATTGTTCTCAGTCTTGTTTTTATCATAGATAACTTGGAAAATCCTAGTTCTACTAATGCTGTCGTATTGTAACACTACGGATTAATTCCATGATATAATATTGCTGTGATGATATTTAGGTTTCTATAGCCCCGTGGTCGAGCGCCTATCATCACTGTACGGAATAGATACCGTTTAACTAGCTGTTAATTGCTCCGTGGTCGAGCACTAATTAAATCGGTATAATTAATAAATGTAAGAAAGAGAACTGTTGATGGCTGTTGATTCACACACGGTTTATTTAAATGACATATGTTAATTACTTATACATACTAAAATTAAATGTTTGATATCAATCCACACTTGTGATATTAACGTAAATTATTGTATTTTGTGTTAGACTGTGACTGCGCGAGCCAGTGCTAGTGCCAGTGAGTCCCTGACTGCGTTGCTTGTGTGAGCGAGGGTGTGCATGTGGCTGTGAATGACTGCCCTTAATCATACGCACAAACGGCTTATATATATGACATACCCCTTGCCTCTTGCTCCCTTCGTTAACAGTGTAAAAACTAACTAATATAAAGAGTCCTGGCGACAGGTGTTATGACGGCTAGCTTCTTATTGATATAGGGAATTGGCGTCTTTTGCCAAATACTGCGGAGTTGTTCCTTTAAAAGGAGAAAATGGTATAAATATATATTTTAATGGTGAAATCCTTTTCACATTATTTCGGAAAAGCGCGTGTTTCTTCATGGATGAATCATAAAAGGATACTTTACATATGTTACTTTAAAGAAAAATTACCTTCATCCATGACTTTTTATATATTTTAGATTGAACTGAATCAATATCATTACAGTATATAGAGACTATTTCTGATCACATGATATTCTTTTCACTCACAATGTTTTACTCCATAGCCCCCCTACCCATTGTATTTTTTTCTTAGTATCTGCTTAGATCTCGAGGCATCCACAAACTACGATAGGAGGGCCTGAGCCCCCTCAAGCCCAACATAGGTACGCTACTGAGAGGCACTACACTGTACGCATACAGTTTTGAAAATATAATATATGATATAGTAAAACTAGAGATTGGGGTAGGGATACATTTTTTTTTTTAAAAGCTATTTTATTACAATTCTGAACAAACTCATTACACATGAACGCAACCAGTGGTATTATGAATATATAATTTTATTTCGGTGAACCATGTTAACCTGGCTATATGCTTTGTAGTTTTAATATTTTACATATTATTTCAGGTATGACATTAGTAAAATTAATCTAGTGGGTTGTTTAAAAAAATTCAATTATACTTCCTGAGGCCATTTGACTATACAAACCTTAATATCTCGTAGAATTTTTCAAAATTAATGTGAAAAAAAAGATTAGCAGTGATTCTTCTACTTGAAACACTTGATTAAATAAAATAGTAAAATTGAATTTTAAAGAAGTATAGTTTGTTAGTATTCCACTGGATTGTTAAGAAGCCCACTACGTTTGAGCATGCCACGAAATTTCTATTCATTCGGGTCAGATTCGATAATGTTTTCTCTTATAAAGCATTATAACTTTGCAGCCAATGTTTATCCGACAAAATATATAATATTTATCCAATCTTTGTCGGTTTATCACAAATATTAATACAGATAAATCTAAAATATATCCATTCAAATTTTGTCGGTTTATAATTAAATATTCATACAAATAAAACTAGCCAATATATATTGCCTTAGTCTACTATGGGTATTGATACAATTTAATTTTGAAGAACATGGGAATTTAAAATCGTAAGTATATGACATGATTTTAAGACTTACTCATCATCATAATCATCATACATTTTTTCAGCCTGTGGCTGGGTCAGCTTAGTATAATGCCACCATCTTCCTCCATCCTTATATTTTTACAACTTTAAATTATTTTATTCTTCTCCTCTCACTTGAACATTTTCTACTTTCTGCTCCTTCCACATCTTACTTGGCCTCCCTTGTGGTATTTTTCTCTCTACATGATTCATTGCCAAAAATTTTTTAGCGTCTTCTCTTTTCCATCCTTATAGGCATGTAGCCCATACTATTAAGACCTAAGTAATAAGAACAATTGTTATTTTATACAGTAGTTGTGTAGCATTATTTGTGTAAGGGAAGGAGGTGCAAATAACAAAACCTTTTCAGGGAATTTATACCCTCCTATTCCTCAGTGAATACTAGAAAATTGAATGCTCCGAGAAGCTATTTAGATTGTTCCTCGTTTGGAGAATTTTCGAAAATTATATTCTTTTACAGCTATTTAGAATAATACGGTCCCAAAATTTTTATAAGCTTGAACACTCCTAAAAGATATTTGTAGTGGTCCTTCTTCGGCTAATTAAAAAAAAAATTAAAAGCTTCTAAAAGTTTTTATTTAAGAAGTGCTCACCAGTATTTTTTTGTTTTTATAAATTTAATTTCCAAGAAACCATTTAGAAGACTCTTCACCTGACATTTTTGCGAAAATTATATACCTCTAAAACAGTATTTTTCAATCATTTCCTTATAGTGGACCACTTGACAACCATTCGATGGACACGTGGACCAACTACCTTAATATACTATCCACCTGCCACTTGTCAAAGGAGGAAATTCTCTATTGAAAGTGTTTATCAAGCAGTAAATTATTATTTTTATTATTATTATTATTATTATTATTATTATTATTATTATTATTATTATTATGACCACGTCTTACTACCCATTCGGGCTATACGCACTTAAGCTAATGTGTAATGTTAGGGTGATTGTGAGATGAAATGAAGGAACTACAGTTTAACGTGGAATCCGAACCACAGTGGAGGCTTGTCATTCCACACATTCACAAGCTGTGATTAATACACGTCTTTTCAGAGGTGGAGGAATGGTTTGGCAATCAGGTAAATCTGTGCCGGGGCCGAAGATTGAAACCTTAACCCCCAGCACAGAAGTCCGACACCTTACCATATTAAGCAGTAAAGAAAGCATATTTATTTAACTTTGTGTCATATACACATTTTACAATCCAATTTTCATAGGAACAGCCTTATCTTATATATAAAAACTATACTAAATCTACTTTCAAGTCGAGTCATATGGTCTGTCACTTTTGATATAATTATTAATCAAATAACACTAATAATGTTGTAACTTTTTTAATGTCGGCTCTTCCTATGAAAATTGGATTGCACTTGTTTATCAAAGTTTAGTTGACTTAGTGAAGTTAACCTGTCAATATTGAAAATCTGTTGATTTATTTCACTTTCTACTTTCTAAGAAAGAGAAAAACTATTTTGACCGTGAAAACCTGAGACCTCGAGATTATGAGGAATATTTACGTTTCATGTACCTCATTACCCAAAATCATCTTGTAGCTAAAAAACAATTCTGTCTGTCATTGGTGTGTTTTTTAGAATTTGATTAAAGCCTTCAAATTAATAGTTTAAAGTTAGGTAATTTTCTAAAATTGGCATAACGATTTGGTTCAAAATGAATATCTAGAAAGGCTTTACATGATAGCTTAATACATATCATTTGAGGATAGATTACTTATTACTTGTTTTTTTAATCTTAGCCTCAAATTATAATAGTCTATTTGAGGAAGTAAATACGATTGGGCCATATTATTCATTTTTCTGTGGTCTCATGCGCGAACCCCCTGTCACACTGCCATAAGACTACAGTTTGATAACAACTTATATATATAAGCTATTTGATGTGGTCTTCCATGAGGAGCAAATAATTTTATACACCACTGAAATCTATTTAGAATGTTTCTCCCCTTAAATTATTTTAATCGTATGTCTTTAGAAGCTATTTAAAGTCCTTCACCAAATATTTTTTGAAAATTGAATACTTTTAGAAAGAATTGAAGTGGTCCTTGCTTGAACTTTTTAAAAATAATATACGTATATAGACCTAATATAAGCTATTTAGATTGTCCCCCTATGGGTATCTTTTTAAAATCGGATCCGTCTTGAATCCACTTAGAATAATATTTAGCCGGAAAATGTTTCAATATTAAATGCCTCTAGATTTTATTTGAAGTTTAATACAAGGTAATATTTAAGTTTCAAATTAAAACATCGGGAATTATCAGGGGGGTTTAAGCCCCAAAGCCCCGCTCCCTATACCCATGAAGTCTATCATTCAATATTAACACAGCTACAGCTAGACAATATCTATCCAAATTGTGTCAATATATCACCAAATATATTTCTTCCCTTCCAGTTCAACGTCCATGGCCTCATCGGGCTCTGGTCCGCTATGTATAGCACTGTGGTAGCCCCCCAGAATTTCAAACCTGGTGAGTGTCGACCCCAGCATCATCCGTCACCACAACAACAGCAACAACAACAGCAACAACAGCAACAACAGCAACAAAGCCAACAAGGTCAGCAGAAACAGGACAAGGATGCTGAAGCTGCGCAGTGCAAGAGACGCAGTAGACGGCGGCATCATCATCAGTCTATCACCACTAGACTATTCAACTACATCAAGCGACGCTTCAACCCTGAGGAAGGTCAGGAAAATACCAATCAACTATTATTAATATTATTATTACTAGCTCCCACTGAGGAGAGAACGGACAAAGCTGTCAGGCTCGTCTAGTCTGGTTTGTGGTCGAAGGGGAGGTCAGGGTCAGAATCTTCCAGGGTGTACTGAGGTGAGTTTTACTCAATTGTTTCCCACTCTACCTCCTTACAATTATATGTACAGTTGCTCTTAATTATAATAGTTAAGAACCCAGTGTTCGATCCTCAGTATTGATTAGTTATTTTTCACAAAGAGATCCATTTGAAGTTCTGGATGTTTGATATTGTGTATTTCTTATAGATTGATGGTGTGAGCTTTTATATATAAGAATTGAAATGGAGTTTTTCAATATTTCTCTCTACCAGAGATCTTACTAAGTTCAGTAAGTAGCATATCTGTCTTCCTAGATAGGACTGGTCGATAGTGACACACATTTGTCTGACAATCACGTGGGCAGATGTATTAAAAAATCATTTTCTCACCATAAAAAGTAGGTATTTTCTGGCAAAGGAAAGCGTGAATATGTATTCCGTCAAGGATGAAAATCCAACAAATATTAACCCCTTATCACATACGCAAGTGGGGATGGCCGTGGGGGGTAGAAGAATATTCAGTCTTGTCGAGACCGCTTTAATTGCACTGTATCATTAACACTCGCCAAGTTAAGAGCCAGTTTAAGTGCTGAATATGCTGCTCGACCACCAGGGAGCAACGTAAAGGCAAGGCCCGATGAAGCTGCAGCCAAAATAATTTGTTTGTCTTATCTTAGTTGTACCAGTAAAAGGCTAATTAAAATGTTTTACCTGTCCCACCTTGTGCATATACAAAAAAATAGATCCCTATTATTTGTAAAACCTTTCCATAACTAAATTGAAAACAACACGCTGCTCTGGAAGAAGTTATGGTTCCAATTCTTGATCTTGCCGCTGCAGCCAATATAATATGTTTCTCTTATCTTAGTTGTACCAGTAAAAGGCTAATTAAAATGTTTTGCCTGTCCCACCTGGTGCATATACGAAAGAAATAGATCCCTATTATTTGTAAAACTTTTCCATAACTAAATTTAAAACAACAGGCTGCTCTGGAAGAAGTTATGGTTCCAATTCTCGATCTTGCCACTGCAGCTTGTGAGTGTCTTACGTCATTTCTTTCAACAACTCGCTGTAGAGCTGCACAGCTGCTTGTGGCCCTTAAAGGTCGAAAGCACTCAAGTCCTTCCCACCAGATATTACACAGCAAGCCCTCTGCTCGATTGATCACTGCTTCATTGAATATCGCTTCATTGAAATTAAATTGTGTAGCGATACGTCTGAGACTTTGGAAAATATAGTCTGCCATAACATTATTGCATGTCTCCCATAGAGTGAAAAGTTTGGTGAGACCACACATATTAACTACCATAGAGAAAATATTATGTATTCGTGAGGCAAATTTAAACATTACTGGTTCCTGTATTGTTGCGTCCCAGGGATTGGCGTCTTCCAACAACTCCATAGCTTCAACCCCTCTCTGTAAGTGACGTACAGGTTATTGTCAACAATTTTTATGCTCTTGAACTATGTTGGCCCTTTCACTTTGTGCTGTAGTAAACACAGAAAAAAGCATTCAATGTTGATAACATGAATCGTGTACACACGTTCTGAGGGGCTTGTGTCTTGACACCTTGAAAAACCTTGACCAGGGAACCTTGCAGTCTCCAATTAAGCTTCTTTTTGTACGCATTCCATGTGTAGTCCTACAACACTTTAAGGGACAGAAGTATTCTTGAGAAGATATCAGTTTGGCAACATTTGAAGAAAGCTGTAAGCGTTGTGTTGGAGGGATTTTGAAGTCTTTATTGAAGGTTAACCTCATTAAAATAGATTATCTGTTCGTTCTCAAGGTAGTTACTCAAGTATATAGCTGTAGAATGCCTCTTGTTTGACGGGTAAGCCTCAATTTCACCAGAAAGCTGCATTTATGCTTTTATAACGTTCCACCTGATACGTTTTCACCTCATCTATCCTGTTTGCAGGAGTGGTTTGTCCATGCAGTTTAAAAATATTGCTTCGTCACTCCCCTTGGGAACATATTTGCACATGTACATAATGTATTTTTCTGAGCTGCAGTAGTTCACGTTTATGTGTGCATTACAATTTTTGCACAGGGTTGTATACTATGGAACAATCTATCTAATGTCTATGTCCACAAGACCATAGCCACTAGTTCCAATGTTGGACTGGGCTTTATAACCACCGTCAGCTGAAGAACGTCTAATTTACTGTACATTTAAACATATTTAAATATATAATCCTACCATATTTGTAGATATATGTGCAGTAACATTGTGTACAGGTGTGACGTTGTCACAGACATAATGCAAACATGGACGATCTGGCTCACCTGATCTGGTCCCCTTTGACTGGGCTGGATCTCGACTTCATGAAACACGCGCACTCAACTCCACTCAACATCACGCGGCTTACTGACCGCCCGTGGCTCGAGGCCCGATTAGAGCAAGACTCGGACAATTGAACATCAAGATGCGCTAACCCGTATGCGCCGACGGTTGTGTTCGAGTGAAACAAGACTCATCCACCGGCGCGTGATTTGAAATTATCACGAGAATAATCGAGAATTCTGTCGAAGCAACGTACACCCCTCTCCCTTCGTCCCAGTGTGATTCCCGCCGTTTGTGAACACGTGATTGACTTTGTACAGTATATAACGGCTGGACTGTGTAGTGATGTCACTCATTTCTCTGCACTCGATTAGGTGAGACACTTGTCTTAGATTTAGACGTAGGTCGTTGTTCGACGTTTTCTAAATTATGTTTGGGTTAAATTGTTCAAAATTTAAGTTTCAACTTTAAATATAAATCATGATTACTAATAGCTATATTTCTCTGAGACTGCAGGATTTGCCTGTCAGCCATTATGGTTTATGCGCTAGCTTTTTCTTTGTACTTAACGTTGTGTCCGCCTCACGGACGGGTTGGAACTTTAGCATGGGCCATCTTGGGGCGCTAATGGAACTTTAGCATGTCGCCATCTTGGGGCGCTAATTAATTCTGTTTAACGTGTAACTTATTTTAAAATAGTTGTTCTGCTTGCTAAAAGTTAAAGATTTGTTACGATTGTGATTCTTTTTAAATTGTTACTCAACTCGGGGGGCGCGAGCCCGTGCACCCAGCACATTGGTTATTACAATAATAATAATTAGATTGAACTAATTTAATTGGGATCTATTGTAACAGGTTAGGTTTAGGTAAATCATTTTCTCTGTCGCGCCTTACAATGGCAGTCTATTATAAAACTTCATACTTATGTCAATATAGTGTCGGCATCGCCAGGTCGTGTAGACCTATACATATTACTTGTATTTAACTTTCCTGCTAGGTTAGTCGCCTTCTGCGAGGGTCAATTTAATTATGACTACGTTGGTATTAATCATTCTGTTTTCTCTTAACGACTTGGGGCCTTGCCCCTTTATTTATTGTTTACTTCGGCCCTTATCGGCCAGTCACTCGACTTTCCTAGAGTGCCTCGCTCTTGTATGTCTGCTAGTTGTTTGTAGAATAAAATAAACTCTCTTGTAACTTACCTACCTTTTATTTATTGTAATTTGAACCTATCAAATCATATGAAGGGGGGGGTTACAAGAGAGAAGCTGCGCCACTTTGCTCTCGCAGAGTTGAGTGGGGCACTTAATAGGATATTAGGTATAGTTAGGAGAGAAAATAGGGTCCGCCTGTCTGCAGTATTGTTGGATGATTGATATTGTACTGATTCTTGTTTGTTTATGTTTCATGACTCCGTGACCATGGAGACCACTCCTGCAACTGCCATGTCCACCTTGACCACATCTAAGACTGCTGTCTACCGCCTGAGCCGGGACGAGTTGACAGCTGAGCTGACTTCAAGGGGCGTCTCCTTCCCTCCCAATGCTACTGTGGGTGAGCTCAGATCTAAGCTATGTGGGGAGATTAGCGGGACTGGGGAGGCTGAGACTGACTCGGGTATGGACAGGATTGAGGATGGGAATCCACCCCCTTTAGCGCCTACCGCTCCTCCTCCACCCCCTTCACTAGTTAAATGTCAGAACAAAGTACTTATGGAGATTTTGAATCGGACCCCTGTTTGCGACGGTCAAGATCACGCTACTCTGTTTAAATTTATGGTTGAGATCAACAGAGCACATTGTCTAAAGTTAGCGAGTGATAGTGAATTTTTGATTCTGTGTTTGGCCAAAACTTCTGGTTTTTTAACCCAGTTGTTCTCCCGTGGGATTCAAAATGGTTTATCTTGGAGATCACTTACTGACCTCATTTTAGAAGCGCTGTTACCCAGTAGGGCTAGAGAAAGGTTATGTAAGGAAGTTATTCACAGGTTTCAATATCCCCACGAATCGTTGAGAGATTTTGTTTTATCTATCACAGAGGCAGCTCAAGTTCTCAATAGTGGTCTGGGGGAAAGTCAGATCGTTGATATTATTCTTGAGAATGTGTCGCCCCTCACCCGGCGACATTTTGTATTTACATGTAAGCCCTGTACGGTACTTGAACTTTTCTCTCTAGCATCTTCGATTGAAAACACCCTGCTCGCCGAACAGGAGTATTTAAGTGCGCATGCGCCGGCGGCATTAAACCGCAGACGCACGGGTTCAACTCCCGAACCTATGAATACGGCCTTGTCATTAGCGCCTGTACTACCGGGCGATCGCGATGCTAACACTCCTAGGGACAACTTCAGGCCTTCGGGTTCTGACAACCGTGCGCCCCGCGACCTCTCGCGCATGAGATGTTTTCGGTGTAGAAGACTGGGTCACGTACAGAGACAGTGTAGATCGGGAAACTTATAGGGCGCGCTCGTAGTCGTGGTCCGGTCGTGCCCACTTGTATTAAACCACATGCTCCTACTCCTGTAGTTCAGATCCAGGTAGCCCAAAAGGATTGTGTTGCTCTTTTAGATACTGGAGCCAGTCACTCATTTATATGCCGTGAGTTCTTGCGCCAGTTAGAGGGTAAAACAAAAATCGATTATAGGTCGATAGGTCCTAAGATTTACGCCGTGGCTAATGGGCAGACTATCTTGGTCGATTGTAAAGTAGTGCTCTCTATTAAGATAGAAAGATTTGCCTGGAAACGTCCATTCTTTGTTATGCCAGAACTTCCCTTTGATGTTATTCTAGGGACTGACTTCATGTTCGAGACTGGAGTCAAACTTGACCTGAGACGCTTAGGAATATCTTTTAGTTTTGAACCTAGTTTGTTTATTCCGTTTTGTGTTGGGCACCATCCTCGCAGGTTGTTCCCCATTGTCGAGGAACGTGAAGCGATAGATCGTTTGATAGCTCGATTCCCTGACGTCATCACTGACAGATGGGGCAAGTGCGACATTTTGCCGTACGACATTGTGGCGCAGGACCACATTCCTGTTAGATCTGGTCCCTACTCCTGTGCACCCCCCAAACTCGAGATATTTAGAAATCTTATCATGGACTTGGAACGAAAGGAGGTTATTCGTCCCTCCAAATCCCCATACGCAAGTCCTGCGTTCATTATTCCCAGGAAAGGTCATGGGCATCGCTTGATTGTCGATTATAGAAAGCTTAATAAAAAAATAGTGTTCGACCCATACCCCATGCCTAGCATAGAGTCCGCCTTCCAACATCTTGGCGGAGCCAAATATTACAGCTTGATTGACCTTAATGCGAGCTTTCTGCAATGTGCTCTCTCAGAGTCGTCTAAGAAATTTACCGCGTTTATCACCCCCTGGCAAGTCTACGAATTCAACCGAGTGCCGTTAGGGATAAGTTGCGGGGGGCAAGCGTTGAGTAGAGTCTTAGACCATATTTTGGCGGACCTGAAATACAAATTCGTGTTTAACTACCTTGATGATATCTGCGTCTACAGCAAATCTTTTGATGACCATTTGCGTCATGTTGAGGTAGTGTTGAGGCGCCTGCGCGAGGCTGGGTTGACTGTAAACCCGGAGAAAGTCACATGGGCGAAGAGATCTATCCCATATCTTGGCTATATCATTTCTGAGGGTAACCTGCTCGTTGACCCGGATCGGGTTAAGCCTATCTTGGAGTTTCCCGCCCCAAAAAACATAAAAGGGGTATTACGGTTTCTAGGTATGTGCGCCTACTACGCTAGGTTCATCCCGAACTTCTCTGACTTAGCCAACCCCCTTAACTCCTTAAAAAAAAAGGGTGCCACCTTTATTTGGGGTTCTGCCCAACAGCAGGCTTTTGTTGCGCTTAAGCGCCACCTAGTGTCGCCAGCCGTGTTACGCATGCCTGACTTTTCTCTGCCTTTCCAACTACATGTTGATGCCTCCTCTGTAGCGCTAGGGGCGGTTCTCTCTCAAACGACTTCCGAGGGAAGTAGACCTGTAGCTTTCGCCAGCAGAACTTTGAGCCCTGCCGAAAGAAAGTATAGCATATATGAAAAGGAATGTCTCAGCTGTATCTTCGGCATCGACAAGTTCGCTGACTATCTAGAGCTTCGCCAGTTTGAGTTGTACACTGACAACATGGCCCTCAGCTGGATATGGAATCACCCGAAACAACTAGGGAAAATTGGACGGTGGGTTTGGAAGCTATCCAGGTTTAAGTTTACTACCCATCACGTTGCTGGGAAGCTTAATGTTATCGCTGACGCTTTGTCTAGGATGTGTGAGGATAAGGAACCTGTAGGAGAATGTAAGGGGGGTGGCTCGTTATTTGTTATCCATACGATTCCCGAATCCTTTATCTCAATCAAAGACCATCAGTTGACGGATCCGTGTTGCAGACAGATCGTTGACAGGATCAAGCGTGGAGAGAGGATTGGGAACTACGAGATTTTTAAAGACCTCTTAGTAGTTCGTGTCAAGGGTAGGATAAGATATTTTGTGCCAGAGAAACTTAGGCCTATGTTACTTAAATATTTCCACGACTCCCTTTTTGGCGGCCATTGCGGTGTCCTTAAGACCGAACGCAAGATTTCTAAGGAATTTTTTTGGCCCTCAATGCCTAGAGACGTTAGAGATTGGGTGCGCAAATGTGAGCCGTGTCAATTGGCCAAACCGGCGCGTAATTCTAAAATAGGGTTTCACTCCGCGGATGTTGCTAAGCAACCGTGGGAGAAAGTTTTTGTTGATTTCGTCGGCCCCCTTACCCGCTCTACCCAAGGGAACACCTCTATACTCGTTGCCATGGACGCCTTCTCTAAATTCGTCATACTCATCCCCCTAAGGAACATGAAGGCAAGGACGACTGTTAATGCTCTGTGCAGGCGTGTTTGGGCGATTTTAGGGACCCCAAGGGTCATAGTAAGTGATAATGGACCGTGTTTCCGTTCTAAAGCTTTCGGAGATATGTGTTTTTCGTGGGGGATAAGACACGTTACCACTAGCCCGTACAACCCATCGCCGAACCATGTAGAAAGGTTTAATCGTAACCTAAACGTTGCCTTGGCGATCTTTCACCACCTGGATCACACCCACTGGGACCAGGACTTAGACGTTTTGAGCATTGCTTTTAACGCCGCTTTCCATGAGTCAGTCAAAGCCACTCCTTCCTCTATCCTCCTCAATAGGGACCTGAGCCACCCATTATTGTTTAACTGGGATATTGACCCGCTCCTTAATGACGCAGGTGATTGTTCTTATGAAAAGAAATGTGAGGTAGCTTTTTCTAACCTCCTGAAGTCCCAAAGGAAGGTTGCCGCCACCTATAACCGAGGGCGTATCCCTGTCCCATTTAAACTTGGGGACATTGTTGTGTGCAAGTGTTTTCCTCTTAGCTCAGCTGCTGACAAGTCTTCGGCGAAGATGGCGTATAAGTGGAGTGGTCCCTGGTCAATTGAAAGATTTCTTACACCTGTTTCGGTATTGTTAAAAGAAGTATCCGACCCATCTTTGACACGTAGAGCACATGTCAGCCACCTAAAGGCTGCAGGGAAATGAGTCAATTGACCCCGTGCTGCGTGTCGTCTGTTTGCTTAAGTGTACCTTTGTGATCTAATTTTGCGTTCTTAAGTGCATGTTTCTAGGTATTCTATATTGTTGTATATATAATTTATATAAGGGAAGGGGTACCACCCCCTGGTATTGTTAGGATAAATTTGTAGTACTGTAGGGCCTAGGTATGACTTTGGGCAGAAACTTGTGTTGGACTGTTTATAATAAAGCGTGTGTCGGGTCCAAAGTACATGATGCAGAACGTTCGCCCCACCGACCGGACTACCTCTAAGTGCGTGTGAAGCGGCAAACCCACCTTTCCTCATTCGTGGAAAGTCGTCGCTAAACAGAGTTGTGGGTATCTCTGTGACTCGTGCTGGTAGACAATGTTAGTGCTACGAAACTGCCACAGTAACTTTCAAGGATGGCTGCGCTAACTGATAAACTTTACAATTGGATGTGGTGTTCACGTGTAAACTTTTGTTCTCAGAGACTTCACCTATTCGGCTTCCGCCCCCCACCCTTTTTCTGCCCTGCCCTTTCCTTCCCCTCCTTTGTTCCTGTACACTCATCGGCAGTCAATGATCGCCCAGCTGGGCGTGGCGATGAAGCTTCCCTGGTGGTTAAAGCGGGCCACCTTACGAGCATATGCTGTCTCCCTGTCAACCCGGGATGACGGTGTGTTGGAGTGAGCGTGTGAAGCAGAGGTCAACCCCCGGAGTCCAGTTATTCGTCATCTCCCGAACCTGCATCTGGCCACCTAACATGGCCTCGGAGGGTACCGGAGCCGCCGCCCACCCTCTAGTCAGCGGTGAACATCGAGGAAGGCGCCTCCCCGTGTCTTCACCAAAGGCTAAGGACGTCCTTCTTCTCCGTCCAAGGGGGGACATTGTGACGTTGTCACAGACATAATGCAAACATGGACGATCTGGCTCACCTGATCTGGTCCCCTTTGACTGGGCTGGATCTCGACTTCATGAAACACGCGCACTCAACTCCACTCAACATCACGCGGCTTACTGACCGCCCGTGGCTCGAGGCCCGATTAGAGCAAGACTCGGACAATTGAACATCAAGATGCGCTAACCCGTATGCGCCGACGGTTGTGTTCGAGTGAAACAAGACTCATCCACCGGCGCGTGATTTGAAATTATCACGAGAATAATCGAGAATTCTGTCGAAGCAACGTACACCCCTCTCCCTTCGTCCCAGTGTGATTCCCGCCGTTTGTGAACACGTGATTGACTTTGTACAGTATATAACGGCTGGACTGTGTAGTGATGTCACTCATTTCTCTGCACTCGATTAGGTGAGACACTTGTCTTAGATTTAGACGTAGGTCGTTGTTCGACGTTTTCTAAATTATGTTTGGGTTAAATTGTTCAAAATTTAAGTTTCAACTTTAAATATATATCATGATTACTAATAGCTATATTTCTCTGAGACTGCAGGATTTGCCTGTCAGCCATTATGGTTTATGCGCTAGCTTTTTCTTTGTACTTAACGTTGTGTCCGCCTCACGGACGGGTTGGAACTTTAGCATGGCGCCATCTTGGGGCGCTAATGGAACTTTAGCATGTCGCCATCTTGGGCGCTAATTATTTCTGTTTAACGTGTAACTTATTTTAAAATAGTTGTTCTGCTTGCTAAAAGTTAAAGATTTGTTACGATTGTGATTCTTTTTAAATTGTTACTCAACTCGGGGGGCGCGAGCCCGTGCACCCAGCACATTGGTTATTACAATAATAATAATTAGATTGAACTAATTTGATTGGGATCTATTGTAACAGGTTAGGTTTAGGTAAATCATTTTCTCTGTCGCGCCTTACAATGGCAGTCTATTATAAAACTTCATACTTATGTCAATATAGTGTCGGCATCGCCAGGTCGTGTAGACCTATACATATTACTTGTATTTAACTTTCCTGCTAGGTTAGTCGCCTTCTGCGAGGGTCAATTTAATTATGACTACGTTGGTATTAATCATTCTGTTTTCTCTTAACGACTTGGGGCCTTGCCCCTTTATTTATTGTTTACTTCGGCCCTTATCGGCCAGTCACTCGACTTTCCTAGAGTGCCTCGCTCTTGTATGTCTGCTAGTTGTTTGTAGAATAAAATAAACTCTCTTGTAACTTACCTACCTTTTATTTATTGTAATTTGAACCTATCAAATCATATGAAGGGGGGGGGGGTTACACAGGGAACCCTGTTTACGCTAACAACACTCCATTGCACGGTACCAATGGGGTGAAACCTAATGAGGGTGCTACTTTAAATTATTATATAGATACATTCATTGGGTACGTGATATAATCATCAAGTTCTTTTAGTCTGGTTTGGCAGGGACTAGACAGATGAGGTGGAATAGTGTACCGAGAATGGTTGATTCTAAATATTTTTTCTCACCATCCCTTCATAAGAAATTCTACATAACTCATATATTTCATATTGATGTAATTATATGCGTATAGCCTACTTCGATGGTCGAATGGTCCAAGGCGTCACTCTCGTTATATACTGTATGATTAGGATAGTGGGGTTCAAATCCAGATAGGGTGTTATAAGGGTGTGTTTTACAAAATGGTACTAAACCCTTCCTCAACGAGAAGTTGAGTATACTTCCTCTAACTTCAACCTTCCTTATACTTAACACATTAGCGAAACTATAGATCTACATTAGTGTAGTTATAATTTTAATGGGTAGTGGAGCACGGTGGTAAATGCATATAGCAAGGTCATGCAGAGATAGACGCGCACAGATATCTAAGTGGAGGGAATAATTGTGAAAATGCACCCGAATTTAATTGTAAACAGGTGTGAAAAACATATAATGTAAAACATTTCCGCTAGTACTGTACATCTAGGCAACTCCACCTGAGAAGGGTTGACCCAACCAAAATTCTAAGTTTGATTTTCCTGTCCTTGACAACCCAATCTATTGCGAACCTTACATCTTATACCATAAATAAAATAAATAAATCCTAAAAAAGTTTTATTATACTATCTTTATCACCACGTTTCACTAACTGTTTGGGTTACGCGTATGTGGTAACTATGCTAATGTGTCAGGGATGATAAAGCTCGAGTTTTAATGTAATACATCCGTAATCACGTAGAAGATAACGCAAAAATATTTAGGAAATACCATTTTCAGAACACCCAGCATGGATACAAACCCCGATCCCCCATCATAAGATTCTCAGTTTATTGCGCAAGTTAAGACTTCAATAATGTGACTGAAGTGGCTCTCCCAATATTTTAAATCTTTTTTAGTTTCTTAAAGTAGATAAGCTATCTTTTTTTTCTCAAGCTTTGTTCAGTAAAAGCAATATAGAAACCCATTACGAAAAACAGGGAAACCGGACTTGGCCTCACCAGAACCGGGTGGGGTGGAGGGTAGAGGAGGCTGGGGGGGGGGGGGGGGCACCTGTTCTCATTTTTCATGTGCACTACTATAAACCATACCATACTTCTCTGGGTCTTTATGTTTAGTCGGCAGAGCGTATGAAGAGCAAAGGATCCAGATGCAGGACTTTAAAAAAAAGTAATATATGATCCGCATTTCTTACCATTTATGAGACCATTTTTCATTCGCTGCACTCTTAAATTTTTATTATAGCTACCCGCACCGGTGACTGCGTGGCTTAGGACGTTTAAGAAGAGGCTTTAGGTTCGAATCCCAACTGAGTTCACCGGGAGTGTCTTTCCACATGTAATCACTTTTCGCTAACAGGGGCGTGCTTTCTCTTGAATTGAATTCCTAATTCTTACCTCTTAGTCCTACCTGTTATTAAATTGATGTTAATTGTACTGATTGAATTAAATAGACAAACATACGTGACTAAGTTGAGAGCTTAGCATATTTGTCTATAATGGTCTGGAGTTTAATCAGCACTGGTTGCATTGGCTATGTTTTTCCTTTAAATCCTTGAACTAAGGTAGTGTTGGAAGCGTGTGTTTAATTCACTCTTCTCATCGTGTCTCTTTGGATGGTATGCAAGAAAGTGAGTGAATGCTTAGTAGACCGATAGTGTGGTAACAAGTACACTATCGCTCCACCTTTTAACTCATGATGACGCAAGCAAACCCACAATGGTGTCTACTTAGCATCCACTTAGGGCCGTGTGCAAGAACTTGTCTAAGTGGATGCCAAGTGTACATAAGCTTGAAATTGCTAGCGTCATCATGGATGGACGGATAGTGTACTCAGGACCACACTCTCGGTCCACTAAGCATTACGGCCCTTAGGGTTGGACAGCACGTCGCTGAAAGCCAGTACAACATTTGCATGTGCATGCAGATAAAACACACACACAGGTAAGTTGGGATACAGTATAGTCTAACTATTGATAATTTTGAATAATTATTTTCGCAGCTATTCACAGTGTGCCAAGGAGTGATCCTTGAATACATAACTAGTATATTTTAAACTGAGTATAACGTGGATTGTTGCTAAAATGTGTTAGCTAAGGTCGAAATGTGGCTCAGCGTATTTGCGCTGATTGGAACGTGACTGAATCAAACCAACCCCGTGATGAACCAAAGACCGTTGACCTTTGGCTCCTAGCACTGTGTTAAAAAGAGAGGATGGACATGGCGTCCACTTCGTCAACATGAGAAAAGGCGTATTTTATAATACTCACAACTATTTCTAGTCATTATAGGTTGACGAAATTTTTTTTTAGAAATGTATGTATTTAACTAAATTATCAATCTTTTCAATAATATTCCTTAGCCAAACATTTTTAAAGAAACATTATATAAGATTAATTTAATATTTAATTACGTAATTCCTTTCCACCATCTTAACTTTTCACATTGTAAATTCTTTTGTCAAGTTTGCACCTCTTGAGCTCTGAAAATAGTCAAGATATTCGTACACAAAAGGGTTACTAATCGTGGGAAGGGATAAGTTTTGGACTGAAAGGGTTCTGAAATTTTCCCATGTAGAGTGGGGTGGAATATTTACATAATATACACCCAAATACATATATATCTTCTATACAACCCACATATACATAGCCCTAAAACACATAAATATATGCACATATTTGGCTTGGAATTAAGAGCCAATGTAAAGCTAAATCTTTCAATCACCTTTCTAAACCTAGATATACCCATTTGTTAAATAGCCAATATTGTGTTTGATATAACTATACTTGATGGACAGTACGAATTTAAAATGAATATATCCATCTATTTAAAATAACTTACAATAAATATGATTATAAAACAATACAAAATGTGATGAAAACACGTAACAGATTTTCTTCAAAGGGGAAGTAGAGCCGTTGGTGCCATGTCGATTGTGGGATGTTAAACATTCTTATATACATATATATATATATATATATATATATATACACTTTTCCTAGTAGGATTATGTGTTGTGAAGTAACGAAAATCAATGTAACTTCATTACTTCCTCAGTATAAAGTGCTTTATCCCAGATAGTGCAAGCGGGCGTCACTAGCCGGCCAATGGGCCAAGTGTGCTCGTTGCTTCAGATCGAAGAGATATCAAGTCATTATCAACATTCGGGTTGTATACACACGTTTTATATATATATATATATATATATATATATATAATGTATAGGTTCTGTGTATATTTAAAATTGCATAATTAAATAATCTGATCAAGTAAAAAATGACAGCCTGGACATCAAAATAGAACCAGGGACCTTATAATTATATCCGCCTCAAACATCATTTTACTAAATTTTTAAAACTACACTTGAAAACTGGAATTGGGATTTGGGTTCGATTCCAATGTACAGATGTAATTTAAAAAAAAATATGAATACTGCTACACGTAGTAATATCACCAAATATTGACCATTTATCACGAGCAATGTGGCACTTTTTTAATACTTTATTTAAAATGCCACTTTACTCATGAGAGCTAACCAAGAACTGTAGGGATTACTTTGTGAAAGAAATTAAATTTATCTTAGTGGGTCTATTTATCGGAGCAATAATTTATTTATTTTAACCAACATTTGGGTTTTCTATAAAAACTGGTCTAATACTGTTCTTAGCTTGCCTTACCATCTAGAAAAGAACTCAAGGAAAAGTCTAAGAGAATTGTGATTTCGTTCCTGGTACACATGGCACAATTTTTTATACAAAAAATGTGAACAAGATCTGGGCCACATTGATTAGATTGGACATTAGTTTTGCCGAGAGACTGTTCACACAGAAATTATGATTTCAAACCATATTTCAACAAACTTTTCGCCATTTTTATAGTTAAATGTATAATCATTGAATGAGCAAACAAAAAAAACTTACTGTAAGTACTTTCTAAATCATCAATAAAAAAAAAAAATATATATATATATATATATGAGTTTTATTCATATATTCCTTTATTCATATATATATATATATATATATTCATATATATATATATATATATATATATATGAATAAAGGATACTTTTTTTAAATAATTAGAAAACTTTATAGTCTACTGGTTTTTACATGGCTGATACAGTCATTATCTATGACTAAGTTGTCAAAAACAATAGATGCTTCCAGATGTTATTCGGTTTATACACCCCTACTTTTAACGGTATCATTCTAATTGCGGACACGTGGGTACCCGGAGAGAATTATTTGCTTTTGACATAAGAGTAGGAGTCTTAGATTGCTGACGCGTTGTGTTTGATATGCCATCCAACTCCTAATTTGACCATAGGTGTGATCCACGAGTGCCTAGCAGTCGTGCGGCCTTTCAGCCTTGTCAGTCTATATTTAACTAAACTACAAACACGAGTATTTCTAGGTCAGATATGGCTAGTAAGGTTAGGTTATCCTATTAGGTAAAAATAGATATCAAATTGAAGGATATGAATAAGATAGAAATTGGTTATTAATATAAATTATATTGGCAATATCAATTAAGTATAATTTTCATAAAGAGTCAATGGACTGAGTGGGAAAGTTGTTGTTAAAACAAGAAACAAAAATCAATTAGAATCAATAATTGTGAGTGAAAATAGATATGTATTGAGAAAAGTTTAATTAGGTTAAAAAGTAATAATTGAACCTTTACAAACACATTAAAAATGTGAGTCAAAAAGCACATATATAACAAAATAATAAAACATATTAAAATACATGTATTATAGACATTAGTTAAAATAAAATAAGGTGTATAATATTGATGACAAGATAATTATAATTAGAAAAGAATTAATAAAGTTCCATTGAGAATTGAGCCTATACTTTGCTTAAAAGTTATTAAATTGGTTTGTTCTAAAAATTTTCAGGATTTTATGTAGTTACAATTTAACAAACCATAAATATATTAAGACAAGTGTTGAAACATGGGATATTATAGATGAAACTTATAATATAGTGTAATAAAATAAAGGTCAAATGACAAAAAAATTGGAATATTATAAATACAAAAAAGGTTAATATAAGTTGAGATCAATCCTTATCTGAGAGTGTTTGAATTCCCTTGTTCCTTGTAAATTAGGAGTGAATTAGTCACAAGTCCGACATGTTTCGGCGCTCGATAGGCACCATCCTCAGGTCATAAATGAATCCTGAAATGAGTTCTTTCCACCCAAAATAGAATAGGTTAGGTTAGGTTATATTGGACTATGGTAAGCTTGGTCAGCAGGAAAGTCCCGGTGGCCGGGGGGTGTTACCAGCAACCTATTCTACCCGTATCACCAATCTCATGAAGGAATTCCCGTGAGTTGCTCTTTTACTTGTTTGCTATCTGGTCGTTAGCTATTTAGGTGGCCATACGAATTTGGTTTTTTTCGGAATTATGACGAATTTTTCCCCGTTTGCAATCAGGATACAATACTTTTCACTTTTAAATTCAGTTCAAACAAATCATGACGTGAGACTAAACTCTTAAATCATGTAATAGGTAAATGTCCTACTCTTGTATTCGTATTACATTCAACTCTCATTGCTTATCTCAAATTTATCGGCATGTGTTTTCACCATGTTTATTAATATTGTGCGTTCTGTTCATGAAATTCTGATGATGATGCCAGCGAGAATCGAAACTGGTAGACATTAACGGGCAACATAACCGGTTACATATAAGGAATACGGGATTTTACTTCGATAAATAATATAATTCCCTTTAATTTTCATAAACTTTATGATCACTTTCTTTAATGTTATAGTTTTCCATCATCATACAATTTATATCTTAAATTCCATATTGTGTAACCTACCTCGGTGGCCACATGGTATAAGGTGTTACTTTCCTGTTAGATTAGACTTCCGATGACAGGGAGATTGGGGCTCAAATCCTGATCAGGTATACTGAGGGTAATTTTCCAAAATAGTTTACCACATTATCTCTACGCGAATGTGTCCACTCCTCCCCTAAATTCAACCTTACTCACACTTAACTCATTAGCGTAATTAGTGCATATACTTATAACCTGAACGCGGTACTAAAAATAAATAATATGAGTACGGTACTTAAGTGATGTAGTATGGTCATAATCTGGTCTTTTAAGTCTTTCTCAGAATATCTGAGTCGAGATCTGTAGCAGTAGTTTCAAGCAGACAATTATTCTAACGAACTATGCAAATAATGTAGGTTATTTATATTATATATTAAAAACAAATACCTCTCTCACATTGATATAATGTTGTGACTTTGTAAACCATAAATATAATTATTAATAATAATGAGTATATAATTTGAGGTTATGTTTTTAGCTTTCTTATAACCATCTCCTGTATTTCGTTCGGCTACCTTATTTCCTATCCAATTTACATATTCTTCTCCTTTTATTCTTGGTTTTTTATTAATTATATTTCTTTGATAAAATCTCGTGATTGGTCTTTCTCTCACAACACATATTACTCTTCTCTGGGTGACATTTTCGTAAGATTAATTATATTTTCAGTTATTAACAACATCTAGAGCGATAAAAATCTCATAGCAAAAAACTGATGCATACATGAAATCAGGCCTACCACAAAATAATTCAAAATATTCTATAATTTCCATTAAGGTAATGCTCATTCTGCATCTTTAAAAAATTCAACAGGCAGATAAACTGTGTTCAAGTAGGGTTGTGTTCTTTCTAAACCGTTTGTAGAGTTACACTTCAGCTACTGAATGATGGGAAAAAAAATCAAATTGTGTTAGATATGCCATTTTTTTCAACTTAATTCTTAGAACAACACATCGATTCAATTCATGATGATCATTTAGTACACTAATACTACCCATATATTTCAATCAGAAAAAAACTTTAACACAAAGTGAAAATATGCCCGCACATAAAACCTCATTGTAGTTCTTTCATTAAAAAATTATTTTTTTCAAAGCTAATCAATTGGAATATGGGAATTTTAATATTATCCTCGGTGACCTGGTGGTCTAGGGGTAAGGTGTCAGACTTCTGTGCTGGCGGCCGGGGTTCAATCCTCGGTCCCGGCAAAGATTTATCTGATTTCCAAACCCTTCCTTCACCTCTGACAAGAAATCTTGTGAATGTGGGGAATGCCAGGCCGCCACCGTGGTTCGGATTCCACGTTAAACTGTAGGTCCTCCATTTCATCTCACAATCACCCTACCATTACATATTAGCGTAAGTGCGTATAACCCGAACGGGTAGTAAGACGCGGTGCTAATAATAATAATATCCTCATGTCTTTTTAGGTTTTTATAACAAATTCTATATATATATATATATATATATATATAATATATATATATATATATATATATTGTAGTTGTTCAAGTAGTTTACGAGAAACGGCGAATTAAGTTTTAGGATCTTAGATTATTTGATCGCGGTAAATATGATGCCGCTTGGATTTACACAGGAAGAACCTAAAAATGTGGCCGTCTTACTCGCATGTGTGGTGAATTAAAATATCGTCTGCACTTTTCACGGAGCCTATAGTCTCCTACTCTTGTTTGTATTGCATTTGACAAGTGATAACTGATGTTACTGAAGTGGTAACAAAATGTGTCAACAAATCCTTGTGATTGTAAAATAAGTGAATGATTGCTATCAAGTACCCCGTCAATTTCTAAGGATGGCTTGGAATTTCGATTATGTGTGGGATTTATGCCATTCAAGATTTGTTTAAAATCACCTTTAAAAGAGGCGAGGAATAAATTTTTGTTGTAATCTCGTAGACCCATACAAAAGCAAGTATTGACGAATATTAGTAATCACATAAAACAATGATCTTGAAGTTTAATTTATTTTTAGCATATGAAGTTGTCAAGCTGTGATGTTAAATTCAAGAAAAGCTGCGGACAATGTTTTTTAAATTGGTATGTTTTCAAGAATATTAAACACTCCATAACACACGATAAACGCTTCTATAACCAACGCACAGATGGCAGCGCCCACGCTCACAAATCGTTTCAGAGCATTCTCATAGGTAGCAGCAGTAACGTCATTCCACAAAGTTAGTCAAAATTGTATGCTTCAGAATGATAACTTATAAATAGTCTTGCTAATTGATAAATGATAAGACTAATTATTTCAAAACACGCCCACATTTGGTCCTTTGAAGTTTGTCGGAGTTAGCTTTTTCGTTGTAAGGCTTACATCCTACTAATGATCACAATTAGGCATTGGAAAGATATCATTAGGTATTTGAAAATTAAATCACATAACAAAAAATAAAGTTTAATGGACTAACAAGTCAAAACTTTTTAAATAGCTAAAAAATTGTAAATCTCGAAATCATAATTATTGCTAAAACACCAAAAGAAATGGAAAAATAAACTGCTTAACATTTCAATTTATTATGTTTTGAGGTAACTTTCTTAACAGTAATATTTACATAATATATAATGTATTTTTAGTGTATAATAAAATTAAATATATGAGATTTTTTAAATTAACAATTAATACTTAAATATCATTCTAATTTCTATTTGAAATTGGTAATAAACATATATTTAAGTTTCGTGATCAACCACATTGTAGTTAAATATATTCACACTTCTTCATAAAAAGTGTTCTAACTAAGAAAATTTGTGATTTGTAGCAGTTGTTTTAAATAGTTTTAATTAGTTTTAACGACTCATTTGTTCTATATACACATTTTAACTATCAATATAGGAAGGAGAAAGCTAGAATTTATTTAAAATGTTCCCTCATTTGCGTAGTGTGTAATATCATTTAGTAAAATAATAATAATTTACACCCGACCAGTATTCTTCTCACATCTCCCCACTACTGGCAATCCATTCTAATTTGATCCTGATGCCTTTGAGCCGTAGTGGGCATTGGGTAGCCCCATTGCCAATCGCCATAGAGGGTTAAATATCAACACAAGTGGCAAATTTGAGTTTTCCGGCTATAAGTAAAAAAATTCACTGACGGCAGGAGCTGGTTAAAACTTTATATTTCTTGCATATTATTGGAGGAAATCAGATTTATGAATGAGTCATTGGTGCAACCTTATTATCCAATACTCACCTCCACTACCTTTCCCAACACTTCTTTTCATCTCTGCCTTAACTGGCCCCGTGGTATAGTGGTCAGTGTACCTGGCTACAAGCCAAAAAGGGTTCGATTCCCAGTTGGTCACTTTGGTAATTTTCCTGAAAGGGAAAGGGCTTGGTAAATTAAGCTTAATTTAGGTTAAGTCTTACCCTGGCTCCACAACTTCATATTCACTATCATCACATCATCTCATTGCCGGTACGACGTGTAGACACCTCCTAGGCTGTTATTTGGGCAACGTTCTGTGCCAACAGAGCAGATAATAATCTACACTTAAGGCGATCGAGCCTGGCTGTCAAAGTCCCACCAGTTCATATGTGCTATACGATAGAAAAAATATTCTGTCTACAGACAAAAGGATTGTCAAATTTCTTATTAAATCGTCTTGCATTTTCAATTATAACAATTGTAATTATTGACGTCTGAGGCAGTTGTAGCCGAGTATTCAAAGTGTACATCTTTGATTAAGCTTGTTTAAATAGTCTGTTTTGTTTTAAATGTATGATTGAGCATCCTAATCTCTCAATCTTTACATGTGGTTGTGAATTTCAGTTCTCATTCATCACAACTGTGGATACATTGTGAAGTATATTACTCAACTCTGCCTTAAACTGAATAGCCGCCAATTTTTATATTTTGCTTCTATTACATACTTAATTTTACTTTATTTTAAATTGCAGTTACACTTAATTTTATAGTACAAATAAAAATTAAATAAATTATTATGTTTATTTAACAAATCTAACAAAATACTCATCAATCATACTTATAATATTGATAATATATGTTATTAATTCCAAATGGCAAAGCAAATACACTTCTTCCATCTGGTTACAATATTAACTCTATTTTCAGTTACTTTTATTTTGTGGTTATATAAATCGAAAAATTAAAATAATCTCGTTCAATGTATTGTATAAGCTTGATAATTATCTTACTTTTAACATCATTTCCATATTTTAGACAATCCTAGTAATCTCATCACATCAGTTTGTACTGTATCATTTAAGGTACGGATGTTGGGGACCAGAGAAAAGGTGTTTTGGCAGTTTTTTATAGTAAAACAATTTCTTTAACAAAATAAATAGAATGTTGCTTCAATACAATAGAAAGTATAATTTACTTCACATGGTGATATCAATTTGTTGTTAAATACATATCATGAGCTTAGTGGCATTAAATGACAAAGTTTTAAATGAAGAGAAATGTTGTCATTGAATCCTGGACACCTTTGAAAGATATTCAAGAAATTATGATATCATCATTTGATAAACATTAAACCATATTTCTACTGAGGAAATATTTGATTTATTTTGATAAAAAAAATGTTATTACATTACAATTGCAAAATCAATTACCTTTCTCACGTTACCTACATCCTCACCTTGACAAAGAAATAGTCCCAACCCTCCACCCCAAATAATGGTGGACCACATACTTAAAAAATAATGTACAAAAAATTTAGTACATAATTTATAAACACTTGGATGAACAATTAAAAATAATAATATGCATCATTTGAAAAATTTAGCACACAATATTTAAAGTTAATTCACAGGTTTTTATAAACCAAATTCTAGTCAAATGTGGTTAGTGAATGTTAATAGATAATTTTGTCTCATTTCAAATATTCTTCCATTATTGATTAAAACATTTATCTAGTAGTTTTGAAGCTTCACTATAAAATAATTTGTTTTATTTTATTTAGAAAAAAAATATCTAGTGCGTTTTTGTGCTTTAATTCCCAACATATATTTTGGCACGTGGCTGTTAATTTATCATTGAGTATTTGCACTGTGGTAGTGCATTTACATATAATGAAGGTCAAATCTGCTAGCTATACCATATCAAGCTATGACTAACATTTGTTCAAATGATTTTCTATGTCAAAATTATGTTATAAGTACATATATCATAAATAATATAAATAGGTCTCATTTTTTGCTAAAAATAAACAAATTCTTACTGTATATTTTTGATTCGTTTGAACATAAATAAGCTAAGTAGTGTACCCGGCGTTTCGTTCCACTATTTTTATCTCTCTCCCTCCAGGCCATACCCCTGAAGAGTATTTTATTTATTTCCTAATTTCGAGGACTGCTTACTTGATAAGTTTTTTCTTGTTTCCAAGGCCGGAGATGCATAAAATGTTTTTCTGACCCATTAGCGGGCATCGCGAGGTTATTTCTCAATAACCCGCCTCGGTAGCGTAGTTGGCTAACGCGCTTGTCGTGTTGAGCTCGACTGCTGAGGACGAGGAGATCGATGTTCGAATCTCGGTCGGGTGAACTGGGGGTGTTTTTTCCTAAATGGTTTTCCACTCTCCCTCCACGCAAATGCGGGTTCACTTACTCTAATTCAACCTTCCCAATTCCTAATCCATTAGCGTAATTAGTACTTAAAGCGTATAATCCGAACGGGTAGTAAGACGCGGTGCTAAATACCACCAGGTTGTCTGTTTACTTTTTTTTATTACTGTTCAGTTAATAGATACCAATATTTTGGGCTGGCAAAGTAGTTACTTTTCACGTACTGTATTAGTTTGGGTTCATAACCCAGGGAACTGCTCTAGTGTCATGGTGGGGTTCGCGCAAATAATACCCTTTTACTTTTGCCTTTTAATTGACTCCCATTGTTTGAGTTACTCTCAATGCACTTGCTATTAGAACTTTATGTACTATTGAAGGCTCCAGTAGTACCAAAGGGGAATATTACCGGCCATAGTACCCTATTGTTGACACCTGTTTCATATCCTTCTACTGCTGTTTAAAGAAACAGATTTTCCTGATTATCCGAAATGTTTAATGGATATTATTATGAAAGCCTAATCAAGCAAAACTGTTCAAAGTTACATGCATATCTCTTTCACTTTCAATTATTTTTCGTTAATTGAAATTATTAATTATAAAATAACGAGGTGCTTTATATCCATTATGTAGTAATTTTATTCATAATATTCTGAAATAGTGAAAAATATAGTTCTTAGGTCCAGTCAATAGCTAAACTTTTGTGCTGAATAAACTGTTTTATTTAACTTGAAATGGTGCTTAGAAATGTAAACTATTTGCCCCAACATATTTTAATCCAAAGTTGAAAAGTTTAGATTGTTTAGTTTATTTAAGAAGAATTAATTTTGATCTTATGTAGAATTTAAATAAGAATTGTATTTTATATTTAAATGTTTGATTTTCACAATTTAGAAAGTATGCCCTACACATAGTTTAGCCATTTTTTTAATTGAGTTTTTATTTTCTCTTATAGAGATGTATATGATAATTTCTTTAATGAGGTAGGAAGATGGAAGGAAGAGTTTTAGAGGTAGTATACCTGCACTTGCATGGAAGGAGAGTGGAAAACCATTGAGGAAAAAATACCCTCAGTAGACACGACTGGTATTCGAACACCGATCTCCAGCAGGCTAGTCTAACAAGAAATTGAGGCCTTGGACAATTCTTCCACTGAAGGTTTTTTTTTAAATAGATTGGACAATTTTGTCAGTTGAGGACCATTTTACACGATTAAAAAATAACATGTGTTGATTTTTATAAAATATATTAATTTAAGGTTAGCTTACGTATGATAAATTTTAGAAAATTATAAAATTATAAATCTTTCAAAAAGTGTTTTAATATGTTATTTAAATAAGTGCCTGTTAATTGTTTATCATAATAAATAAGAAAACATATTTATTTTTAACAAATATAAATAATTTAAGGATAGTTTACAAAATTATTTTTAGAATATTTGAAATACTAAAAAAATTGTTTGGTCAATGTTTGATTTTTTTGTTAAAACTGTTTTTATTGTACTTAAAAAATGATTGTTTTCCGAGAGAAACTTAAGTGGAGTTTACAAAAAACATTTTTTTTCTAAATTGGAGGGGCTTAAAAAATGTTTGGTGGCCAAATTAATTGTAGCTTTAAATTTATTTTTCTTGAAAAACAATTAAGGTGCAAAACGGTGTTAAATATGTAGAAAATAATGTCATATTTACATTCTTATTTGAGGGTGTGGGGTCTAGAGGGGGGTCCAACGACTTAATTTTTTTTGTGTGTTAAATATTTTTTTCCTGCTAATCTATTAGGGTGCAAAACGTCATTCTTGGGTACATAACGGTGCATAACAGAACTTGTAAGATGGAATAAAAAATCCAACATTTTGATAGTCCCCACTACTCTTTAACATGGCCCCCCTTAAACAAACAGTCGTACCGTATCTGCGGTTAGGGTGCTAAACGTAATAATTGGGTGCAAAATAGGTGCAAAATGGTGGTGTGTTTAAATTTTAATTTTGAGGAGGTGGGGGGCCAACTTAAGTGATATTAACTAATTGAACCTTCTCCGATATCAATATCCAACACATCTTTAAAGTCGTAACCTAGCATTCTAAACATTTTGACTGCTGTGATATTCTCGGTTAGTGCTCGCCTTTATACGAACGGTAGGAGATTGTCCTCTTCTCCCATGTTGGCCATGTAGGGTGCTCTCTAGCTGGTGATGCTGTTGATATGGTTGTTTATCCTGTATATTCTTCAAAAAATTTACATGTAGTCACACCTAACTTGACGCCCCCAAGTTAACAATATTTTATTATAATTTATTCTTCCAATTGCGCATCACTTAACGATCCAAAACGATAAGGGAGAAAAATACAAAAGTCTCCATTTAGGTATCCTATAACTCTTCTATCAAATCTCGTCTGTACCTCTTTTAAACTATCCACAGTATATTTTTTATCAACGACAAGCTCGTTAAGTTTGAATGTTGGTACAAAGTCGGGCGTATTGATTGTTTTTATTTCTCCATGTCTACAACAAGACCGTATACACGTTGGAGTAAATGTTCTATATATATTCCTGCATACTACCCTCTCCACACGGAGACGAGTTTGTGTTTGTTTAACACTTTTGCAACACCCAGGAAATGTTTTCAGTTGGTGGATGGCGCGCGATGCTTTGATTTACCACCCAGAAAACTCTGGTTCAATTCGCAACGAAAATTGTGGGCAACTGCAGATCATGTGACTTGACGTAAGAGTACGTGAAAAAAATCTAGTAGCTTTTTTTTATATCTGTCATCCCTGTTGTTCCAAAAACTGTGGTCTGCGTACCTCCAGGGAACATGACGTCCAACTGAAATATGTAACAACACATATTTCTACTTTCCTCGATAAAGCTAATCTATCGCCGCGTCTGTGCAGGTTATGTGGTAGGGATGTCAGTATACCTGACCAGGATTCTAACCCAGATATACCCGACATCAGTAGGCATTGATAAGCATCCCGTTTATGTACACGCATTTTCCGTACTTGTGGAAGACTCTCTCGCGTACTGTAACAGTCTGGAATTAATGTTTACAGCAATTGAGGAGGCAGAGTAAATACCTCCTAAATTAACGAATTAATTAACTTAATAAAAAAACACATCCCCCTTTGGAAGAAACACTAATTATAACGAGGTATTGATACATTCCTTGCGCTCTCCACGCTTGGAACAAACGGGACAGAAAAAAAAATACGAAATATTCTCACGATGTCCCAAATGGGTCAAAAAACATATTACGTAACTAGTATAAGGTACCTGTTTTAGAAAATTTAGGAAATAATAAAATATTTCTCAGGGGTTTTACCTGGAGTGGGAGGGATAAAAATAGTGGAACAAAGGTCTGGGTACACTACTAAGGTATCTTATTATTCAAAATCTTGACTCCTCTTTTACAGTCATTAGTTTCAAAATGAGACAAATACTTTTTACTTAATACTATATTAATATTGATAATCTATATGTTTAAGAATAAATTAACTAAATATATTAATACTGAAAATAACAAGAAACTGTAAGAAAATTATCTTCAAATTACTCTTACCTACACATTCTTGCATAATTAAAAAACTAACCAAATGTTGTCATTACATACATAGAAAAAAAATAGCTTGACATATTTTCAAAAAAATGTTTAGGTTGTTTCTTTACTATTTGACACATTATAAATAAAGTTATATATAACAAGATAAAGGAAACATTTTCAAGGAAATAAACAAATGATTGAAAATTCATATTTAAATAATTAATACTGTTGCGGTTTAAAGCATTTCTAAATTAGTTTCAAACTAAGAGAGGCCTACTTTAAGAACATTGTAATTACTAGGGAATTTGGTATAGTTTAAACTTATTGTAACAACTAATACTAATATACCCAAGAAAACTAAATTTATATGCAAATATATTAATTTCAAATACACGTTTTAACTCAAGAAACCGTTTAAAAATATACCACTTTAAGACAAAAGAAAGAAAGAAAGAAAACAATTTTGAACACAACTTAAGTTATTTTAGGGGCCGCCTTGTAACAAAGCTTATATTTCACAATAATATATTATTTTTGTGTACCTTCTCCATTACTTTACTTCAAATGGCTCTTCACTGTTAAACATATAGGCTTACTCTCATTTTACAGTCACTTGATAATGAAGTAATGTTTAAATTCTATATTTAACAACTAAAGAAAAAATACATTTATATATTAGGTGAAACATTAAAATGGTAAGTCTACCTACAGTTAAAACCAGATGGTTTGAGGTAGTCATAAAGAAAGATTTAAATATACAAACTTGGAGAGGGGCAAGAATGGAAGGTAAAGTGGAAAATAGAAGTGGAAGGTATATTGGGGAGGAGGGGTGGAGGGGGTGGAGGGGTGGAAGGGGTGGAGGGGTGGAGGGGTGGAGGGGTGGAGGGTTGGGAGGGGTGGAGGGGTGGAGGGGTGGAGGGTGTGAGGGTGGAGGGTGGTGGAGGGGTGGAAGGTAGATTGGTAAGGAGGGGTGGAAGGTAGATTGGGGAGGAGGGTGAAAGGTAGATTGGGAGGAGGGTGAAAGGTAGAGTGGGGAGGAGAGGAGAAAAATAGATTGGGGAGGAGGAAATAAAGGCAGAGTGAGGAGGAGGAAAGAAAGGTAAAGTGGGGAGGAGGGGTGGAAGGTAGAGTGGGAGGAGGGGTAGAAGGTAGAGTGCGGAGGAGGGGAGAGAGGTAAAGTGGGGAGCATTAAAGAAATGGTGAAAAAGGGAAGAAGGTTAAATGGTTTAGAGGGGAAGAATATGAAATGGTGAAGAGGGTAAGAAAGTAATGTGTTAAAAAAGGGAAAAAATGAAATGTTAAAGAGAAGAGGAAGATGAAATGTAGTTAAATTGAACAAAGAAAAATTAAATGAGGCAATCTGTAGTGAAAGAAGGCAGGTCTGCCCTCAATGTCCTATTCCGGGGCAAGCTCTAATGAAACGTCACAATATTTCAAGGTGTAGTCTTGAACTTGTTACTAGTACGACTGATCGAGACATCCAATGACCAATAAATCGTTAAGGATGTATAAGGATATAGAATCAGGTCCTCGACGCAATACGCCTCTTGGCTGAGGGCCTTGCCCCCCTTCTCCTCTTCTTACCGTGTTTGGAGGGGGTCTGCACCATGACCAAGGCGTGAAGTCGGATCGTAGACCTCGAGCACGCGCCGATGATGTTAGGGTCCACCCGGAGACAGTGCCCCTGTTCCCATAGCGATTCCACAGGATCTTGCACGGGCCGGATCTTCCCCATCCATCCGTGGGGCCTCCCGTCCACCCCAACCACCTCCAGCGCACCCATAAAACTCCCCACACGTTCGGGCGGATTCGTCGGGACCACCTGCATCACAGGAAAATATAGTCACTTACATTATAAACAATTTTCTCATAAAGGAAGTCTAACAAATTTTTGGCTTCCTGTACTATTGCTTTGTGTACTGGAGAAAAATAGAAAAGTGGTGCGTATATTTAAGGAGACAGGCTTTGAAATCTTTTTGGAGCCAAACGGGTATAATTTATAATCAGTCCCATTCTTGGAATCCTAATTCATTTGGTTTATAAAACTCTTATCCATCGATAAGGTTCGTATGATCGATTTTTCACAAATGGTCAACACATATTAAATTATGAAAGGAAATTAGCACCACCAGTGTCAACGGTCCAGACCAACTGGTTTTCAAAAACACTGTATTGATATTTATGGGGGATATCATAGTTTGAATGTCAATAACATACTAAAGTGAAATATCAATTAATTGATACGAAATAAAATGCACTCACAAACAACTGGTAGAATATAAATATACAAGATAGCAGTCCCACTATTGTGATGGATGACAAGACAAGATGACAAACTAGCCACTTGGGTGACCAAATGACCCATACTTGACTTTCTCACATTAACTTGACTGCCGATGATGGGAAGGTGGGGGTTCGAGTACCAATCAGATGCACTGAGTGTGGATTTTCCTAAATATTCTCCACACTCCTTACACAAAAATGTGGGTCCACTTATCTGAATACAACTTTCCAAATCCTTATCTCATTAGTGTAATTAGAATTAGCTGAATGAGAATTAGAAAAAAACGACAATCCAACTAACATGCCAGTTGAAATAACAAGATTGCATCCCTTCTTACCTGCTAGAAGATCTAACAAGACAACATACCCACCATCCCGCTAGATGATCTAACAAGACAACATACACCCTACACTGCTAGATGATCTAACAAGACAACATACACCCTACACTGGTAGATGATCTAACAAGACAACATACCCACCATCCCGCTAGATGATCTAACAAGACAACATACACCCTACCCTGCTAGATGATCTAACAAGACAACATACACCCTACACTGGTAGATGATCTAACAAGACAACATACACCGTACCCTGCTAGATGATCTAACAAGACAACATACACCCTACACTGGTAGATGATCTAACAAGACAACATACCCACTACCCTGCTAGATGATCTAATAAAATAACACCCCCAATAATTCACCAGAAATAATATTTTTCACCTCAGGAGGCCTGTCAACTCACCTGGATGGTGCAGATCAGCAGGCGCCCCTTACAGTGCACGGATATCACATACAACCTTTCTTGAGTCTCCTGCACAAAACATATGCTCTGATTGGCTCGCACCTTGTGCATCTCGACCAAGTGACAGCGCTCTGCTCCGGGGACGATCACGTCATTGTGGGTCTGGCCATGAGAAAACATAGCAATGTAACAAATGTTAGAGTATTGCACCAGAGATCAGGTACATACACGCCCATAAAGTTTGAAAACTATTTTCATGAATATTAGCAGCAGGTAGCAACCAATGGCAGGTAAATTTAAAAAATCAAACATATTAGTTACGTGTGTCCTATTAGGGCAGAATTACACGTAAAGACTTCCCCATGGGATTTATGATGGGGATTTATCGTGGGAAGGTTGAAACGTGTAAGGCATCAAAACCACGTTGGGAAGACCATATCCCTATTCCCCATGAATATCCTAATGGTTGGATATTTTCAAGAAGCCCATGGGGAATTTTATGTTTTTTAGTTGTTACGTGTAAAGCGGTCTTTACAGGAATGAAATTATAATCATTCTTTGATGTTTAGGATTCCACTTGACAGGAAAATCTTACCTTAAGGTTTATTTAAGGAACGAAGTTTGTTATAAGGTTGGAACGATAAGCATTCAAATTTGTAAAATGTCACTAACATTTTTTTCTTCATTGTGAAACCTCTTGTTTTGAAAAAGGTATACCTACTTAAGTTTATTTATAATTATGTGGCACTATTTCTAGCATACCAATTCAAATAAGCGTAGTTCAAATTATCATTTTATTCTTTGGTGTGTGTCGAATAAAGAAAAAACAGCATCCATTCCCCCTTATCCCCCCCCCCCCCCCCCCCATGTGTTGTCCTTGGAATCTAACCTCACGCAGGTGACGATCCAAGTCCCTCAACTTACCACCCCACGGACACTGGGGGTGGTTTACGAGGGGGCAGGAGGCGGGCTGGTACTCGCAGGATGGCTCGTGGTCCGCCATCAGTTCAGCTCGGAGGTTCTTGAGGCATCCTTGATTCTGGTAGCGACAAGAATCCCTTTGGGGCTGCGCGCTCAAACAAACACATGACAAGGTTAAATATAATATATGTAGGGAGGGGAGGTAACACACAATATAATGGAAAAGGTAGGTCAGGGTGTTTCTGAACACTTTGTAGTATGATAAGACCACCTCAGGCGCTTTCATTAGTATTATTAATATACATTTTATTAATAGCAAATTATATTTATAGTGTAGTAGTGATAAAATTAAGATTTCATTGAAAATTTACTGTAATTATTTTTTAATTTATTTAAAATATTTCAGGTACACGTTCTGAACAGATTGATTATATCAGCACATGACTTACAATTTAACTTAAATCTAGAAATGACAACAACCAGCCTCCCGCAGTTTTGCTAATATTTGTGTATAAATTAATGGCTAATTTCCTAAACCACGTTAGGTCAACAAAACTAGTTTTTGAGAAAAACACAAAAAATCTCTTATGACATATATATATATTTTATTATAAGAATTAACATTAATTTGGTTTAAATCTACTATAAATCATAGATTTAAGCAAGGGTGATTAAAAATAATAAAAAAGGAGCTTGCACTTAAGTTGTTTTGAAAATTTATGCAATAATTATTGTTCAAATAAGCCTAGTTTTGTTTATTTCTACCTTAAATTAACTTATTAATCTTACAAATCACTATTATTTTTTATAGTATTTAACTCTAATCATAGCTAAGTTATTTTGAATGTTTGCTTATGTAATCAATAAGGTCTAAATTTAAGCGTGGTTGTTTAACATTTGTTGTGATGTGGATTGTAAGTGGCAAAACGAGTATTGCAAAATGTTTTGATCATTTATTAAACAATAGAACACATGCGCTGATAGCATAAACTCAGTGTCAGTATTCCTTATGGTAAATCAGGCCATAAGGCAGAATAAATAGTAATTTTTTCAAGCTAGCTGGGATGACAACCAACCATCGAAACTAGGATGGTCACGCTGCCCATTTTGGAAGCAATGTGGTTCAAGACGCCGGATTGCAGAGTAAGAGTTGCCGGGTAACTGGGTTTATGTCCACGTCCGGTCATCTAGAGGTCAGTCGGCTTAAGCATTACTTGCAATACTTCGTTCTGCCATAAGGTTCTAAATAGTTTTTAAAATTCTTTAATGTCTTATTACTTCTTATCAACATCACATTTTATATTAGCGCATAGTAGTACAATAAAAACCGTAAAACCCAAGCCGAACGTCCGTTACGAGCCCAAACTTTCACATTTCAAGTAGACTTCCCCATACTCAGCCGCAACAAATCCTGACAGTTTAGGCCAACACACATAGGGGGTGGTGACATTAGGTGACAGAAGAGAGATTTTAGCGGCATTTTAGTTTTTTTTATAGTAACATCGAAACTAGTACTACTTTTGCAAGAACAAATTCGTAAGTGAAAGACTTTGGAAAGCAGCCACGTTACGCAGCAATCTGAATAAGCTGGGTGAATGAGGACGCTGTACCAGGACTTAGAGAGGAGGAGGAGGTCCACACCATCACCCGTGAATCACCAGTCGCAGAGGGGATCAGTGAAGAAAAATGGTAAGAATTCTTGGACATAATCACCATGGTTCTAATTGGAACTATGACTTACAAACTGCTACTACTAACCAACTAGCAGGGGAGATGATTAGAGTTAAGGCAGAAAGTGTTAGATTATAGGTGGCTCAGATGAACAGGAGTGATATTGAACCGATACAGTTGGTTAAGAATTTCACATTGATGCCAGCTATTTCAGTGTTACGTGGGAGAGTATAAGACAACATTTTGGTAACTTTTAAGAAGATAGGTCCAATATCAATAATATCTGGATTTTCAGATGTAGAACTAAGGGCTGTTATTATGCCATCCGACTTAAAGAAAGTTCTCGATTAAGCCGTACAAATTGTCAATTACGTTAAATCACGCCCACTCCAGACAATGCTTTTTAAAAAAGCGTGTGAGGATGTAGAAAGTCACTTCTTCTACACATGAAAGTGAGATGGCTTTCGAGAGGAAAAATTTTATCCAGGTAATTTGAATTGTGCAACGAGCTTAAGATATTCTTCGTTGAACAACCCATTTATGCATCCGTTAGTACGCTTGTTGAACTATTGCACGATGAGCAATGGTTGATAAAATTGGCTTATTTGGCCGATATATTCGATAAACTCAACGTAATCTGCAAGTCCTTACAGGGAAGAACCACAACCACGTTTACAGAAAGAGATAAAATATATTTACTTATAACAAACTTGGCGTCTGGATCAAATATGTTGAACAAAAAAGTTACAAAAGTTTTTCTCTTTTAAATGGCTTTCTGGAATAAAATAAGTTTCAAATAACCTCAGATATGGAAAAAATCATGCATGAACATTTGATTAACCTTGAAAAAATCCTTTAAAGAGTATTTCCCGGAGAAGTTACAAGACATAGACTGGGTATAGAATCCATTCGCAAATCATACCAAACCATCGATGCTAACTGTGTCAGAGTATGAGAATTCGATCGACATTAAGTGTTCATCCCTTCTAAAACAAAAATTCGAATCAGAAGATTCTAATTTGAACTACTTTTGGATTTGACTTAAATATGAATACCCTGCAGCCATTGAGCAGGCCATTCTGGTTCTGCTTCCGTTTGTGACGACTTACCGATGGTCCATATGTTCGCGTTCAATTGTCAGACATTAAGCCTAATTTTAGTGCTATTAAAAGCAAACATGTGAAAAAATATTATGGTTCACATTAAATAGTTACATTTTTTGTACAATAAATGTTTAGTAATAATCATTTTTATTGATAAATATTCTTTCTTTTCATGTCAAACCTGAAAATCAAACTATACTACAAGGTACAATAACTTTTGTTATTATCAAAATGGGGTTCCGCCAAAAAAAAGTATGATAAGTTAGGGTTCCATGGCCAAAATAAATTGGGAACCTCTGAGTTAGAGAAGGCTCTCAGCTTTCAAACTGTTTACTGTGAACTTGTGAAAATGAAATGCAAGAGTTGCAACGCCTAAAACTGAACTATTAAGGAAGGTTCACATTTAAATTACGCTGAAGAAACAGATCGGACTAAACTACAGGATTACAAGGATTAAACTTAAAATAAACAATAACAGGGTGCATCTCACTACATACCATGTCAAAAATTGGGCTTATTTGATGAATACCACTTTGAGGAAGATTATTATTAGCACCACGTCTTACTACCCATTCAGGTTATACGCACTTACGCTAATGTGTAATGGTAGGGTGATTGTGAGATGAAATGAAGGACCTACAGTTTAACGTGGAATCCGAACCACGGTGGAGGCCTGGCATTCCCCACATTCACAAGATGTCTTGTCAGAGGTGAAGGAAACGTTTGGTAATCAGATAAATCTGTGCCGGGACCGAGGATTGAACCCCGGCCGCCAGCATAGAAGTCTGACACCTTACCCCTAGACCGCAAGGTTACCTTTGAGGAAGAAACCGGGATAAGAAATTCTTGACAAAAATCACAGGTCCTTATCAAATATTAGAGGTTACTGTACGTATCCAGTTTCCTTATCACTCGTCAGTGGTTAAGGTAGGGATGCTGAAACCTTTTGTGTCTAGGAATCTTATCCCAGTTAGGTCTTCAAACATCAACACCATTTACCCAACGATTGGGAATCCACCCCTGAGACGCCTTCTCATCAATATGCGCTGCTGCCTCGAAAGCAGTTAACGGAGTAGTGAATGAGTGAAAAATTATTCTTCTCTCAGAGAGAGAGAGAGAGAGAGAGAGAAAATGCAAGTAAGTTATATCAGCCATGGGCAAGTTGTGTTCGTAGTCTGACAAGTGTTAAAGTATGTAATACTCAACAAAAATAAGTAGGACAGAGAAAGAAAAAAAATATTCTAATGTCATGATTGTTAATTTTGTATAAAATACTTGTGTAATCTGTCATATGTTATTGTTGTGTCATTGTGTTAATTATTGTGTTAGTGTTGTGATATTGTGTACATTAACTATGTTTCCGGAATAATTAATAATTATATAACATGTGCTTGGAGGATCGTTAGTTAAATCCCAACACGATCAAGTTATTGTTCGAACCTCAAATATAGTGATGGATTTTGAAAATAGAAGGGAAAAAGTACTATCAGAAAATAGCTACCAATTTTTGTTTCTTCATAAAGCCTTGTTAGACTAGCATAAACAGTTAGGGGATTCAATAAAAATTGTTCAGAAGTTAGGAACAGGACTATTTTACGTAAATAGTGAAAATGATACTTGGTCTGCTAGTTTCCAGAACTATCTAGAACAATTCAGGGAAGTATTCCAGAAATGTGGCACAAATTTAAGAATCCCAACCAACTTGGTGCCAAGAAAGACATCTAATAGAGAAAGATCTTTGTTTGATCTAGGAGGGAGGATCCTCAAAAGTGTTTTCACAGTTTTGGATTACGAAGATTTGTCCTTGTTACAGGAAAGGTTAGGTCAATTAGATCAGGAACAGGATGGATTGTTGGTAGATCATTAGAACCAGTTAAATACTCATTAAAGGGTTAAAGGGCTACAAGATTAATGCAAACTTATATTGAACATTATTAAAAGTTGTATGTACAGTATAATGCTAGTACAGAACCTTAGTTTAGAGGAATGCACATACTTACCTCTCATGTAGATTTGAATGGCTTATTGTTAAGACTGTCAGAAGGAATGACTAACGTTCGTTTGGAATTGAGTAATTTACGTTATGCTTTGGAGACTAGTTCAAAGAATCAATTAAGTAGCATGCTTATTGAACCTATTTTTATTTATTTTTTTCAAAATTACTCACAGTGATAAGTGAAAACATTTGACCATTACTCTTAATGATACACCCCATAATACCAATATATTTACATGATTTTTACAGAATGGGTTCTGTTAATGCCTTTTTTTTTTTTTTTAGGAGTTCATTTTCAATTAGTTGTTAATATAGACTCCGTCGGGATAGTAATGTAGCAACTTATTGGCTCAGCCCGCGTGGTATGCTATACCTCCATACACGACTGCAAAATAGTTTGCATAGCTACGCCCAAGGCCGGAGTTATAGAAAGCCTCATGTCCTTAAACTATTTCTTGACTGTTGGGAAGAAGTGATGGGGGAACGTTTATGTCTTTTTTGCGAAGTCCAAATGGTTTGATCTAATAAAATAATTTTTTTTTTTTCCTGATAAAATCAACTATTCTTTACATACTTGGTTAGTTAATTATGTTTTCTCTCATTAATATATGGGCTGGTTTTATTTTTAACTGTTTAACCATGCTGCACGCTATTATGGCATCAGTACTACCCACATTTATTGGTTTTACATGATAACATAAAGCAAGTCTCCCCCTCTACATAATATTAATACTGTGAATACTAATTATGAAAGTATTAATGAGTAATTATTATATTCCACACATGTAAAGCAAATAACTTATTAACTATAAAAGATTTTTACTTTATTTGTAAGAAGCTGAGTTAAAAAACTTAAATAATTGAAGGGCCCCAATCCTGATTTAAAATATTTTATATTATTTCTGGGTGGACAAACTATAATATATTTGATAACATATTATCTAGTGTACATATGTTAGTTATAAAAGTGAGTTTATTTGTTTCTTAAACGTTACTATGACTTTCTATAACTTAGTGGGACCATAATTCGATTCCATACTTTATTTATTGTTACTATAACGGCCACTAAATAACTATAGGTAAAAAGTTTTGATAACTACTTTAAGAAAAATTGTAGTTTAATAAGATTTTCGTTGATTTTTTTCTAATAAACTAAATGTATAATGTTATTGTGTTTTTTTGTCAAATCTGTTTTTTTTTGCTAAATCAATTCTGGAGAACCAAACAATAAAACTGGCCGTATCATAGGACAATAGTAATATAAGAGTAAGGAGGTTTTCATAATTGAAAAGCAAGGAGAAATATTGTATTTTGTTTATGAGTTTAAAAATACTTTACATAATATTGATGATTTTTTAAGGTTTGGAATGTAAATATCTAAGTAAAAAGATATTGTAGTTCTGTAATGTTTTAAAGAATGTCTGCCTATATCCAAAGATACCTGAAACTTCATAACCAATGGTGGTGCATTCATTTCTATTCATTAGGATGTCTGCTAAGGAAGGATCTCACATACATACAATAAGGGTTTGAGTCTCCGTTAAAGATATGGCAAGATTTATTTATATATGTAACTTAGGATCTCTGGAACCAATTAACCGACTGCAGTGCGGTTTTTACTTTTATACTGGACCAATATCCAGGCATGTTCTAGCATTATTAGTGTCTAATCAAGTGTTTCAGTGTGAGTCCCAGTGAAGGGCCAGCCGATTGTTTGTTTACATTTATGGAACCATATAATTACTGTGGTGTAGTTTTTATTATTCTGTAGAGTATTTATACAGGCATTTTTCAGTGTAATAATTGTAATCGGGTGTCTTGGTGTGAGTCCCGGAGAGGTGTCTATATATACGGAACCACTTAATTGATTGTGATGTAGTTTTAATTTTTTGGTAAGATATTAATCCAGGAATGTTTTAGCAAGATAAACCAGGTGTTTTGAAGTGATCCCCGAAGAAGTTACAACCCGATATTGTTTTCTGTTGCCTAATGTTTATGGTTCAATTCAGAAAATTTTTGTGCAGTTATTTATATCTGTAGGTTTTTCATCCATTCAAAATTAGATCTTACATATCAATAGGATTGGACTGAGAGTCCCTGATAAAGTGGTGGCCTGACAAGCGATGACGTGAGTTATGGTAAGGGAGGTCGAATTGAATGTGGATGTATCTATATTAGGGTGTCCCAAAAAAATGGAATTAATTTTTTTTTTTCGCATACCCTCTTATTTTTTTCCTTTTATGTCAAAACAATTGTAAATAATGTTTCATGTAATTTGGACCACGGCAACCCGTGCCGACTTGCATCTAAACATGTCAGTCAGTACATGTGTACTTGAGCGAGCGAACGCTGACGACACGTGTCTGTAGCGGAGCACCCAACTGCTGCAAATGGTAAAGATAAAACAAAAAAGATAAAGGAAGGTTTTGGAATGCTTCGACAGTGAGATTGCACAACACATGAAACATGTCAGTAGCAGTTAACTCAGGACAGCGCACGTCTACGTGTCAATGTGCTTATAATTCCAAGTTGTTTAATTAGTAAATGTTTGTATGGTTTTTAATCAGTGAACAGAACATGGCAGTGGAATTGCGTGGTTCTAAAAAAGTGATATTTTTAATAGGTAATATAAGACATCAAATAACGGGTTCAAAACTTCCGTCTAATGGACAAGTTCTCGCAGTTTTGTTTTACAATATTCGAGAAGTGAATTTAAGTGTTAATGAAAGTGCAAATCTCGCTATTCGTGAATGTATTATATTTTGGGAAAAGGCACGCATACCTACCAAATTGTTGCCAAATTGTGCGAGCAAGCTTGTTAATGTGTATCAAGTTTGGAGAAACTTACAAAAAAAATGCAAAGAAATTACAAGACGTATTCAAACGGCGACAACAATAATTTGTAATTAATTTAGACAATTTGTTCAACATTGCACATGCTGATGCACTTCAATTAATGAAAATAGAGGAAGATAGGATGTTCTTGCAGCGCCAAAGAGAGCCGGGCCGACCCGGTCACTTAGGTGGAGTGGATAAAAAATCTGGCCAAAAAAGAGGAAAGGGCGCGACTTCGAGCTGTCAAAGAAGACAAGCGGCGAATAAAATATGTTTCCGATTCAACATCCTCGGCATCAAACGAACCATTGCAAGAAGATTCCTCTTCGAATTCTAGTGAAAATATAGATTCAGAAGATTTCCCAACACTGATCGAAAGCTCAAAACCTGGGACAAGTAAATCAGTATTGAGGAAAGACTTTATTACTCCAAAGTTAGTTGCTGCTTTAGACAGGTGTCAGTTAAGTATGCGAGATTCTGTGTTTATTCTTGAAGCTACTATTGATGCACTTGGATTTAACATTGACGAATTTCCGATAAGTAAGTCTTCAATTCAAAGAATCCTAACAGAAAAACGGAAGGAACATGCGGAAAACATAAAAATTTATTTTCAAAACGATGTACCGGATGTAGTGACCTTACATTGGGATGGCAAACTGTTGCCTGCCTTGAGTGCTCGAAAATCGAAAGAAGAACGCTTGCCTATTGTTATTTCATTTGGACTAAAATAACAACTCATTGCTGTGCTGAGACTGGATAATTCCTCAGGCAAAGAACAGGCGCAGGCTATTTGGAAGGCGATCTTAGATTGTAATCTCGAAAACAAGGTCCAAATTCTCTGTTGTGATATTACAGCTTCGAATACAGGTCGTTTTAATGGTGCTTGTACGCTCCTCGAGCAAAAATTTGATAGGGAAATGCTTTTTTTTCGCTTGCCGCCATCATGTATACGAACTGGTGTTAAAGGCCATGTTCAATCTGAAAATTAAACAAGTGACAACAAGCCCCGATATTCCACTCTTTAAAAAGCTCAAAGAGAATTGAAAAAATGTCGATTCCACTAAAATACAGTGCTATAGAGAAACAGTGGAACTGTTCAGAACCGTACCCGAAATTGAAAATTTGCTGGACTTCTACCGAGATGAACTTAAAAATGTTATGGTCAGAGAGGACTATCGAGAGTTGATCGAAATTTCTATGGTGTTTTTAGGTGGAGATGCAGAAAAAAAAATTAAAATCAGACCTCCGGGTGCGATGCACCAAGCTAGATGGATGGTCCGAGCGATTTACTCCCTAAAACTATCGTTATTTAGTTCTCAGCTGAAATTAAACACCAAGGATACGAAAGAACTGTTAGATGTCTGCTTGTTTATCTATGTTAAACCATGGCTTCAATGCATTTTGGCAGTTAAAGCACCCTACAAAGATTTGTGCTTTTTGAAATCTTTGAAAGCTTACGAAAATGTTAATGAAAATATCTCGAAAGCTTCTTTACAGAATTTTCTCCAGCATTTATGGTATTTGACTGATGAAATAGCAGTATTAGCACTTTTTGATGATGATGTGGACGAAGAAACAAAATTAAAAATTGTGGCAAATTTACATAGAGAAAATTTCTCGACCCTTGAGAAAAGATACATTCCATTGAAGGAAGAACTTTGTGGTTCATTGTATGGTGAGTTTGATACATTGATTTTGTAATTGTTTATTTAGTTATTTATTTATATCACGCAATTGTTACATTTTTTTTTTACAGAAAAAAGCATCGATGATTTCATATCAGTCAAAAGCCATTCATAGTTTTCTAGACTCAAAATTGATGATAGTTTTCTCAACGAGAGTCCCTCTTCATGGGAGAATAACGCTTCTTTTCTAGACGCAAAAAAGACGATATCAATACTTAGAGCAGTGAACGATACAGATGAAAGAGCAGTAAAACTAATGCAGGACTTTCATGGATTAATAACGGTTGAGGAGGAACAAAAACAATTTTTGTTTCGTTGCGTACAAGAACACACGAAGATCTATCATGACTGTAAAAAGCAAACATTGAAACGAAAATATGTTCAGTAATGTTTCTTTTACTGTAATATGTTAATAAATATCTGCTTTGATTAAAATGGTGTCTTATGTACCAAAGAAACATACATTTTACAGTCTTTCCATGGTATTCCCCGTACAAGATCTCACGTTCAAGTTTGAAGTAAAGTCGGCACGGGTTACCGTTATCTTATTGCAATAATACTTTTTATTTAAGTTACTGAGGTGAAATAGAAAAAAAATAGAGGGTATGCGTATTCAACTTTGCAAAAAAAAATTTTTACCTTGCATCTTGGGACACCCTAATCTATATTCACATGGAGGAAATGTTCGAAACAATTTATGAATAAACACCCTCAATAGGCTCGGCTGAGATTCTAGCCTTAACTTCCCCATCATTGACAAACTGGACTAGAATTGCTAGATATTTAAACACGTTAAGTGTTATTCGTTTATTAACTAATTGATTGTTTGCGTTTATATATTTGTTATTCTCTAAAACAGAAGAGTCTCTTTATTAAGCCCAAAGGTTTGCTCAACATGGTTGGTCTGTATAAGTAGACCTTAGCTCTCAATATACATTTTCCCAATCCCATGCATTAAAATGTAGTTGGCAAAAGTGTGTTCATAAGCTCAAGGATGGGTTTGATACCAAGGAGGTGGGAACAATTTACTAGGAAACTCTTATCACCGCCCATATCCAACCCCTGTCAGTAAAGATGTAAGGATTTATTGATTTAGGCCTATATTAATTTCTAGGTTGGGATTTTCACGTTAAATTGGTTATTTTAAAAAGTATATATTTTTATAGTACGTTTAAACATTTTAAAATAGTTACTGGCTCATTACTGTGGCATAGAAAAATGTAGATATGCTTATTTCTTTTTTCAAGGAAGCAATACATTAATATGTAAGTTTCAATAATTCCGCATTATGTAGGTTCAGAACCAAATAAAATATATATTATTTATATATATTTTTAGCGACGCACTGTAACCATTTGGGTTTTACGCCTGTGTACTATTTACTCTAATGTGTTAATACTGAGGAAGGCTGAATTCACAGGAATTGTGGCCACATTTACGTGGAGAGAGAGTTGAAAACCATTTAGGAAAAAACCCTCTTAGTCAACCAAACCGGGATATAACCCAGATCTCCCCATCGTTGTCAGTCTAGTCTATTGCCAGAGTAGCGTCTTAGAAGATGTGACCACCGAAGCGGTTGAATCGTGTTATAGGTATATTCATCTTGTTAGAAATATTTTTTTAGTTTGTTTTGTTTGGCCTTTGAGTCGGTGCTTATTGGTTACTGCCCTTTAAAACAGTACAACAAACCAATCTTGCTCCGCTGTTTAGTAAGCCGGGCCTTCACCAAACACACTATAAGCAATGTCCACTCCAGCCATGCGCTTTCGATAGCTTAGAGTGTAGTTATTCAATTGGGTATCACAAGCTAGACTTCCAGAGTCAAGGAGGCTTTTCTAGGAGGGTTAAAATAAGGAGAGGCGTTAGGGGAAGATCTTATATGAAGAAGTGTAAAGAAGACAACGTATAAACTCGCTTGGATGTCAAGTTAATTTAGTCAGTTTTTCCTGTGACAAGGAAGTCAGTGTTCAAATCCTGATTGGGTTTAATTAGGTGGTATTTCTTAAATGGTTTCTCATGCTGTGTATTCCAGTTAATCATGGCGTGGAGGACAATGTTTGAATATTGTGTTAAAAATTATGCACATGAAATACCTCATTATTTTGAAAATAATTGTTTATCAATCAAATTTAACTCTATTTTGATTAGTATCTGACACTATTCTCTCATAATCGGAATTAGTATATTTCTTCTTCTTTCTTTGCAAATCACGTTTTTACATGACTTAAACATATTAATTTATTATATAAATGAGAAAATATGACAGCGTAGTTCGAAAATTGGCATATTAAAAAAGAGGTTTAAAGTGAATACTATAGATAATGTAGTTAAATAAAAATATTGCCTGCTTCAAGCCAGGTCATAGATTAGGTCAATGCAAGTCAGGTTCTTGAAAAAGTGTTACAAATCACACAAAACTTTATTACGCTTTCCTGAAAATGCAACAATGGATAGATAATCAATTTCTCACAACAATGAAACTAATTAATGCATTGACTCCAACTTGTGTCACAATCATCAGTGACTGTAGCTCATTCTTCAGGAAATGTCTGAAATAATCAAATCAGGTGCTTCTCTCTACAGCGTTGATTTACATTGTAAGTGCTAAAGGGACTTCAATTACTTGCAGAGCATTGTTGGACTCCGGATCTCAGTCAAACCTCATAATTGACGCATTGTGTCAGTGATTGGGTCTTAAACGAATCAAGGTTTTTACACATGTTATGGGTATAAATGCATCTACAAATGAAGCTACATATAACTCCAACACATCCATCTAATCCAGATTTAATGCCTACCAGTCAAATCTAGATTTCCTTGTTTTACCTAAATTTACGGAACAACTTCCAAACACACGTGTTGATCTTTCTTCTTGTAAAATTCCATCAACAATTACTTTATAGCTGATCCTAAGTTCTATGAGCCATGTAAAATTGATATTTTGCTTGGAACTGAGATCATTTGGGATTTGATGTGCGTAGGTCAAGTTAAACGTTCCAACGAATCACCCATTTTACAGAAAACAAATCTATGTGGGATTGTGGCAGGGAAGGTATGTCACGAATATTCATCACTAACAACATTTTGTCATTTTGTTTCTAAACATAATACTGACTTAAAACTTAAGAAGTTTTTGGAGATTGAAGAATGTAATGCTACACATGACTACTCTGGTGATGACTTTAAATGCGAAAGAAACTTTTCAGAAAACATATCTCGGACACCAAAAGGAAGATACATTGTTAAAATGCCATTTAAAAATAATAAAAAAATAAAGGACTTGGGGGATTCAAGGGAGCTAGCTACAAAAAGATTTGATCAATTATAGAAAAGGCTGGCTAGGCAACCTGAAATACATGAGCAATATTGTGCATTCAGCCAGGAATACGAAATTCTTGTGCACATGGAACCATTGCAAGAAAAATACATTTGTTCACCATCAAGTTTGGAATATTATATTCCACACCACCCAGTTTTTAAAACCTCGAGCTCAATGACCAAGCTTCGTGTCGTATTCGATGCATCAGAAAAGACTAGTTCTGGATCATCGTTAAATGATATTTTGATTGTTGGTCCACCTCTGCAAGATGATCTATTTTCCATTATCATACGCTTCAGAACGCACAAATATGTGCTAACGGCAGACATTGAAAAAATGTACCGCCAAATCAAAATGGATTCGTCACAATTGAATTTACAGAAGATTATTTGGAGAGTTTGTTCTATTGCTTGCTGACGGTAACATATGGAACAGCTTGTGCACCATACTTAGCAACACGAACTTTGCAACAATTAGCAATAGACGAACAATACCACTCACTATCCCATAGCGTCAGAGGTGGTAACGAAGGACTACTACGTGGATGACCTCATGACAGGAGTGGGCACCATTGAAGAAGCTGTGACCCTTCAAAATCAACTGATAGCACTTTTACAACGTTATATTTTTACAATTTGGTTTAAAATTTATGATTTATTGATTAATGTGATTAAAAATATAATGTTTTAATGAGTAAAACCAACTTAAGGATAATTTACTCAAAATCTCTTAATGAAATTATTATATTCTAAGCCATAATACATAACATGAATAAGTTTGTGTAGTTGTATCGTGCCATTTATTTTATTTTGTAAGTACAATACAAAGGTTAATAAAACTATGTTAGTAATCAATCATGGGATACATAGTAGGAAATGTACTACCATTTGCATGAGGGAATGAAACTCTGGTTCTATTATTATCTTGGTTAGCCTAAGATCGAGAGCTGCTCGTACTCACCTCGGACTCATACAAGATGGCGAGCGTAGATTCATCCAGCTGGGGTAAATCCTCTGTCTTCACCATAAATGAGCGTTCGATGGGCGAGATGGAGATCGGCAACCTCATGTCAGGTAATTCATTGGCGAAGGGCATGGGCGTTTTCGGAGGTAATCTTTCCTCCAGCTGCTGAAACAATTGAGGGAGATAGGGATTAGAGGGGAGGGTATGGAGAATAGAAGGAAATATAAAATACATGTGGTTGTGGAAAAATAGATCAAATAAGAGATAGAGAAAATAAATACAATGAAAAATCTTAATGTTGTGAGATAAAAGGTGAGATAAAAATCTAGAACGGCAACGAGTCGGATACAAATTTATATTGGTAAAGATATATATCAAAATATATACTGAAAGAGAAATAAATATTAAAATGGAAAATGAGGAGGAGAGAATAGGAGAGTGATCAAAATAGAGAATGAGATGAGAGGAGGTAGATAAAAATAGAGAATGGAATGAGATAATGGGAAAGAGATAAAAATATAGAATGTGAATGATATAAGGGAAGATAGATAAAAATAGAGAATGGAAATGAGAGAAGGGGAGAGGGATCAAAATAGGAAATGTGAATGTGATGAGCGGGGGAGATAAAAATAGATAATGGGAAGAGAGATAAAAATAGAGAATGGAAATGAGAGATAAAATAGAGAATAGGAATGAGAGAAGGGGAGATGGATAAAATATATGATTAGAAGGAACAATAAGGTCAAATTGAAATTGAGAAAAAGGTCAAGACATCAAATGTAGAAATTGATAGAGGGAGAGATGTGTGTCAAAAATAATAAAAGGATATGGAAAGTTATATAAAAGGAAATGACAAAATATTTAAAGTTTTGCAGAAAAAAATTTCAAAATATTTATAGATATGTAGAAAATAATGTCAAAATATTTAATGTTATATATAAAGAAGTGTCAAAATATTTAGAGTAATACATAAATTATTATTATTATTATTATTAGCACCACGTATTACTACCCATTCGGGTTGTACGCACTTACGCTAATGTGTAATGGTAGGGTGATTGTGAGATGAAATGAAGGACCTACAGTTTAACGTGGAATCCGAACCACGGTGGAGGCCTGGCATTCCCCACATTCACAAGATGTCTTGTCAGAGGTGAAGGAAGGGTTTGGAAATCAGATAAATCTGTGCCGGGACCGAGAATTGAACCCCGGCCGCCAGCACAGAAGTCTGACACCTTACCCCTAGACCACCAGGTCACCTACTAATATATAAAGAAACGTCAAAATATTTAGATTAATATATAAAGAAACGTCAAAATATTTAGAGTAATATATAAAGTAACGTAAAATATTTAAAGTAATATATAAAGAAACGTCAAAATATTTGAGTAATATATAAAGAAACGTCAAAATATATAGGATTTTAAAAAAATTAAAAAATTACCAAAAGGAAGAAGTCAAAATTTAGAAAATAAGTTAAAAAGAGAAATCAAAATGGAGAAAGAAAGTTAAAGAGATAAATCAAAATGGAGAAAGAAAGTTAAAGAGATAAATCAAAATGGAGAAAGAAAGTTAAAGAGATAAATCAAAATGGAGAAAGAAAGTTAAAGAGATAAATCAAAATGGAGTAAGAAAGTTAAAGAGAGAAGTCAAAATGTAGAAAGAAAGTAAAAGATAAATAATAATGTAGAAAGAAAGTAAAAGATAAATAATAATGTAGAAAGAAAGTAAAAGATAAATAAAAATGTAGAAAGAAAGTACAAGAGAAATAAAAATGGAGAAAGATAGTGAAAGATAAATAAAAATATAGAAAGAAAGTAAAATCGAAATAAAAATGGAGAAAGAAAGTAAAATCAAAAATAGAGAAAAAAGTAAAATAGAGAAATAAAATAAAAAATTAAGTTAAATGTATATATTAAATTTAATAAATGAAATAAAAGTGATAAATTAAATTGAAGAAATAAAGTAAAAGTGAGAAATCAAAATGAAGAAATAAAGTAAAAGTGAGAAATCAAAATGAATAAATAAAGTAAAAATAACACAAAGATGGAGAAATGAAGTAAAAAGGATCCAACCAAAAAAGAGGAACATATTTAGAGTTAAATACTGAAAGGAAGGCACATCATGAAGAAACAGAGAAAAGGTATTTCAGAAAATGAAATAAGATAAAGTGAAGATAAAATTGGATATATAATATGATAATCCAAATTGACAAAATTGAATCATCTGAAGAGAAATAGTAAAAGGGAGAAAAAGGACTCAAAGGACTTAAATGACACAGCCTAGCAAAATTTGAATCGTAATCTTTTCTTTAATAACAAACTCCAAATTTTGAATGAACACAATATTAAATGTAGAAAATATTCACATGGTAATTTAAAATTTTAAAATACGTTGCATATATCACCACTATAAAGAATTAGTACTTTTGTTGAATGATTATATTAGTATATAATATATAATGCAATATGTTTTAAGTTGTAACTGATGAAAAGAGGCGGCTGGAGAGGGTGGTCTAATATATTCATCATTCATTTCAAGGTAATTTGTTGGAAGGGAGGGGAGAAATAAAGAATCATAAAACCATAATCTCAATCATAGGAACATTAACACGGTTTGAAAACAATAGCAATCTTAGTGGATATCGACAAAATACCATCAGTTTTATTCATTGAGCCGGGGTATCAACTTTATGGTTACATGTATCGAGAAGATTATAATTAATGATTCAATTCTATTAACAATGGACATTTTTAGCATTTTATAAAAAAAATACAAAATGTTTTATGCTACCGACAAAAAATAAATTTTACGTACGTTGTTATTATAAGTATTGATATCATTTATCAAAAGTTAAATCTTTAGATCATGAGACCTGTGGTATGAATACGCATGAAAGTAGATCCAGTAACATTATCTGTCAAATATTTTCATTTGTAAAAAAAAAAGTGTTCTAAGCATGGACAAATAGCATTTGTCGTTACAAATTCTTGTCACATTCTAGTGCGGCCCGAAAAGTCTAGTGGTCGTACCTGGTCCTCAGTGGAAGCAATGTAATTGTAGATGAGCTGATAGGACAACTGATTGTTGTCGTAGAATTGTGGGAAAAGCATCTGTCCCTGGTTCCATTCTTGTTCCCCGATAAGGAACATTATGTCCTCTCCTTCAGATGGGAGTGGTTCCGCGTCTGTGATGCATCTGTACACACATTTACATGAGCTTTTCAACAACTTATTAGCTGAGGTTTGGTTCAGAAACTGTATTTGAAGTCGCAAAGAAAAATGAAAGAATTCTGCTTTTGTAACTACCTTAAAATATAAATATGTAAGAGTTGATGTTCACTCGAATGATGTAGAATAATTTTTTCAATTTCCAAATATATATAAAATATTTCAACAATCTAAAGTAAACGTTTATGGGAAAATAATTTCGAATGGATCCAGTTTCGTTGAGAATTTTGTTTAGAAGAGGGATTGATGGAAGGGAGGTTTTTATGTACATAGAATATATAAATATGTATGTACAGTACATAATTATATTATATATATGAATGGTAGAGATTTGCAGTATTCTTTCAGTTTTTATAGCAAAGTTTTTTAGTAAGATAAATAAAATATGTATCCAATTAATTCAAACGTTTAATTTCCTCTACATGGTGATATTAACAGTTCTTGAAACTCAGTCAAGAGTGTCTTAGGATTTGATTAAAACTTTTCTCTTCATAAAGTTCCTCATCAATGGCTAATATTATCGTGACAAATATCCAAAGATGTTTAAGAAGATTGTGAGTGAATTTTTTTTTAAACTGAAACTTATATTTGATTTATTTTGCCGAAACAAAACTGTTTGCTATACAAACTGAAAAAAATACTCTCCTTTAGTCCCGTAACTATCAACCCAACTTTGAGCTGAGGAAAGGGAGATACCAATAGTTATTGTGTTGAGAATAGTGGTTATTAAAATAACCCATACACAATAAAACAAATCTGCGCAAACAACTGGTGCGCGTTATACAGCAAGTGATACGAAATACTGCACAACAGGATTGTGCAAACGTCGGTCAGTTGATTTGCAAAGATCAAAGTCATAAGCCGCATTCTTATATATCGTTATTACTTGTGCTTAAAATGAAAATAATAATGGCATAAGCCGATAATATGAAATTTCTTTGGTTGTTTCAATAAGTACGTTAGAGCTAACATATTACAATTATTGTAGTCAATTCACACTTTAATTTTGACCTCCAAAATAATAGAAGATCCTGGTACACAAGTATAAAGTTTATACAGTATTATTTACTTGGTGTTAACGTCATTATAGAACCAAATGAACCATATAACTATGAAAGCCTATCCTCAAATCAACAACTGTTAAGAACAGCACTCAAACAAACAAACATACAGTAACAACTATTTTCCACCTTACAGTTATATTATTATTATTAGCACCGCGTCTTACTACCCGTTCAGGTTATACGCACTTACGCTAATGTGTAATGGTAGGGTGATTGTGAGATGAAATGGAGGACCTACAGTTTAACATGGAATCCGAACCACGGTGGAGGCCTGGCATTCCCCACATTCACAAGATGTCTGGTCACTTACAGTTATAAATTAAAACTTTGTTGGCACACATACAGCCTACCCATACAAGCCCAATATCTTAGCAAAACCGAATTAACTGACCAAATTGTTTGATAGTGAAAGGGGTCTTTGATGTATAAGTAAAAAATCTAATCTTTTTTAGACACTTCTGCGTTTTACTTTCCTTTAAGAAATTAGTCAAATTTTAATCAAGTCATTTAATGAATTTTAAATTATTACAGAATTGCATATTTAAATGTATGAACTGCGTTTCGTTTCTTGGGAAACATCCCAAATAGTCATATATTTTGCTTTATTTTGGTGAATATTTAATCAAATAAAAATAAGTATATGTGCTCATGCGGATTTCATATCAAACATTCCCTTAATTATTTGTTTTACTTGGTTACTAATATAGTTTTTATTTAATTGATATGGATTGTATAGTTAAAAGTTACTTGAAATTTTATATATAAAAAAAAGAATTTGACAAGATTCTAACAGAACAAAAGAGTTGATGTTTGACAATATTTTTCTAATTGAGATATGAAGTATAGAATAAAAATATATTTAAAATACTATGACAATTATAAATTTTAAATAAATGAACATTATAAAATTATTTGTAAAGGTTGACTAATGGTTGAAAATTGAAATTATAGAAATTTAGTATTTTCAAAATCATCAGAATAAATACTATGCTATGAATTATGATTTAAAAGCATCACCCCATTGGTACACTTTAGATATTAAAATTATATCATTAAGAAATTTCTGGAACAATATTAACAATATTTACATATTTAATTAAAATGACATGAAAATTAAAAAATCATGAATTTATAATCACAAAGAAATGTTGATCTTCAAATAAAGGAAAGTTTATTAATAAATGGTAAAATAGGAAAAAAAAGACTCGCATATCATGAAGTAATAATTAATATTAAGAATATATTTTCATAAATAATTTCTTTAAAATGGTGGAATAACTAATACAGTCAAAAACAAAACCTAAAAATAGCATTTTCAACAATAGTAAGATCAAGAAATATTTAATTACACCCTAAATAAAAATAACCAATATAATAAATTTGGGTTTTATAAACTAACTTGCGAATGTAATAAAATGTATGTAGCCCAGCCCAGACCAGTCAGTTGAGGGTCCGTTATAAAAAGCACATTTCTGATATCAAATCTGACAAAAAAATATAATCTTGTAGAACATTTAAAAAGATCTAATGACCAATCAAAACCTATCAACCAATGTATGAATCTTCTTTAGCAATTCCATAAAGGAAAAAACTAAATACATCTGAGAATTCTTTATTTTAGCTGCTTTATTAAAAGACAAAAATGTAATTGATAAAAAGTTATAATTTGAAAACCAAACCATTTTAACACCATAAATTATTTACCTAAACAAAACAAAAAAAAAATATTTAATAAATTCCACCTGTTCCTCTGTACTTCATTTTATCTTTTCCTTATTCCCATTCTTTCCGCCCTCCCTTCTAGCGTAGAAAAATCACCTGATCGGAGCAGTTTCGAGAAGATATAGAACCTTTACTCTTATCCTTCCACTTTTCTATCTTTCTATTAGCATTAATTATTTTCAATAACTTTTTATTCGTTTCAATATTCCACACGTAAAACAATGTTAACCATAGTATATATTCTTCTCGAGCTTTATAGTCGTTTCCAGTTCTTTCCTACAATATATTATAAATAAACCTTAAATATGGACACTCCAATTGAGTTTAACAATCATGATGTAAGCAATAACATCTGTGCTTCGAATATAAGTTAGTTGGACCATTCAAATTTAAATCTCATATTCATCAAATTTATTCAATATTTACATTATACTAATTTCACTCTAATTAATTATACTCAACGTGTACATTTTATAAAACCTATTCCTCCTTTACTTTTTGTCATTTAGAATCCTGAAACATGTCGAAAGTTAAAATTCAACTGCTGGTTTTTGCCAATGTTAAACATCAAGGAAAATGGTACTATTAGCAATATAAGACTAAGTTCCCACATTTTAAATAAAATATCTATGAAAGCATATTATTAATATTAATTATTATTTGTAGTAAGACGCAGTGCTAAATATTGTTATTATTAATTATTATTTCATGATTTGTTAATCTTTTCTATTTTGTTAATTGACCATTAATTAATAAACTTTTGTTTTATTATAATTGTGCATCACCATTTCTTTGCGTTTATAAATTCATGACTTTTTAATCAACATATTTTAATTAAATATTGTAAATATTGTTTCTGACATGCCTCAATGATAAGCTTTTAATGTATAAAGTGTAGCAATGGGGTGATACTTTTAAATCATTTATTCATTTTAAATCATATTATTTTATTTTATGATTTTGAAAATATTAAATTTCTATAATTTCAATTTTCAACCATTTGTCAAACTTTACAAATAATTTTATAACGTCCAGTTATTTAAAATTTCTAATTGTCATAGTATTTAAAATTATTTTTAATCAAAACTATATAACTCAATTAGAAAAATATTGTCTAACAGCAATTATTATCAACATAGGTTTTGTTAGAATTAGGTCAAATTATTTTATAACTGTTGACTAGATATTAATAATTCAATCCATATCATGTAGATAAAAACAATATTAGTATACTCTTTCTTAAAGTTTTATTTCTTCTTAATATAAATGTATTTAGTTTAACTTTAAATAAATTATCAGATGTAATAACCTTTTCAGAATAATTTTAATCACATTATAATATGTATATTGGAGAATTTTAACTTGAAATATTGTAAATACAAATATTAATTTGTATTATTTATAGAGCTTTAGTGAAACGTGAATTTTAATTTCTCTCAACGAGAGAAAATAATGTGATTGTCAAAAGTTTTTAACTCTAGATTTTTAGAAATGTTTGTGGTTTTATGACCTCTTGATGACCCTCTTAAACCAAAATGTGGTTTTCATGATGCCATCTGCCTGTACCTCGGGTTAAAGCCGAAACTATTTTAGCAATTGAACTAAAACTTGGTGTATTGGGCTATCATAAGGTCTCCGCGAGGTGTTTTTGGAATTTGATGTCCAACCCTAAATTTAGGGTAGAAAGGAAAAAGAATCAATTTTATCGAAATTCACTAACGATTTTGATGAAATTTATATCTGGTATCTGGGCATTGTTTATCATAATAAACAACATGACAGCTCTCATTTTCTCAATGAAAATGACAGAGGGTACTTTACATTTAATCATTTCTCAGCAACTATTTCATATACGAAATCACTTATCATTGTAAAGTTTTTAAAGTATTAAAGATAAAAATCTTTTGTTTGAAATATGATTTTATAAAACCAATATTCTCTGAGCTACAATCAACAATCAACAATATATACTTATTTTATTCAAGTCTTTGAAAATGAATTTAACTCCTATGCTCTTTGGTTACAAATATACTTTTCTTTTCCCAATTTGTCTGTGAAATTTTTCCTAGTTCTTAATGCCAATGAGTAAGTAACAGTTTATATTACTCTATTTTAAAATAAAAGTGAGAGAAAGTTTGTGTGATGCACTGTACCATTTATATCATTCCTATTAACGACTATTTAAACAATATGATTACGTAACTACCTACGCTGCACTGCATATTGGCTTCTTGTAACAATCAAACATTGATGTGGTCGCCGGGCGAAGACCTGGGAACACAGGAGCAGGTCCTGTCAAAGAGACAGCTTTTAAATTCATAATAAAATCCAATGAAGAATTCAGACTCTGTAGGTTATCTTTTTGTGGAATGGGGTGGGACACACCTCGATTAAAGCGTTCCGTACCCTCTAGTCTTGGTTCCACTCCCGTCAACACCCTTTGTGGGGTGTTTACAGCTTCTCGCTGCATGGGGAACACCATCGCGGCAGATCGCCCGATTTGTTCAATCTGAACGTTATCAACTTCTTTACGGTTCATGTGTAAATCGATCACCGAATTTGGGTCATAATATTTCACCGTATCGGTATTTAATAATCCTGGACCTTTGTATGAGTCCACCATCAATGGCTGCGCATCACTTTGTAATGAGACGTTGTTACTAAATGGGCTGGTTTTATTCAAACTCATCGTGATCGGCTGATGAAGTTTAGTATCCATCACAGAAGTGTGGTTCTCGAACTGTTTCAAACAGTTCTCTTCTCGCCTGTTGAAAGCATAAACCTTCTGGTCGGCCAGTTCATCTTTGTAGCGGGCCACGAAGGGTGGGTGAGATTGCGTTGGAGCGAACGAAGGAGCCGACCAGTTCATGTAGGGGTAAGATCTGATTGGACCCTGCAGCTGGTTGGTCGAGAACGTCATGGGCACGTACTCTTGGATATACGATGAAGGTTCGTGGTTGGAACCAATCTGTTGATTGTTTTCTATAGGTAATATTTGGCTCTGAATCTGGTTCGATGGCTGGTATTGGTTTGTAGGGACGGCAGGTGTCGCTCTCACGGTATTAATAACACCCTGATTCTCCGATGAAGGAATGCATCTCTGGAAAGTAATAATATTAAATAGAATTATTATATATTCCTAGATCATTTCTATGATATTAAATAACATATATAAAACCACAAATTTAAATTAAGTTACGCAAACCACACACTCATTCCAAACTATTAAAAACCATAAGCCTCTCATAGCCTTTGTGTCACTGATTTATCAATTAACAAGTTTGTGAGATAATTTATGTAAGATTAAAATAATATGGGAATAATTTAAATAAGATTAATTTCATAGATAAATAATTTAAATAATAGTTTATTAAAATTTGTTAAATGATAAAATGGAGAGTAGAGGTGTCCTATTTCAACTAATGTAATAGGGATATAATTGCCTTTTCATGGATGTATTTGTATTAATACTAACTTTTCTTACTGTTCGTGAGCTAAATAATGTAGTGAATGCTTAAAAGACAATCTATTGGAATTAATATCCCTAGAAAGATGGACCGTATTATTTTAGGAATGAATAAGATGGAGAGAAAAATCAAAATCGGATGATACGCATGTGTCATAATCATTCAATCACACAAATTTTCCTGGTAAATCATGTTATACTAAACTTTTCCACTGTTACCTTCATATATAAAACCTATGACCTATATAAGAGCATTCATTGAATCATTTTTAGAATAATAATAATAATAATAATAATAATAATAACAATATAACAAAGGCTCTTCTTCATTGTTTAGATTTAGTTCCTTTTTTTCCATTATTTTATAAAAGAATTCAAACTAACAATCAACATTAATCATTTGGTGATTAATTTACCACTGGCCCCCTAGAATCATTGAGCCTATGGGCAAGTGCCCAGTGTGCCTGCTGCCCATGACTTAAGACGGTACTACTTCAGATTAAAAACTTGGGTGGGCTCAATTAGGTCAAGGTATTGGAACTTTTGAAAGACCTTATAATAATACAAGTGTAAAAATAATGTTTTAACTAGATATATTTACGTTATTCCTGAATTTTCTCAAGTGATAATACCTTTGATCGTGAAAGTGCTGTCTCATAGAGTTCGTTGACAAGCTTCATTCTGGCACTAGTCACAGACAATGGACAATCCTCGTTGTCCATCGGTTCAGGCTGCGATGAGCGGTGGTGCTCGACAGCACCTGGCAGGTGGTATAATCCCTCTTGTTGCTTGTGCTGCTGCTGATCATCTGGCTGTTAGAAATAAGAAAACATTTTTTACATTCGAATATATTGAAACATGACACCTGGACATGAAACTCAAACCTTGAATCGTTGGCTTACTGCGCCAATACTCTACCAGTGGGCTATTCAGGGAATTTCCCAGGCTTAGGGACCGTATACAAAGGACGATTCATGGATAGCTCAGTTGGTGCACATCCAAAGGTCCCGGGCTGGATTCCAGTGTTTAGGTGCAATTTTAATTTTTTTCGAATATGACTCATTATTAAGGATGATTTCAGTAATTATAATCACTCAACCACAAAGTTTCATCTTTCATACATACTAATTTAAATAGTGTTGCTTCCTTCCATTCCTTCCAACCATCAGATCACTTTTTATCCATCGAGTAGGAATTACCAACGTAAGGACCCGTATCGGTTCTCACCCGTTCTACATACAAAGCTTATTTAAGTCTGGTTAGCTAGTAATGGGGAGTTTAGTGATCGTATCCAGGATGGGTTTACCGAGTGTTTTTTCCTAAATGGCTTTACACTCTTACCTCACTTAAACGTATATATATATATATATATATATATATGTTACAATAAAATGTTTACCTTACTCACTCATACCAACAGTCGTAAAATAAATGTGTAGTTCTATATCATGAACTGGTAATAGATCCGGCGCAAAAATAATGAGTAAAAACATTTTTACACACTTAGACCTGCTACCCATCTGGACAAATTTTTTTTTTCATTATATTTGTAATAGTGGAATGGAGATGAAGGTCAAATAGTAAATAAATATTTTAACAAAATGAAAATGGCAAAATTCTCATGGAAAACCACAGAAAAACACATATTACTATCTATAATATTAAGACTGACAGACCCTATATATATACGTAAAATCTCTAGTTAGGGGTCCTGTTAATATTCTGAAAACAAAAACAAAGATACAACGTTCAAGAAAAATATAAATAAATAATTCACAAGAAGAGCAACAGAACAAAGAAGAAAAAAAGGAGTTTTAAGAAAAAGAAAAAAATAAGTATTAAGATGAGAAAAATCTCGGCAATTAACTATTGTATGGATACAGAACGTTTTTGGGGTAGCCTTCCATCTCTAATCATTGTAAATATTTATACACTAGTAGGGTAGAAAGGGGAATTTCAAGGCGGAAGTAGTGTGAGACGGCTTTTTTCTTATAGCTCATTAAATGAGCACGGTGTTTTCAGGGCGGAAGTGGTGTGAGGTGTTTTTTAAATGAGAACGGTGCTTTTCAGGGTGGTGGGATGATGATGGGGATGGACGGAGGGGTGGGTGGGAGGCAAGCTCTTTCGGAGCGGCGAGCGCGGGGATATTTATTGATCCTGGAGGCTATCAGATGTATGTTTCTCTCCGGGACCCCTCTGCAAGCAGGTGCTGTAGGACAGGAATCTCGATAACATCTGGGTTCTTTATGCAGATGGTTGACTTCCACTCGCGATGTGGGTTTAAGTGATAAATTTTTTTTAGAACGAGTGGGAACTGCCATAATCTTAAAAGAATCTCTCTTCCTAGGGTTGTAATATTATTTCTCTCTGAGGGAGGGCTTTTGTGAAAGAGTATCCCTTGATCTTAATCGTGCTTGTGAACGGCTCACCAGACAAGGGCTTGGAACGTAGGTGAACATCTGTGCAAGATGAACTATGAACTTTTCCAAGTCATTATACTTCACCCTGAGAAGATTACGTGACGATCTGACCCGGTCAGAGTCACACGCTCAGTAGAGGGCATGGCTTGGAATCCTCTTCTTACCTATATATAGAGCTAACCCTTCTAGGAGAAATCATTAGCTACCATCTACATTCTAAAGATTAACAATGCCTAGCGAATACCTGGCAGTTTTATTAAGCATGGTTGGGTCAAGTGAGATCGTACCGTGAAAGTTGACGGATTTGGAGGTCGGTCGCGGCTACCGCGTAACGAGTATAAAAGCTTTGAACACGCGCTTCGGCCGGAGAGTGCTCACAGTATTAGACAGGAGGTATAATGTGTGGTTGCCTAACCATTTCTCGCTGCTTACCGACGTGCAGCTAGAAGACATTTCCAAGGCGGAGTTGGTACTCGTATACAAGGGTATCTCCAAGCTTAGCAAGACGGCCATCTTAAACTTTGAAGGTAGGCGTACATTCAAATTTTGTGTATACCATTTTATCAGTCTTAATATAACACACCCAATGTTATAGTTTTTATGAATACCTACGCTTCATTTTTTAAATGTCCTTAGTTAACAAGCTTTACGGTTTAAACTTCTCTAGCACCAAATTATTATTATTTTTTAATGTTTTAGTTTTGTATCGTTTACCTAACAAAAAAAAATTGCCAACGTGTTACGACATTAGCTTTTTTACTCCAATGTCTGTATATCATAGCTTCATGATCGGCTATTTGTAAAAACAACAACGTACTAAGATATTAGTGTTTAAAAAATCATGTCAATCTCTTATGAATTAAATGTAAAACTATTTTTTTTAACAAAAAATTGAATTTGCCACGAGTTAAGACATTAGCTTTTTACTTCAATGTGTGTATATCATAGCTTCATGATCGGCTATATGTAAAAAAACAACATACTAAGATATTAGTGTTTAAAAATCATGTCAATCTATAAGAGTCAAATATGATTTAAATGTAAAACTAATTCTTTCTTTTTTAACAAAAAAAATTGAATTGGCCACGAGTTAAGACATTAGCTTTTTACTTCAATTTTTGTAAAATAAGATATTAGTGCTTAAAAATCATGTCAATCTATAAGAGTCAAATATGAATTAAATGTAAAATTAATTTTTTCTTTAACAAAAAAATTGAATTGCTCACGAGTTAAGACATTAGCTTTTTTACTTCAATGTCTGTATATCATAGCTTCATGATTTGCTCTCTGTAAAAAAACAACGTACCAAGATATTATTGCTTAAAAAATCATGTCAATCTATAAGAGTCAAATATGAATTAAATGTAAAAATTAATTTTTTCTTTTTTAACAAAAAAAATTAATTGCCCACGAATTAAGACATTAGCTTTTTTACTTCAATGTTTGTATATCATAGCTTCATGATCCGCTATCTGTAAAAAAACGCTAACTACGTGTTCCTTTTTGTTTGTTTTTATAGCTGTCTCAGAGTCACTCGATGAGATCCTAGAGCA